>LPNX010934494.1:207367-226807 GCA_001517045.1 Pseudotsuga menziesii | reverse complement strand
TATTTCAAATTTAAAGCAATTTCATTGGTTAACACATGATGACATGGAATTTGAATAAAAGTTAAAAGGCCCATTTTGAGTTGAAATTTCCTCTAATGTCTGCACCATATCCCTAATATAGTGATACTTGATCTCAATATGCTTCGACTTGTCATGGAACACTAGATTCTCTGATAACTTCACACAACTCTAGTTGTCACAATGTATACAAGTAGCATCCATCTGGAGATGAAATAAATTAGACAGCAGCTTCCACAGCCATAGTGCCTCACAACTAGCTAAACAAGCTGCGACATACTCTGCTTCAGATGTACTCAGTGCAACACAGGGTTTCTTCCTACGAAACCAAGATATCACACCTAATCTCATACTAAAGCAACAACCTAAAGTGCTCTTCCTATCGATGGCACTGCCTACCCAATCTAAATCAACATAACCCTCTAGGTTAATATTCAGATTTGCCTCATACTTGAGCCCATAAACAATTGTACCTGTCAGGAACTTTGGAATATGCTTTGCAGCAATCAGGTGAACATGTCTTGGACCTATCAAGAACTGGCTCAAGGTGTTCACAGTAAAGCAAATATATGGTCTCATGCTTGTTGGGTACATCAAGGACCGAATCATCTCATGATACATCATAACATCATCTGTATTTGATGAAGCATCACTCAACAGCTTCAGGTTTGATTCCATAGGTGTGGTCATGGCCTTGCAATCCATCATCCCAAACCTCTTTAGGATCTCTACTTCATACTTCTTTTGTCCAAGGGAGATTCCATTCGCATTCTGCCACACCTCCATACCTAGAAAATAATGCATCATACCCAAGTCCTTCATTTTGAACTCAGCAACAAGCTTTCTCTTTATATCAGCAATCAACCCATCCATACCTATTACAAATAGATCATCTACATATAGTAGGAGCATCATTGGGTTGCCATCTTCATCCTTGTAGTAAAGGTTGGAATCCGATTTAGTCTTAGTAAAGCCTAAATTGGATAGAAAGCTATCAATTATGGCGTACCATGTCCTTGGTGCCTATTTCAAACCGTACAGGGCTTTCTTCAATCTACACTCATGAGACTCCCTGTCATGTGTCTCAAAACCGAGTGGTTGTTCTACATACACTTCCTCTTCCACTGCACCATTCAAGAAATCACTCTTGACATCCATTTGGTGTATCTTCCATTTCATTACTGCAGCCAAATCAAGCATCAATATGATGGAAGTGTATCTGGATATAGGTGAAAAGGTTTCTTCATAATCTATTCCTTCTTTCTGTGAGAAACCACGAGCCACAAATCTTGCCTTATATTTCTCTATGCTACCATATGCGGCATTCTTGATCTTGTAGATACATTTGGAAGTTACAACCGACATCCCTTCTGGTCTTGGGATAACATCCCAAACATCATTCTTCATGATCGATTGATACTCTTTGATCATAGCATCCTTCCATTCTTTCTGTTCTGTCGCTTCTTCATAGTTGGAAGGTTCTTTTTTGATATCATTACATAGTAAGGCTACATAGCTGGAGCAAGATCTAGTTGTCTTTCTTTCTCTGTGATTCTCTTCTAGAACCCCATATCTTTCCACACCTTGGATAATTTCTCATACCCAAGCAAGTTTCCTCTTGTGAGGATTCTTCTCATGAGGTGGATCTACAGGTCTTTGTGGTTCTTTAAATTATCGATCTTCTTCTTGAATTTCTTCATTAATGGTTGTATCATGAATTATGGGTGCTTCTGCTTCTTCAGTCTCTTTAGTAGGTCTCTTTCTGGATTTGTTGTAAGCTGTGTCTTTATCAAATGTTACATCCCTATTGATGTCGATCTTCTTGAATACTGGAAAGTATATTCTGTAAGCCTTCGAGCTTTGAGAGTATCCCACAAATATACCCTTCTTTCCTAAAGGATCTATTTTTGTTCTCTTTTCTTTTGGAATGTGTATGTACACTAGAGAGCCGAATATTTTGAGATGGATGACTTCTGGTTTCTTGTCGAAGAAGACTTCTTCAGGATTCTTGTTCTCGAGGGTGGACCAAAAATACTAAATTGAGTCTATTTTGGGATTTTTGAATTTATTTAGATTTTTAGAGATTTTCTAGTAGTAAAATATTTCTATGCATAAAATAACATGTAAAACATGTAAAATTTGATAAGGAGAGGATTGATAGATAAGGTATTAGATTCTTGTCTCAAACCCTTGGGCTATGAGAGATTGAGGCTAACGTCCCTCTTAAGATGGTTTCCAATACTTGCAACTAGGGCAAAGCAAGCAACCTCTAAGGTTAGGTAGAAAAAACCTTACTAAGGAAAATAGAGAATCTTGAGGCTTAATAGAACAATGGAGACCTCCTTGGTAGGAAGGTCTCCTCAAGCAAGTAGACAAAATGTTAGCAAACAAACCCTACCTCAGTCCAAATCATTTCAAGAGTGACGTTAAACTAAGGCTAGGAGATAAACTTACCTACATTAATCAATAAATGAGCAAGGAAAATACACCTTAGGTCACTCATGAGCAAGAGTTATTACAACAATTCTTGGCGTCCACTTAGTATGTGACAATCAAACTCTATAAATCCTTCCATTCATTCTTCATGCAAGAGAAAAGACATCCAAGAGAGAGGTGCACACTAGCTTAAATGCTCTAAGAAACCAATAAGAAAATAAAAGAATCCATAATTTGAACCCTTGTCCATGATTTACAAATGAGTTGAGGTTGTCTTATTTATATGAGACATCCCTCGGCCTTTTACATATTTGAGCGTACAAGTTAATGACAAAATATTAAATATTAGGATAGTACACCTACAAACTTGGTGACTAAACCATAAAATGACATAAAATAAGAATACAAAGGTGCAATTAGGCTCTACCAAGTGAAAAGTGAGCTTAAACGAGGGTGTCATACCCCAACTAACCCCAATAGATGCTTGTCCATCAATGCCCTCATTTTTAACATGTAGGTTGTTACCGACTAGATTGCATCTAGTTGGACTTTAGTGAGCCACCAAATATGAACAAATCATTATTCAAATTCAAGAGTTTAGAAGTCCATTCAAGCCTTCCAAGGCCCATTTTTTACTTTTTAACCACATATGCATACCCTGCAGGAAAGTTGTAAAAAATGTGCTAGCATGGGTCTTTTGTAAATAAATTGGCTTCCTAGGACTTAATCATCAATACGGGTATTCCAAGGTGTTTTTTTTCCTTGGTAATTATATGTTCTTGAATAAACGAGTGTTCCACAGGGACACATCTCCTAGGGTCAGGGGTGCACCCTGGGGGCTGGGAGGCTCCATGGGAAACATTTCGCAGTGCCCCCCATTCTACGAAACATGGGGAAACACGGATTTAGGAGTTTCCTAGGTTGGGGGTCTCCAACACGCCCCCTCCTAAAAATGGGGGGATCCCACATGCCCCCACCCCCCTTGAATTTTTATATTTTTTTACTTAAAAACAAAAATGGTCCATCTTAAATTTTAGTCTTTTACACTAATTGGTCATTAAACAAAAAAAAGAAACAAACATCAATATGATATGCTTGGCTATAACGATTACATTTACATTACACTAAACTCTTCGGGAACATAAGAGTTTATATGTTGGAGTTCATATTTTTATTATTTTCCTATTTTTTTATAATTTTAGAGACCTTGACACCTCCCATCCCCCTGTCCCCAGAAAACCCCAAAATTTTGGGGTGTCTCTACACGTCCCCAATGTGCGTTTCCCCGCTCCCATGCTCCTACGTCCCTGAAACTTGGTGGAACACTAGAATAAACGACTTATAATTTTCAAGTTTTTCATTGCTCCTCCAAAGCTTGAATGGTCGTCTTGATGGTTAAGCCTTAGGAGGTTATTAAAGTTCATTTGTCAATGAACATGCCAGACATTATTATTGATTCATGTGGACATGTACTTGGTCCCCCAAAACTAAATTGTGTGAACCAACATGATAATTTTTAATAGGATAGGGTTTGTCCTTGTCGACAATGGCGATGGCTGGGGCACGCAGTAGATGGGGGACGGTTGCGATGGATATGCAGACCTACTCTTAGTTGTGGTAAACTTGGCAGATGAAGGTGCCTTTGGATAGGGCTTCATTTGTTTCCTGGGATACGGTTTGTGTCTGGCAGGAGCCTTTAGCACTATGGAGGAATAGGAGGTCGATTATTCCTCTGACATAGTCTTAGAGGATTTTATTTTTTATTATCTGAATGTTGGGAAGGGTGATGACATTGGTTTGATGGGGACAAAGGTGACAGGGGGGTCTAGATATCCAAGATGACTTGTTAGTTGAGGTTTCTCTAGTTTCTAGGGGGGACCCAGACCTCCTTCGATTTCCACCAAACACGATGGAAACTTCTTCTCCTGGGTTTTCAGACCTAGTAAGGGTTTCATGCCCTTTGCTATCTACATGTGGTTCCTTTTTTGCTGATGAGAGGCACACGACAACTTTTGGTGGTATGGATCTTGGTTTGGGGTTTCTACCAGAGTTACCTTTGGTTACAATAGGGGAGGTCATGAGGATTTTCACCCCCCCTTCAGGGATTCTTGTAGTTGGTACTTTCTCTCCTTCAAGCAATCTGGAGCCATTCTCCCCAAGCGTCTTTTTTGCTCTTGTCATGAACCCTGCGATGGCTCTATTGGAATTGGAGGTTGTGGGTGGGCTCTCTACTGGGTTGCAGGCTGAAGGTACATCCTTGGGTTTTGCTGGAGGTGTAATGCCAATATCTCAGGGTTTTACTCATTTTTTGCCCCCCTTTTGTGGGTGGTCTGAAGAAATATCAGAATCGCAAGAAAAACCAAATGTTTAAGGTTACAGTCCGAGGTTGATAAGATGGTTTTTGGTGCGGATGTTCATATGGACTGAGTGGTGGAGTTCTTTGAGCTTACAATTGTAGGCAAGGCACGCCAATGGTGGTTTGGTATGCCCTTTTTGATATCTTGGGCCTCTGACTCTTGGGGTTTCCACATTTCGACAATACCCAGAATTGCCAATTTGGCGAGAGGGTGGTTTGCCTTTGTTTTCATTTCTAAGACAAATGTGGACTAGGTGATGAGCAATGTGTGGTGCATGGAGAGTATTCTGATGGATCTTAAGTTATGGACTTCACTCTTCGATGCAAAGTGGGAGGTTTTGAACAAGGAGCTAATATGGGTTAGGATTCCTGGCTTCTCCATGGTGTACTAGACTGAGGGTCACTTCAAAATGTTGGGTGACTATCTGGGTGAGTATGTGACGATGGAATTTTCTTTCCATCAGATGGGGTAGTGGATGATGGCTCACATTATGGTTCGCTTGGACTTAAAATTGGGTCTCTTGGCTGAGATTAAGATCGACACACCTTATGGGCCTTTCTATCAAATGTTGGATTATGAAGGTGTTCCATTTCAATGCCATGAGTATGGAGATTTAGTTTCTAACTGCCCACTTCCTTTTAAGCGGAAGCCTAGGGTTTCTATGGTTTCAACGGTGGCTAGACTAGTACTTGAGTAGGTGGATTTGGAGGCTCCAATGCATAGCATGGCAGAGCCGAACATAGTGGATGCAACAGGGTCTCTCAAGGGTGATGCAGTTGGGCTAGTGCCTGGTCAGACCCTATCTCAGGTACTCTCTCAACCTACCTTGGCTATGACATCCTCAGGTATCTTTACTACTTCTTCCATTTAAGTCGGCTTATGTTCATATTTTTGTTCTATGGGTTTGGTTGTGGGTGGGGAGGGTGTTGTGTCTCCTAGGACTGGGTTTCCTTCTCCACCCTCTATAGTGTGCTCGATCCCTAAGTTTTGTTGTGCGTACCCCTTTTTCTTCATATCTCCACTCTCCTCCTCGACAATCACTTCAAAGGGTCATAACATTCGCTATATTCTTAGGAACATAGAGGTATATATTGAGGAATCTTTGTGTGGTGGGGCATCCTCTATTATGGACAAGTCTTTGGGTCTTTCTCGGGGGCATGGGAAAAAGTATCACTTGTTTGTGGCTCAAGAACAAGCTAAGAGGGAAGTTTCCTGTTGAAGGCAGTCTTCGATTCATTGGGTGCTTAGCGCAAAGACTGCGCTAGAGGGGATTTGTCATGAAAATTCTATCCTTCAATTATCGAGGGTTGGCGAGCCCTTCAAAAAATTCTTGACTAAAGCGCTTAATTGATAATTTGGCACCAAATAATGTTGTGCTACAAGAAACTATGGGAGCTTCTAAGGTTGTGTTGGGAGCCCTGAAATCTTTGCTTCCTGGATGGGAGTTTGTTGTTGTTGATGCTCATGGAAGGTTGGTCGATATAGCCTCTGGTTGGCGGGTGAAGGTGTGTTTGTGTGAAAATTTGTGGGGTATTCCTTCTGGCATTGGTTTGTAGGTGTTCCTTCCTGAACTGGTCTGTGTGATAACAGTCCTCAATATTTATGGGCCTTATCATGATCGGGTTCTATTTTGGGATAAGGTTTTTAACAACCCATCGCTGGATGGACGTGAGTTGATATTGGGAGGGGATTTCAAATTCTCTTTGGGGTTAGTGAGGTATGGGGACCTCGGGTTGTCCCTGATGTTTTGAAAAATTATCTCTTAAATTCTCTGGTCCAAAAGGAGATGCTGGATGTTAATCCTGTTGAAATGCTTCCAACTTAGCGGAATCGGTGATTTGGTGAGGGTCAGGTGGTGAAGCCTTTGGATTGTTTTTTGGTGGAAGAATGTTGTGTGGACTTGGTGGATCTGATTAGGTAGTGGGTTCCTGATGGTGGTGATTCTGATCATTGCTTGATTCTTCTTGATTTTTTGGGGCAGGCGAGTAAGCCTCCCAACCCTTTTAAGTTTAACTCAAGGTGGTTGGTTGACCATTCTTTTGGTGAGCTTGTGAAGTCTGAATGGGTTCCTTTTGTTCTGGAGAGGGATAGGTTTGTGGGGGCACACTTTATGAAAAAATTGAGCAGGTTGAAGCAATACACTAGTACCTGGGATCATTTGAAGCGGATGCAGGAGTTGTTTGAGTTGCGAGACTATGAGACTAGAATCAGAAGCCTTTTCTAAGGGTATGATTTTGGTTTTGGGTTTGGGTCGACTAAGACTAAGGAGGAAGTCTTGTTGTTGGGAGGTTGACGCGGACATCTTCTAGGAGAAATGGAAGTGTCCTAAAGATTAAAGAGCTGGGCTTTGTGGCTCTTGGACGGTGATGAGAACACAAAAAAATTTAGGATTTTGCGAAAGGTAGGAAGCTTACAAATACTATTTGGGGGCTTCCAGACACCCAGGGAGATAGGGTTACTTCCTTTGATGGGCTAGCTAATTTGGGGGTCCAACACTTTAGTAATATATTTAAGGAGAGGTCGGGGGAAAATATTGCGGAAGTTGTTCAACTTGCTCAACTTTTTCCCCATTTTGGGGAACTTGTGGACAATAGGATGCTTATGGCGGAGGTGTAGGAAAAAGAGTTATTGGAGGTCCTACATTCTTTCCAAAAATATAAGAGTTCAGACTAATGGTTGGAAGATAGAATTCTATTTGGGTTGTATGGATACTCTGGGCTTTGATCTTTTTCATGTTGTTAATGAGTCTAGGCAGGCTGGTTTTATCCATAGGCCATTTATTGCAATTTTCCTTGTGCTCATCCCAACATCTGATGAGTCAGCCTCTCCGGATGAGTACCAATTGATCTCTTTGTTCAACCATATTTACAAAATCATTTCTAGAATCATATCCAGGCGGATAAAGGGGGTTTTGTCAAAGTTTATTTCCTATGAACAGTTTAGGTTTCTGGAAGGTTGTCAGATCCATGGTGTGGCCGAGGAGGGCTTACATAATTTAAAGACTAAGAAGTTTAAGGGGGTTGCAATAAAAATTGAGCTATCCAAGGCCTATGACCGTGTTTGCTGGTTATATCTGAGAATGTTGTTGACACATTTAGGGTTTGAAATTGACTTTATCTGGTGCATTATGGCTTCTATTTCTTTAGTCTCTTTTGTTGTTTTAATCAATGGTTCAGCTAGCCCTTTTTCTCAGGTTGAGAAGGGGTTGAGGCAAGGCTACCCTTTATCACCTTTACTATTCTTGTTGGTAGTCGAGGGTTTGAAACTTTTTCTTAATCAGGAAAAGAAGGGAGGGGGATTTAAGGGGATTCCTATCTCGAATGTTTTATATATTTCCCATTTTATTTTTGTAGATGACATCTTGATTTTCTATGATGGCTCTTGTAAAGATATTGATAAGCTTTGTGAAGGCCTGGACTTATTACAAGTGGCCATGGGAATAGTAATTAATGTTCATAAATATTTTGTCACATGTTCAAATTTGCGGGATGTGGAGGTTCGATATCTGGTGAGTAAATTTCCTTTT
Source organism: Pseudotsuga menziesii (assembly GCA_001517045.1). Taxonomy (NCBI): domain Eukaryota; kingdom Viridiplantae; phylum Streptophyta; class Pinopsida; order Pinales; family Pinaceae; genus Pseudotsuga; species Pseudotsuga menziesii. The sequence continues at coordinate 218,470 of LPNX010934494.1, read as the reverse complement.
CAGGTGGGAGATTCGGATGTGGGATTGAAATATTTGGGCTTTCAGTTAAATCCTAATCCTTATCTTAAAGGGGAATGGGTGTGGTTTATTGCTAAACTTGAGAAACAGATTTGGGGGTGGAGTCATAGATGGCTTTCTAGATCAAGACGGCTAGTTCTTATAAAATCTGTTTTAGAGGTCATTCCAGTTTACTGGATGTCTCTCTCTTGGATCTCAAAAGGTATTTTGGAAAAGGTTCATAGCCTCTGCTTTGCATATCTATGGAGGGGCAATAAGGATCAGAACTCTCTTGTTTGGGTCTGATGGGATAGGATTTCTTTACCAAAATCCCTGGGTGGCTGGGGGAAAAAAAATACTCATATGTTCTCAAGAGTTCTAGCAGCGAAGGTTTCTTGGAGGCTAGTTTCTTCTTCGAGCTTCTGGACACAAGTGTTGATTCAGAAGTATATTGCTCCCTTTTTAGTTATTGAGTGGGCTAGGTTGGAAAACAATTCTAAGGGAGGAGCTTCTATTATATGGAAAGTGATGGTTCAGGCTTATGATCTCATTGGAACTAGGCTAGTGTGGCGGTTTGGTTCTAGGAGTAGGGTGCAGTTGGGAATGTATCCATGGGTAGGGAGTGGCAGATACCATCTCCTTCCTAAGGTGGTTTGTTTGTCTCTGTTCTATAGGGGGGTAGTATTCCTTTCACAAGTGGCGGACCCAACCACTACAAATCTTTCGCACCAGGGATGGTTGGGGGGTGATCAACTAGGTTTAGTTGCTGAGCACTGGGAAATATAGGACTTATATGTCTAGGGGTTGTGTTTCTCTCATGTTAGGATCACAGAAAGGGACGATGAATTAATCTGGGATCTGCAACCATTGAGGATATACAACCAAAGGCAGGTTATATACAATTAAACTTGGATCGTTTCAATAGGGATATTATTTGGTGGTGGGGTCATCTTTGGAAACTCCATTGCCCGGCAAAGGAAAAACTACTCTTATGGGCGATTTTGGAAAATAAGGCTCCTACCTCGGATGTTCTTCAGACACATAGTTTTACTGGCCTAGGCCACTGTGTTTTATGTATGGATTTTTCAGGGACCATTTGTCACCTTTTTCTAGAGTGTCGTTTTGTTCAGCAGGTTTGGATTTTGGTTACGCATTCTCTACAGGGGGTTAGCTCCTGGCAGTGGGTATCGATTGCAGATGCTTTTTTCGCTGGTTTTCAGATAGCAGAAACATCAAGGTGTAGGCATTTCCCTATATTTTTTCCTAGGGTATCTAGTTGGGTCGAAACTCTGAATTTTTTCAAGATAAAACCACTCCCCCTAAGGTGATCGCTACAAATTGTTTATGTATCTTGGGTTTCTTTCCACATCCAAGCAGAGATGGGGGGGCTCATGTTATTCGACTGGAGGAGATTGATAGGGGCGACCATAAATCTTTTTTGATGGGGCTTCACTGGGACATCTTGCGAGGTGTGGTGGAGGTGATGTTTTATACTTGACAGATGAGCACTATTTCTTATTGATTTCGAGATTGGAGGCTGGTACAAATAATTCTGTGGACCTGTATACTTTAAAATTGTTATTGCTTTTTTCTTTGGAAAGAGGTTGTTTGATGCTTCAGGTTTTTGGGGACTCAATTTTCATGCTTAATTGGATTAAGGAGTTAAGCGTTGTCACTATATCCACCTTGTTCCTATTCTTGCTAATGCTATGGCTATAAAGAAATATTTTGATAGTGTTACTTTCACACATCTTTATAGGGAAATAAATGGGCTGGCAGACCATTTATCGAAAGAAGGCACGTAGTTACCACTAGGCACTTGGAAAATTGAAGAACACAATCAAGGTCAAGTCTTCATATATTATCACTGTCCTTTCCATGAAGCACTAGTTCCTGCACTATAATTCATAGTCATCTGTTTAGGATTATATCCCGGCTGTGTTTTTTTGTTGATGTATAGGTTATGTTATACTAGTCATAAAAATATTTTTTGGACTTTCGATAAACTGCTATTTATTAGAAGGATATATTGTAACTTACAGTTTATAAATATTGTGCACTGCATGGGCAACAATATGGCTATTTCTATATGCTATGAATGTAATTTTGTTCTATCCAGAAATAAAATTATGAATTTTTTAGAGGAAAAAAAATGTACTAGGTCACCCTATGTTTTATTTTGTGTTTTGAGAAAATAATTTTTCCCGTAAACTTAGGCTATTTTTTAATAGTTTAATTGGGAAAATTATGGTTGTAATAAAATTGTTGTTAGAGGTCGGATTTTTCAATGGGGCTGCTCGTTTTCTAACTCAGAGCACCCATTGTACACCTAAACCCACATTTCCTAAGTTTTAAGTGATTAATTTATCACTTAAATTAAAAATTCCCCTAAAAATAAAAAAATCAATTAATTAATTAATTTGGAAAGAATATCCAAATTCCTAAATTAGTGGATTCTTGTCCGATTTGATTGAAATCAGTTCCTATCGGCTTCCCTGATTTAATGGAAGATGTCTCCTTGATTAAAGCGTCAGCTTCAGTGTTAATTGAGGCTACTGTGAGTTTGCCAAATTAAGGGGACTGTTTTCTCCTTAGAAGGGGGCATAATTGCTCATGTGGCACCCATTTGGCACGTTTTGGAGATCCCAAAGAGGGGTTGTGCCTACCTCTTGAGAGGTCGCACATTTTTCTTGAGTGTAACTCCATCTAACTCACCCAAATCAAGGGATAAAGTCACTCTCAATCTCAAATTCGCCCTCAGTCTTCTCCAGTTGGCAAATGCGCCCTCTTGGTCCCAGTTTTCTATAAAAGCAATACTCTCTCCCTTTCAAACTAGTTGGAATTTACTGGAAAGAGATTTCTTGTTGTAATATTTGCTTATCTGAGAAATAAAAGAGACTTTGGAGGTCTATATTGTGTTGTGCCATGGTTGAGTGAATGCTTTTTGTCTTCTAGTAGTATGGAGTTATTATGTATTTGAAAAATTTATGCATACATTGAAATATTTGTAGTTCACTAAAAGGTTTGTTTCAAATTTGGTAACATAGTTTAGTTATTTTGTTTAATCGTATAAACTATTGAGAATACATGTTTACATTTTTTTGTGTGAATGCTTCATTTGTTTATTGATGCTTTACTTTGATTTATTAAATATTTATGCTCTTACATTTTATCGTGTTTGCATAAGTGCATGATTTGCAGGTTTCTGTGACAAGATACATGAAAGATCTTGTTTGATCAATCATATCTTCCTATCTGTAATACTATTTGTTGCAAATAAAGAAGTTCCTCAGCATACCACATTGAAGCTTCAAGGACACTCTTCTCTCCAAGCTTTCTACTTGCTTTCCTTCTCCATTTTTCTCAATATCATTTTAGTTCTATGGTTTTAAAACAAAAGTGATTCTAGATCTAACATATATTCATATTTACAAAATCTTGAACACTTTTGTTTTGTAGATCTAACTAAGTTTTGCAAGGTTTTATCTTTTTGAAGTTTAGATCTAGGATACTGGCTTTCTTGTTTAAGTCATTTTTTGAGGAAAAACAAATGACTTAACCTATAAGCTAGTATTTGATTTCATTTTCATATTGTTATCACCAACCTTGTAGTTGCCTATCTGAGGTGTGTTGTCGCCCAAAACTGGCACACGAGTGCTAAAATCCCAAACTGTGAGAGTGTTGGCCTAGCAACAACTCAAGAGAGAGAGGCCAATGTCACCACACCCCTCTCTCCTTGCTTCAGGTTGGCTCTTCTCTAGCTCTAGGGGGTTTCCCTAAGTTAGGATTGCTAAGGCAGGTGCATCTGAGGGAAAGGTGATCTGAAGAGGCTGCCTTAGAGAAACACGGGTCGCAAAAAAGGAAAATGAGTTGAATTGATGGGCAGGAAGGGAAAGGAGGACCAGTCCTCGAGGGAAGGCTACTACCAATACCAGAAGGGTAAATGGAGTCAAAAGGGGACTCAGAAAGGCTTTGTTTTTCGTAGAAGGGAGACTAAGTTGTTTCATTCCATAATCAAAGGAAAGAAGAATGGAAGTGTAACTGACTACTTTCAATTACTCCCAAACCTCCAAGAACATAACGACGACAAGCAACTTGGAAATTGCAAATGCTTTCCCAACATGCTAGATTGTTATCCCTCTATGTTGGCATGGTCTATAACTCATGAAAACACAAAACTATGACAGAGAATCCCAACATGTCCAAAAACTCAACATGATTTTCTTTATTAACTCTAGGGGGAAATCCTCCTAGCCCAAAAATTCCATCATACAATGAAAAAGGTTGGCCTCTTTATAGGCCAAAAAACTTCTTATTCTTTTTATTTTCAAAGAAGGATAAAAATAAAATAATAAATAAAAAGAGAAAAAGTAAAAAAAAAGATCCACTTTTTCCTCTTTAACTAAAAGTAACTACCACTTTGGCTAATGTACTTAACCAAAGATTTTATTAAAATGCATTTGCTCCCCTATCAAATTCCATGTAATTGATTTCCATACTCAGCTACCAACTCAACAAGTCTCTGTTAATTAAAAATCAGGGCTCTGGGCATACGTGTTTATACGAACCTAATTGATTGCTTGGGGAAATGAAATCAGTTGCCAGGGAATTATGATTTATACGTGGGTGAGGAAATGGATCCAATCAAAGGACACCCATCGGCTCATCCAACATGGGCTCAGTTGAAAATGAAGTGGCTTCCAAACAGACATGCGGGTCCACTCTATAATTTTATGGCATGGCTGCTCCCNATCAAAGGACACCCATCGGCTCATCCAACATGGGCTCAGTTGAAAATGAAGTGGCTTCCAAACAGACATGCGGGTCCACTCTATAATTTTATGGCATGGCTGCTCCAGCAAATCGTAGATTGCTATATGACTCAGCCCATAACCTGCTCCAAAAAATCTGGCAATGGAACTCCGAGCACACAAGCCGAATCGGTGCTCCTCAAGTGGTGGATCCTTTAACACTGTAGCTGATTGGTGATGAAATAATGCCATGGTTTCAATCAAATTACATCTATCAATTAAAATATTGACCTGATTCTTTGTCAAAGGGAAACCGATGAACATGTAAAAATGGATTAAACATGATAAATCCAACTACGTGAAAACCTGCCATGATGAACTCATGCCGAATACCAAGGGATTCATTCTCTGTGAGTTATGTGCCAATCATGAGTTCTTCTAAAAACGAAGTGCTGGAATTGAATAGGGTATCGGCTGCCAACAATGTGATCAGTTTTTCTAAATGAAGAAAGGAAAAAAAACTCCAAGATTCCATCTTGTAATCGGCTGCCAAACTAAAATCCACCACTCAGCTAAACTGATCAAAACTTTATCCTGACCATCCTTCCCATGCTCCTGAATCACCGACCCTACTTTATCATAAAATGAACCGAATTCCTCCTTCGTAGAATTCCTCTACTTCCAAAACTTCTTCATGTGCTTCTTTTGACGGTAAAATCTGATTAATGAGCTCTATATTGACCCTTCTATTGACGAAATGTTTCAATTTTTTACATGAAAAAATATAATGACTTCTTACTTGGCGAAACAATTTGTGGATCTAAATGTGAATCCAAAGCTATATTGGCAGATTCACTTTTAGATACTCTTGCATCCTTATTTATTGGACAAAACCCTGTCAAATATTACTAATGCAAGATCTTGAAACCTGCAGAAACTACTAAAGTTAGTGTAATTGAGCCTGGTGCATAGTATAATGGATGGGCAATGGGCATGGGTCTGCATCATGACCATTTTCTTGATTATCAACAATGGATTCAAATTCCATATCAACATTTTGCTCAGTTGAATTAGCGTCAGCAGCAATACAAAGCGATACAAATTTGGAGGCACTGTTTGGGTCTTGAATCTGAGCTCCAAATTCTTGAATATGGAACAACAACAGAGCTTAAACCCTTGTATGCATTTGTATATGAAACAATTTTCATTAAAGTAGTGACATAAGATGCCTGGAAATGTTACCACTGAGTCATTACTATTTGTAAATTCCATGACACGTTGAACAGTGTTGGTTTGCTATGGGCAAACCCGGGTTTACTGTGATGTACCAACAACACCCCTAGTTCACTGGCCCTTTCGGCGACAGACCGCGGACCGATCTGAAGTCTCACCCAAAGTGATCTTGATGGGTTGGCCAAAGACTCAAGTGTCTTCGACCAGGTTCTGTAGCATTGTGGGGTCTCACAGCTCTTCTTAGCCTGCGAGGGCCTGTCTGCGACAACGCAGCTTTCCTTTTCTCGAGGGCTCTAATAGGGGAAAGACCTCTATCCCATCGCAACTTCCAGGGAAATGCGCAAACTCTCCCTTCCTTCTAACTAGGACTCTACGGTATCGCGCACCACAGCTTCTCTGATGGTGCGATATCGCCTCTCTGTGATATCCTACCGCCTTTGGCTTAGCACACTTAATTCTACTTTTGTTTGATTAACAAAGTTCAATCTATATGGTCGCTTCACACAATGACTCTCAGTTACTGTAAGGGAAACACAAATACACTCTTATGTGGGATACTTAATAGCCCAACTTGCATTCATCCTTCTATAATGCTGTAAACTGACTGATACATACATACATTCAACTGTAAGCAAAGTTCATGTACTAAATGAAGGATAACAACTTAAGTAAACACAATCACATGAATCGTCACATAACACACTGTTTTACATGGTTCACTTCCACGGTGGAAGCTACGTCCACGAAAACTGGTTTATATATATTATTACTTGGGAAAGCAAACACAGTTTCGCTGCACCTCATATGCAGCTAGAGATCTTCTAGGTAACTCCGCTCACACAACCAGGTGCCCTTCTCTCTTAGATATCTTCTCTCTCTATATATATTTCTCCTCTTACAATATCCTCTTTCCCCCTCTCTCAATCCCTGGGGATTGTTACATACATGCTCTCAGAACGAGCTACTGGTTACAGTAAGATATTACAGATGGAGTGCCAAGACCAGAGCTTGACTCTTACAATACTGAAGAACAGTTAGCTAATTATCTAACTATCTATAGTCTAACTACCCAACCCTTTTACAGTACAAAATACATCCCTTTATAGGCGGCCCGAAGGTCTCGCGATTACAACACTGTGGGCATGTCCCAACAGTAACCCAAAAACCCTAACTGGTGACAGTCGACGTATCTGTACTTGGAGTAGCCGCTTTCCATCACACCACTACTCTCTGTAGTCTTCCATGCTTCCCAGTACTGACCATGGGTTTTATGCACCGCTTCCCTACGCCATAGCTTCCTGCAGTCTTCCATGCTTCCCAGCACTAACCATGGGTACGGGCGCTGCTTCCCATCCTGTCCTTCATCTTCAATACCTCGGACTCATTGCTCCTTTCCCTTTATGAGGGTAGCTGAGCCCTCTTGTCTTCACCACTGCCTTCAATGCAGTGGGTGAGCTCTCTCTTCTCGGCCGCTTAGGTACTGTCATCTCCTTTGAATTTTCTGTCCCGATAGTCACGGTTTCTGGCTCTTATCTGCAGCTAGAAACATGCTACGGCATTGTAGATTTACCTTATCTCTTATATCTCTGCAAAACTGTCTATTCGCCAAAATGGAAGCTTCTCCTGTAGCCGCGGGACCCTGCTCCAACAATCCCCTAACACTTACTTGTGGCTCGGCCCCGAGCCACTACAGCGGGATTCTCCTACTGTAGCTTCTCCTTGGCTTCCTGCGAAGTCTGTTTCAATCTATCCTGAAGTCTTGCGACTTCATGCTGCATAGCTTCGACACACTCTTGTGCTGATTCAAGCGTAGCTTAACTAATACTGGAGTCTTCTGTTTCATCAATTTCATTTATGCTCGTAGTGAACTCCCTAACTTTCTGCTCAACCACCTCAACCAACTCTGTGATTTGTTCCTGATATGGTTGAAGCAGGTTGTTGATTTGTATCTCCTTTTCTCTCAACCACTGCGCTTCCTGTTGCAAGTGGTTCATCTCTGTCGTCTTTCTCATCTTCACAAGAGCTGCTAAACTCTTGGTTTCCTCCTTCATTGCTGTTGTGGCATTCTCTATCTGCTGAATGCTTTGTTGGAGTTCTACTCTCTCAGGATGTTCATCTAATTTTGACCATGTGTTTGTCGCATTAGCTAGTACTGATTGTGCATCGTCTATGCGAGATTGCATCTACGCAGAAGTGAGTCTAAAGACCTCTACTCTGGCTTCCTTGTCTTCCTGGGGGGTTCCTGATGCTCGAGCCTCGAGCTCAGCAATCTACGCTTTGTGGTCTTCCTCCATCTTGGCCACTGTTTCTTCCATCCTGGTCACTGTTTCCTCCAGAGCCTTTGCTCTGTCTGCAACTCTTATTACCTTTTGCGGGAGAGGTAAGAAAAACTCAATGTTACATTGGGGTAGCTCCAATGCGATGCTCTGAAGGACCTGATTGACATCCTGTTCTCTTTCTTCATGTGTTCTTAACTCTTCCGCCTTTTTCTCGAAGCCTATGGTGAGTTCTGCATTCGTTTGCTTTAGCTGTGTGTTTTATTTATATGTCACAAGCTCTCTATCTCTGAGCTCTGTGCCTAACTGCTGCTGGATCATCTGTAACTGATCAACATGAAATTTTGTGAGGTTAACCTCGACAGGTTGCCTAATATTTATCTGTATGTCCATCATTGAAGCAGGGAATCGAATGCTCCCTGGTGGTATCAAGACTATATTGATGCGATCCTTTGACAAGATTTCCTCACGGGAAATCGACTGTGTTGAACTTTCTCCTATGGGTGTCTTGATTAACTACATTTGAATCATGGCAGTCTTCTTGGTTAGTGTCTTCAACACCACAAGCTGGTGATCTATCGCCCCCTGCAGCTTGCCCTGTGATGCCTACACCACCTAAAATGTGTCGGTCATTTTGTCCCTTAGTCTTGCTACAATTTGTTCATAATCATCATCTGTCAATGCAGTCTCCAAAGTTGGATTTGCAATGGCTGCAAAATAGGGAATTCACAGCACTCTGTAACGGAATTAGCTCTGCACAGGGAGAACTCAACAACTTACTCTATAGCTCTCGACTCTTGGAAAAAGTAACCCTTGTGAATGAATAATCTTTGCTTTTATGTTGAAGGTGATAATCCCAGATGCAACGGTCATCTGGGCTGAACCTGTTGGTTGTATTAATTGCATGGACGAGACAACACCCATCGTTTCTATCCCCATTAAGTGCTGAAAATCCGATCAAATTTTCCTTGAAACCTATGTGCAGGCGTTAGTCTCATCGAAGATTTACCCAATCTGGAAAATTTATGATGCTGTTGCCAAATCTATGGTAAGATATACCAGTCATTTCTTCATTAACTATCTATCAGAAGGAGACTAGACTGGCCCTTTGTCTTTTTCAAATTAGTTACGTGGCATGGGAGAACATTGCAGCGGTGCGATGCCACACTACAACTCTGCAAGAATCCTATGGCTTGCGCAAACTTTTCTCTTACTTAACTCTCTTTTCTTTCTTTTTTTACCTCTTGCAGGCCGCTTATGACTTGTGCAAAATGAACCGTACTTATGCGATTCCTTATACTTAGAATTTTTGCCGGTGTAGACTAATTCCCGGTGCAATGTCTCCTTTCAACTACACTAGACATCTGTACCTACAAGGTGGTTCTGAGATAAGGCTGAGAGGTGGAGTGGTTATCACTATAGAGCTTAAGCCTACTACCATTAATCAACGTGGGAACAAGCTCCCCATTCAGTTTACTGAGCTGAACGGCACCTCCGCTTGTAACTTGCTGTATCTGATATGGTCCCAGCCAATGCACCTTGAACTTTCCTAGAAACTTAATAAACTTACTGTCACAGAGGAGTACTAGGTCTCCAATCTGAAAAGTCTTACTCTTAATGTGTCTATCATGCCAAGCTTTTTCTCGTGCTTTCTGCACTTTCTGGTGGAATCCGGCGATGAACCTGTCTTCCTCTAAGGAAAGCAGCTGCGCTAGCCTTTCATTCATCATGTCTGTATCATCCATCCCAGTGATCTGAGCAATTTGTAAACTAGGGAGAATATACTCCATAGGCATAACAGCATCCTGTCCATACACCAAGCTGAAAGGTGTGTGTCCTGTAAGTTTCTTGCATTTAGTCCGATATGCCCATAATACAGTGTTAACTCTGAGGTCCCAATCATTCCTTTGGCTGTTGCAGATCTTTGTAAGAACGTTCTCTAGAATCTTGTTAAAGGCCTCCACCGTACCATTAGCTTGTGGGTGGTAGGGAGTTCTCTTATGGTGCTGTATCTGGAATTCTTCCATCAAGGCCTCAATGGTGCGGTTCAAGAAATGTGTGCCTTGATCACTCATCAAAATTACTGGGCATCCAAATCTACTGATGATATTTTCAAAAATGAATTGTGTAGCTGTATCAGCATCACAATTTCTTACTGCTTTGGCCTCTACCCACTTGGTGAGGTACTCTGTTCCGGTGATGATGTATCTTGCACCAGTTCGTTTTCCTGGTGGGTTGATAGGACCCATAAAGTCTATAGCCCACTTGTCAAATGCCCGCAGCGTAATATGTGGTCACAATGGCATTTCATCTCGTCGCAAAGGTTTTCCTACCCTCTGGCAGATATCGCAACATCTGCAAAAGTTCTTAGTATCTTTGTGTAAAGTAGGCCACCATAATCCTGCAGCTAGGATTTTCTGCGCAGTCGGCTTTCCTGCAAAATGACCTCCTGCGGCACCTAAGTGTGCCTCTCTGATAATGGCCTCTTTTTCATGCGGCATAACACATCTGCGTAGGACTTCATTTGGACCTAGCTTGTATAGCTGTCCTGTGATCAAGGTGAAGTCTGCTGCTTTAACAACCATCTGCTTCTTTTGATGCTTAGTATACTCAACAGGTGTCCATCCTGTAGTGAGAAATTGAATGATATCTGTATAATACTCGTCCACTATCTGAATAGAAAACAACTGCGCATCTAGAAAATTGTCCTCTAGATTACTTGGCTCTTCTCTTGAGTCTATCCATGACAGATGATCAGGTTCATCATTCAATTTCCTGGTTTCACAATGATTTCAAAGTCATACTCCTGAAATAGGAGTAACCATCTTCAGATTCTTCCCCCTAGC
>LPNX010934494.1:46991-202749 GCA_001517045.1 Pseudotsuga menziesii | reverse complement strand
TACAGCTCCATATTCAGTCTCCATTGTTGATAATTTGCATGATCAATTGTTAATTGCTGTGAGTGAAATTAATCTACTGCAGGCCTGAATTTCTACAGCACTGGCTTATTGACCAGATACTTCAACGCAGAATGGTCAATAAACATTTTAAACGAGGCACCCAATAGGTAGTGCCTGAACTTTTGTAGAGCATACACCATAGCTAAACCTTCTCTCCCTGTCGTGGTGTAGTTATTTTCTGCAGTACATAGCTTTCTGCTGGAGTATGCGATAGGATGATCGATACCCCCCTCCCCTGGTTACATTAAAACAATCTCTAGTGTGATGCTAGATGCATCCACGTGTACATGAAATGACTTAGTCAAGTCTGGAAATACTTAGATGGGCGCTGTAACCATATTCTCTTTAAGTGTTTCTAGACATTGCTGGCATTCCTCATTCCATAGGAATTTCACGTCTTTCTTTAACAATTTTTCCATCGGTGCTGTAATCTTTGCATATCCCTTGATGAATTTTTTGTAGTACCCAGTATGACCAAGTACTATCCTCAATGACTGAGTTGGGCATTGCAATATTTACAATTATGGTAATCTTTGCAGGATCTACCATCAAGCCTTGTCTACAAACAATGTGACCCAACAGAATACCAAATTGTGCACAGAATATACATTTTTTCAAGTTCAGAGAAATCTGGTACTGCCTACGTTTCTCTAACATTAGTCTTGAATCTCATATGTGCTTGTCGATTAATCCAAATACAATCAATCATCAAAATAAACCTCCAAGAACTTATGGATGTACTCTTTAAATACAGAAACTACTACTCTAGAAAAGATAGCTGGTGCATTATTAAGACCAAAGGGCATTACCGTATACTGGAATGAGCCTCATTCTGTTGCAAAAGTGGTCTTATGTCGATTTTCTGGGTGGATTCTAATCTGGTGATAGCCTGAAAAGCCATCAGTGAAGGAGTAGACTTCCTGTCCTCCCACATTTTCTAACACTTCATCAGTGAAGGGTGTCAGAAATGGATCATGAAGTGATGCATCATTGAGTTTACGCAAGTCGACACAGATCCTGATGTATCCTTTGGTTTTCTTTTCTTGAACGACCATGGGACTAACCCATTCGCTCTCTTCTATGGGCTCAATGATGCCTGCTGCTAGCATCTTATCGATCTCATCCTTAACTTTTTCTTTGTAGCACGGATTTAATCTATATGGATGTTGCTTGACTGGTCTGGCGTCCTCTTTCAATGGTATCCTCATTACTCCCAGATCTCCAACTATTCCCTTCATCTCTATGAACTTGGTGGGGAATAGGTCCTGATATTCATGTAGCAAGTCTGCAATCTATACTACTGTTTTGTCATCCCAATAGTCTCCAATAGAGGCAAACTTTGGTTCTATGTATGTGCCAATATTGATCTTCTTAATCTTGATGGGGTCTGTGATCCCTGGAATCTGTAGCTTTGGTCCATCAACATCGCGAGTCCCTTCTGACTCTAGAATATTGATGTTGCGAGGATCCTCTTCATCATCCTCTGGTTCTGCTACAAAGTTATAGCACTCGAGCGCATCTTCTAACTGGATGGCCCACTTGGGTTGATTGTGTACTGATAAGCTACAGTTCTGGAATATCTTAATATTTATTACATCTAGGGCCCGATCAACGCTTGGATACTCGGATTCAAAAGTGAACGTGAGTAGAAATCCGTCTATCATAAGTGGCCATGTAGTCGTTCCCTTGTGCAATTCAATCTTCGTGTACCAGTTCCTTGGAACTGTGTCCAAAGTGTGAATGAATCGGTGAACCCATTCATCCTCGGGAATGCCTGACCAATTTTGTTCACAAGTCTGAATATGTGACCTAGGGTCACTTTCTCCTATGTATTTCTGCTGGACATACTCTCTGTCAGTAAAGAATATGATCTCCATCAATATCTTAAGATCGTCCCATGATGCAATATTCTCTTTCTTTGCATACCACCATCTTGCAGGTGTAGCTCGTACTGCAAGGTCCATAGCTGCGATTCTCTGCTCATGAGGAATTTGCTGTTCAAACTGCTGGAGAAAGTCCTGGATGTCTATTAGACCATGAAATGATGGAATCTCGTTATTTTCTGCACCAATCCATTGTAGTGACTTAGTCATAAATGCACATTTATGCGCTGAGACTTCATAAAGTCTGTTTTGCTAGTTTTCTAGACCAACGTCTGAATCTGATGCACATGAGCTGTCGTATCACCAACTAATGTTCCCTTCTACGATTGGATTGACGTAATCACTCTGGTTCGCAATCATATGATAGAGACTCTCCATGTTATGTGCCTCTTCCTCTGCTCGGATAGGTTCAATGTATCTAGGACCCTGAAGAGGATCCAACGGTGCAATGACCTGGATCTGCGCATCCTCAAAGGTCATTTGTCTTCTCTTTAGGTCGATAACATCCATGCTACCGATCTCCCAATCAATGCCTAGTAATGCTAGATATGGTCTACTATCGCCAATGATTTCTATAACTTCAAATTCCATGGATCTATCAACTCCATCAATGTCAACAGGCACCTGCGGTAATTGACCTAGTGGCAATACCCGCTGCTGATTAGCTAATCTCAGATGGATGGGCGATCTGACTAACTTAGGGATACCCATCTGTTCCCATGTCTGCTTAGTCAAGACATTTACCTCTGATCCTAGATCTAGGATCACCTCATCCATTTCAAATTCTCCAACTTGTGTTGTAAGTTGCATCTCTCTTCCTGTTCTTGTATGTCCCATAATATTATGAACAACATGGTGCATACTGCTCACGGAAGAATATAGCGGGAACTAATCTATGATGCGCTGAAGTTCTCCAATAGCTTGCTTATTTCTCATGAGTTTTAGACAACTCCACAGGAAGGATTGGATACTTCATGTCGACTAATCATCGTCACGTCTTCCAAATGTGGTACCCTGCAGCATCTGTATAGGGCTAACGCCACAAGGTGTTTGCTACGATATGCCCCTAGATGGAAGTACCTACGATCCTGATTGCGTAGGGTCATCAAAGAAAGTCTTAGCTTCCTGAAATGTCTTTTTATTCTTCTGTAGGTCAAGTGGTGTTGACTTGTTAAGAGCTTTGCACACCCACTCCTAACCTGTGTTATTTTCAGTATCCGATGATGTCCCATTGGTGGAAGCACTGCTGTGAGTCACAATGTTGAATCTTGGTTTTGGTTTTTCCTATTCAGTAGCAATAAGCTGTATGTTCTGTTGTACTGCTGGCTTAGGTTCTCTAATCTTAGCTATCAAGGTAGGACATTCTTCTATGGTATGATCATAATATTTGCAATAATTACATGTGGTATTGGGGCTCTGACAGTACCTAGCATAATGTCCTACAACTCCATAGTTGTAACAAGTGATCGGTCCATGACCATGGCCAAAGCCTTCTCCACAGCCAAAGCCTCCTCCATGGCCTCGTCCTCTGAATCCTCCTCCATGGCCAACATGATTCGGATCATGCTATGGTCCTACTGCTGGACCCTGTGTCTCTGATTGGACTCTGTATAAGTCATGTTTTCTGTCTAACATGAGATCATTGCACCGAGAGGTTCTCTACAGCCCAGTATGGGGGAGATCTTGTCACGTGATGTAACGTGATGTAACGTTACTAACATGTCGGCAAAAAATAATAGTGAAAGTGAATATTATGGGGGAGATCTTGTCATGTGATGTAACGTTACTAACATGTCGGCATAAAATAATAGTGAAAGTGAATATTATGGGAGAGATCTTGTCACGTGATGTAACGTTACTAACATGTCGGCAAAAAATAATAGTGAAAATGAATATTATGGGGGAGATCTTGTCACGTGATGTAACGTTACTAACATGTCAGAAAAAAATAATAGTGAAAGTGAATATTATGGGGGAGATCTTGTCACTTGATGTAACGTTACTAACATGTAGGCAAAAAATAATAGTGAAAGTGAATATTATGGGAGAGATCTTGTAACGTGATGTAACGTTACTAACATGTCGGCAAAAAATAATATTGAAAGTGAAAATTATGGTAGAGATAAAAGAAAAAGAAAAACGTTTCGGGAAAATCATTAAAAGCAAAGCATTAGATCTGGTTATGACTATCAACAATCAACATATCAAACAGAAAATTCATACCAAGTCTTAGGCTCATTGCAGATCTATCAACGTTCTGGGATACCATCAACGCAGGCTTGGATTTATCAGATCCGGGTTCAACTTATTTACAGAACAAACAATGTTGATTTGTGAGATCAACACAGACATTGGGGAAGACACACACTTCCAGATCTGTACTCATAGACGAAACACAGCCAAGAATCTGAGTTTAAGGATCTGATCAAGCAACTATTCCAGACCAGGAATCTGATCGCTTAACAAGGTGAACATTGCATAATTTTATTCTGAGATCTTGACATTAAAAAAAGTAAATTTAAGAGCTAGCACTTTTGCACTTTCTAGTATGAAAAGAGTTACCAAATAAAAGAAATTATCCTGAGCATGGAACTTAATGAATTGAATTATGTTGTAGAAAATCTCTATAAATACTTTTGCATCTCTGCGTTCTTTTCAAAGTTCAGATCCTAATTCTCACTGCGCTTCCATCCATGAATGAAAAAATGGAATCAGCGCAGTCAGTTTTAGTTGATCAGTGGCCCCTCCATGCCCTGTTATTTCCATTTCCGTTGCAGGGCCACATAAAGCCTTTCATGAATTTGGCCAAGGTTTTGTCCGCCCGCGGACTGTATATCACTTTTTTCAATACCGAATCTGTCCAAGCGCGCCTCACTAATTGTGGTGTAATTATGGCCGATGATGGTAATAAAAGTAATATCAATATAAAATTCGAAACTATGCTGGATGGCCTACCTGCCCAACAAGCTGGCGTTAGCCATTATCAAAATCTTCCAGAGCTCTCCAAATCCATGAAGGCTAACGCTCATGTTGATGGAGAAGCTCCGCAATCTTCCCAACGTTCCTCCAGTAAGCTTTATAGTGTCGGATGGACTTTTATCAAAGACGCAGTATATTGCAAATGACTATGGTGTTCCGAGAGTAGTGTTCTGGCTGACCAGTGCGTTTGGTTTTACGGCTTTTTTCATCATCCCTCTGCTCATCGACAAAGGATATCTTCCTCTTAAAGGTATGTAACAAATATTAACATCTTAGTTGATGGTCCTTATAGCTATAATTATAAGCTGTCATTTTTCTTGTTGTTTGCATCAATCATGGTGCATCGTAGGGGGGTGATCTATGCATATGTTGTTAATATATTATCGATATAAGTCAACTGTTACACAATTTGTAGATTATGTATCAATCACAGTGTTGAAAACTTACTATAATTTACTATTTCAGTGATTGATTAGTTCTCTAAATATAACGTGAAAGCACCGAGGATAAATCCTTCTGTTTCATAATGGCATCTGAGCTACAACGAATCTCCCAAGTTAAAGTTTGAAAATGGAATAGATTTGGTTTTTTACCCGTAATGTATCATATCATGTCAAATTCCAATAAGGAGATACCTTTCAAAAAAATTAGGGTTCTCCGGAAATGTGTAGGCCTTCTGCTAGACCGTGGTTTGGGGGAAAGATCATTTTGAGAAGCGTGAGGAGGAGAAATACGAATCATGAGTTTCTGCCCAGAATACCAAGGAATTGAAATTTGAAACTGCCTAGGAAGAATAGCATTATCATAGGCTCTAATCCTGTTAATATATCAGTCTTTAATCATTGAGCCTAGAGGTGCTCTACAGCCCAGTATGGGGGAGATCTTGTAACATATTATGGGATAAATTTTGTAACATAAAATAAAAAGTAATATCATTTTCGTTATTTTTATTAATAAAACATAAATTTTCTAATAGGCCAAAATAAATGTCGGCCACAAAAACAATCTAATATGGGGGAGATGTTGTAATCTTCCTACCTAACAAAACAATAAAAAAGTAAATATTTAATTATCTGTAAAAAAAAAAATGTGGTTCAAGAAAAAAACACAAATTTGAATTATCCGCAAAAAAATGTTGACCTTGCACATGGTTTTAAAACCATGTGCACATGTGCAAGGCATGCTAAACAAACCATGGTTTTATTGTGCATGGTTTAGGAGGCTTTGCACATGGTTTTTAAACCATGTGCAAGGCCTCCTAAACAACCCATGGTTTTATTGTACATGGTTTAGGAGGGCCTTGCAAATGGTTTTAAAACCATGTGTGGGGAAATGATGCAATGTTCGTTCCTAACAAAATAAAAATAACAAAAAAATATTATATATCGACCATAAATAATATTAAATATTAATAATAAAAATATTATATGTGGACCTTAAATAAAAAGATGTGTTTTTTGGTTTGAATCAAATCAATGGATACCTAAAAAGCACCTCGAGAGATTTGATCCATCTCGGCGCTTCATAGAGCCTAGGATTTGGATCTACACT
The DNA here is from genome assembly GCA_001517045.1 of Pseudotsuga menziesii. NCBI lineage: Eukaryota > Viridiplantae > Streptophyta > Pinopsida > Pinales > Pinaceae > Pseudotsuga > Pseudotsuga menziesii. The sequence goes on along the minus strand of LPNX010934494.1, from coordinate 196,276 downwards.
GGTAGGCTCTATAATTATGTTCATCGTGTCGTACTGACTTGCGGAAGTTACGGTATAAATTATTTGGGGTCTGTACATACTTCTGAAATAGAGGACATTGCTAAGGTGGATGTCCTCTTGTTTTGCATAGTTCACACCACGGCCCGTGGGTCTATGGTAAGGGGTTAGGAGCCCCACTTGCTAGATATTCTACAAAAACTAGACAGTTGTCTTTAGTATGACCTTGTGCTTTACACTTTGTGCACCATATTTATTGCGCAACCTCTTTGCCTTTCTTAATCTCATGCAACTGTAATGTGAGATTAGCTAACTAGTTTTGCAGGTTTGTCATACCTGTGTTGCTTTCAGCTAGAGGTGAAGCCTCTAGTTTCATCGCCATCTCCAACCTGTCATGCTTCGTCTGGAGATTCTGCTGCATTAATGGAAGTCTGATGTGAGGGAGCAGTGCTACATTAAAACATTCCTTATGCTGCTCCGACGCAAACTCAAAGCTAACTTGGTCTATGAGGGATTTGAATTTCTGATAAAAGTCCCATACTGAATCTGTAGGTAACTGTTTTATATCTTTGAGCTCTATAATGCACTGTGACTCAGACTTAGGTTTCTTAAACTCTTTAATCATGGTGGTCTTGACCTGTACAAGTGTTTTGGGTATCGCTGAGGTATACTTCATATACCATATCAAGGCTCATTCCCTAAGTGTGGTGACCAGCTGTACAAGTTTAATATTATCATCTTGGATTCCTTTAATGGTCCACACAGCTTCACATAGAAACCAATGCTACTCTGGGTCCTCTATCCCTGTACCCTTAAAGGTAGGTAGCTTCATATCATCCCCCATTCTATTTCTACATGGTGGATGTTGATTCACTGTGTTACTACCACTCGGCGGTGTAGGTGGAGGTGATGTAGTGGTAGTATGTACTGTCTGCGAGCTACTAGATGGACTACCTATAGGATTTTTCTGAGTCTCAGTCTATTTATTTGGGGTATAAGGGTGGTAAGGGATACCCCCTTCTATTCTGTCTGTATTACTATGAATATGTTGTCTGGTATTATCTGAACTGTCCTCAAATATGGGAGATCTGAAATCTACTTTATATTTCTTTCCACTACGTGTACGTCCAATGTCATCAAAATCACTCTCAAACTCTTGTGACATTACACTTTCTTAATTTATTGGTCTGAAACTAGATCCATTACTCCTTTTTCATGTAATAACATCTTAATGGACAAGTTTAAAGATTTTAGGTACTTACCGCGATATCCTTTGAAGAAGTACCGCTCAGCCTCGCTGAAGCTTTTTCTTTGTTCGACTGGAAACTATGTGACGAAGCCTTCTAGCATACTCGCAAGCCAGAAGTCTATTGTTGTCGTAATAAGATTATCAAGGATTTTCACAGTTTGAATCAACTTCGGTGTCCAAACAATGTTCCTTTTCTTCTTGAATATGCTCGTGTCCGTCAACTTTGATATCCAATCGTAAAGCTCGTTTCCATAGGTTGCAAAAAATATCGTATGTAGGTCTGTAAAGATATATTTTTGTCACCAGTCCTCTGTGCTCAGTCTAGGACTCTTGTTCTCTTATTCAACAAATTCTTTCTCCTTACACCCAACCTACTAGTTGAGTTCGTTTCTAGTAGGATGCCAACAAAACATCAGTGCTCAGTTTGTTCAAAACCGGCAACAAAACCATTTGTTGGTTTGCTATGGGCAGACCCGGGTTTACTGTGATGTACCAACAACACCCCTAGTTCACTGGCCCTTTTGGTGACATATTGCAGAGTGATCTGAAGTCTCACCCGAATTGTTCTTGATGGGTTGGCCAAATACTCAAGTGTCTTCGACCAGGTCCTGTAGCATCCTAGGGTCTAGTGGCTCTTCTTAGCTTGTGAGGGCCTGTCTGCGACAGCGCAGCTTTCCTTTCTCACGGGCTCTAATAGGGGAAAGACCTTTATCGCATCACAACTTATGGGGTGATTCGCAAACTCTCCCTTCCTTCTAACTAGCACTCTGCGGTATCACGCACCACAGCTTCTCTGATGGTGCGATGTCGCCTCTTTGTGATATCCTACCGCCTGTGGCTTAGCACACTTAATGCTACTTGTGTTCGATTAACAGAGTTCAATCTATATGGTCGCTTCATGCAATGAATCTCAGTTACTATAAGCGAAACACAAATACACTCTTATGTAGGATACTTAATAGCCTCAACTTGCATTCATCCTTCTATAATGTTGTAAACTGACTGATACATACATACATTCAACCGTAAGCAAAGTTCATGTGCTGAATGACAGATAACAACTTAAGTAAACACAATCACATGAATAATCACATAACACACTGTTTTACGTGGTTCACTTCCAGGGTGGAAGCTACATCCACGGGAACTAGTTTATATATATTATTACTTGGGAAAGCAAACACAGTTCCGCTGCACCTCAAATGAAGCTAGAGATCTTCTGGGTAACTCTGCTCACATAGCCAAGATCCCTTCTCTCTTAGATCTCTTCTCTCTCTATATATATTGCTTCTCTTACAATATCTTATTTCCCTCTCTCTCAATCCCTGTGGATTGTTACATACATGCTCTCAGAGCCAACTACTGGTTACAGTAAGATATTACAAATGGAGTACCAAGACTATAGATTGACTCTTACAATACTGAAGCATAGTTAGCTAATTATCTAACTATCTACTGTCTAACTGCCCAACCCTTTTACAGTACAAAATACATCCCTTTATAGGCGGCCTGAAGGTCTCGCCATTACAACACTGTGGGCCTGTCCCAATAGAAACCCAAAAACCCTAACTGGTGACAGTCTACTCTCTACAGTATTCCATGCTTCTCGGTGCTGACCATGGGTACTGTGCGCTGCTTCACTACACCACAGCTTCCTACAGTCTTCCATGCTTCCCAGCGCTGACCATGGGTACCGGTGCTACTTCTCATTCTGTCCTTCATCTTCAATACCTCGGCCTCGTTTCTCCTTTTCCTTTATGAGGGTAGCTAAGCCCTCTTGTCTTCACCGTTTCCTTCAATGCAGTGGTTGAGCTCTCTCTTCTCATCTGCTCAGGTACTGTCATCTCCTTTGACTTTTCTGTCCCAATAGTCACAGTTTTGGGCTCTGATCTGCAGCTAGAAACATGCTACGACATCGTAGCTTTACCTTATCTCTTATATCTCCACCAAAACTATCTGTCCACCNCCCTGCTCCAACAGTCCCCTAACACTTACTTGTGGCTTGTCCCCGAGCCACTACCAGCGGGCTTCTCCTGCTGTAGCTTCTCCTTGGCTTCCTACAATGTCTGTTTCAATCTATCCCAAAGTCCTGCGACTTCATGCTGCATAGCTTCGACACACTCTTGTGCTGATTCAAGCATAGCTTGACTAATACTGGAGTCTTCTGTTTCATCAATTTCATTTCTGCTCGTAGTGAACTCCCTAACTTTCTGCTCAACCGCCTTGACTAACTCTGTGATTTGTTCCTGATATGGTTGAAGAGGTTGTTGATTTGTATCTCCTTTGCTCTCTACCACTGCACTTCCTATTGCAAGCGGTTCATCTCTGTCATCTTTCTCATACTCGCAAGAGATGCTAAACTCTTAATTTTCTCCTTCATTGCTGCTGTGGCATTCTCTATCTGCTGAATGCTTTGCTGGAGTTCTACTCTCTCAGGATGTTCATCTAATTCTGACCATGTTTTGGTCGCATCAGCTAGTACTGACTGTGCATTTGCACGAAAGTGAGTCTAAAGGCCTCTACTCTAGCTTCCTTGTCTGCCTGGGGGGTTCCTGGTGCTCGAGCCTTAAGCTCAGCAATGTATGCTTTGTGGTCTTCCTCCATCTTGGCCACTGTTTCTTCCATCCTGGTCACTGTTTCCTCCAGAGCCTTTACTCTGTCTGCAACTCTTCTTAACTTCTGCGGGAGAGGTAAGGAAAACTCAATGTTACATTGGGGTAGCTCCAATGCGATGCTCTGTAGGACCTGATTGAGATCTTGTTCTCTTTCTTCTTGTGTTCTCAACTCTTCCACCTTTTTCTGGAAGCCTGCGGTGAGTTCTGCATTTGTTTTCTTCAGGTGTGTGTTTTTTTTATATGTCGCAAGCTATCTATCTCTGAGCTCTGCGCCTAGCTATTGCTAGATCATCTGTAACTAATCAACATGAAAGTCTGTGAGGTTAACCTCAACAGGTTGCCTAATCTGTATCAGTATGTCCATCATTGAAGCAGGGAATCAGATGCTCCCTGGTGGTATCAAGACTGTATTGATGTGATCTTTTGCTAAGATTTCCTCACGAGAAATCGACTGTGTTGAACTTTCTCCTATGGGTGTCTTGAATAACTGCGTTTGAATCATGGCAGTCTTCTTGGTTAGTGTCTTCAACACCACAAGCTGCTGATCTATCGGCCCCTGCAGCTTGCCCTACAATGCCTGCACCGCCTGAAATGTGTCGGTCATTTCATCCCTTATTCTTGCTACAATTTGTTCATATTCAACATCTGTCAATGCAGTCTCCAAAGGTGGCTTTGTGGTCTTCTACTTTTTCTTCTTTGGCAGCGACTCTAGTGGCGCCTCTTCTGGATGGTCCCTCTACTCTTCCAGTGGTGGCACTTTTGCTGTATCTTGCGTCTGGGACCCCACATTGTCTTTGCCTTTGTCCAATGGGTCTGTCTGTGCGGTACTTGATGGTAGCGGTGTGGTATCTTCTAATTCTTACTTCCACTCGTCGTCGAAGTATTTGATGCTGTCTTCAACATCCTGCACTGTCATTCTGAACCAACCATTAGCCCAATTATCCTTTTTATATCTTTTTGGCCTCAGGTAGAGTCTATGGCGATCTACCATAAAATCAAGCCGATTATCATATATGTCCACGGTCTCCGTGCTGATCCGCGGTGTCTCTTATATGATGTTCTTGAGCAGTTTATATTATTCATAGAATACTATCATATTGAGATTTTTCTTAGCTGGGCTGCTTGTCTCCCATAAGTTTGTATAGCGCATGCCTCTAGGCTCGCCACTTGCTAACCGACAGAACTAGGTATGGGGCGGCTCCTTCCACCCGACGAATGCACACAGTATAAGCAGCCACGAGAAATGCAAGGGGTGGTTTGCCTCATCCTGGGTTATCAAACAATCTTGCTGCAAAATATTTAACAAAAACAAACACCAATTAAACTGTTCACCTTCTGCAACCTATATGGCAAGGTGAATGGCTAATCCTGTGACTTCATTTGGCCGAACTTTAGTCAATAGTCTGCCTGCAAGCAGACCGACAGTAAATCTAAGTGTATCATCTTCTATTGTTGTGAGTTCATAAGCCCGACCTCCTCTCTGTAGTTTATACTTGGAAACTAGCGTTGCTGGTAACTTGGAATCCTTGGTCTTTCCTGTTATGTGTGTATTAGGGTCCTTACCAGTCTTAGATAGCCCAGTGATGCAGTGTATCAGGCCGATGTTCAGGTCGACCTCGTTACCTAGCCAGAGGCAACCTCCATGTACACAAGAAAGTAGGACGTGCACCACGCCATTAACCTCTGCACCCCATCCAAAATATGGGATTCTCAACAAATTGAGCAAGCCTTAGCATTCAAGAACTTGGACATGTTCCATAGGAACATATTCATCTGCACCAGTCCTTGGGTTCTTCTGAATCATAAGATACTGATTCGGTCAAAACTGAGGATATGTCTTCCTATCTCCAAGGTTATAATCTATAAATTTGACAGTAGGGGCATATCCCAATAGATCTTCGTCTTCCTTTACTCGAGAACCAATCGTTGGGATAGGAATAGGAAACTTAGCACCCTTGGGAATGTTTACCTCTGGTGCACCTTCAACTCGTGGCATAATGTAGTCTGTTGCACTATAAATGGATTCCTCTGGCTCTGGACTGGATTCTTCTATTATCTGAGATTGCCTCCTCATCCTTTGCAGCCGTCTAGTCTGTGATGCTCCTGGTTTCACAACCTCAGGTGGCGTCGTCATAACGGATGTGAGGCCACCACGCTTGAACCTTTCCAAAATGTCTTCTAGAGGTTAATCCTCGGACAAAACCTACTCGATGGAATACTCTGGATGGGTAATGGCTGCAAAATAGGGAATTTATAGCACTCTGTAATGAAATTAGCTCTGCACAGGGAGAACTCAACAACTTACTCTATTGCTCTCGACTCTTGGCAAAAGTAACCCTTGTGAATGAATAATCTTTGCTTTTATGCTAAAGGTGATAATACCAGATGCAATGGTCATCTGGGTTGAACCCTTTGGTTGTATTAATTGCATGGACGAGACAGCACCAATCGTTTCGATCCTCATTAAGTGCTGAAAATCCGATCAAATTTTCCTCAAAACCTGTGTGCAAGCGCCGGTCTTGTCGAAGATTTACCCAATCTGGAAAATTTATGATGCTGTTGCCAAATCTATGGTAAGATATACCGGTCATTTATTCATTAACTATCTGTTAGAAGGCGACTGGACTGGCCCTCTATCTTTTTCAAAATAGTTACGTGGCACGGGAGAACATCGCAGCAGTGCGATGCCACACTGCAACTCTGCAAGCATCGTATGGCTTGCGCAAACTTTTCTCTTACTTAACTCTCCTTCTTCTTTTTTTTACCTCCCGCAGACTACTTATCACTTATGCAAAATGAACCGTCCTTATGTGATTCCTTATACTTAGAATATCTACTGGTGTAGACTAATTCCCGGTGTGATGCCTCCTTTCAACTAGATTGGACATCTGGACCTACAAAGTGGTTTTGAGTTAAGGCTGAGAGGTGGAGTGGTTATCACTATAGAGCTTAAGCCTACTACCATTAATCAACATGGGAAGAAGCCCTCCATTCAGTTTACTGAGCTGAACGGCACCTCCATCTGTAACATGTTGTATTCGATATGGCCCCAGCCAATGCATCTTTCACTTTCCTGGAAACTTAATAAACTTACTGTCATAGAGGAGTACTAGGTCTCCAATCTGAAAAGTCTTACTCTTAATGTGTCTGTCAAGCCAAGCTTTTTCTCCTAATTTCTACAATTTCTGGTGGAATCCAGCGATGAACCTGTCTTCCTCTAAGGCAAGCTGCTGCGCTAGCCTTTCATTCATCATGTCTGTATCAGCCATTCGAGTGATCTGAGCAATTTGTAAACTGGGGAGAATATACTCCACAGGCATAACAACCTCCTGTCCATACATCAAGCTGAAAGGTGTGTGTCCTCTAATTTTCTTGCATGTAGTCCTGTACGCCCATAATAAAGTGTTAACTTTGAGGTCCCAATCATTCCTTTGGCTGTTACAGATCTTTGTAAGAGTGTTCTCTAGAATCTTGTTAAATTCCTCCACTGTACCATTAGCTTGTGGGTGGTAGGGAGTGCTCTTATGGTGCTGTATCTGGAATTCTTCCATCAAGGCCTCAATGGTGCGGTTCAAGAAATGTGTGCCTTGATCACTCATCAAAATTAATGGGAATCCAAATCTACTGATGATGTTTTCAAAAATGAATTGTGTAGCTATAACAACATCACAATTTCTTACTGCTTTGGCCTCTGCCCACCTGGTGAGGTACTCTGTTCTGGTGATGATGTATCTTGCACCAGTTCGTTTTCCTGGTGGGTTGATAGGACCCACAAATTCTATAGCCCACTTGTCAAATGCCCGTAGCGTAATCTATGGTCGCACCGGCATTTCATCTCATCGCAAAGGTTTTCCTACCCTCTGGAAGATATCGTAGCATCTACAAAAGTCCTTAGTATCTTTGTGTAAAGTAGGCCACCATAATCCTGCAGCTAGTATTTTCTACGCAGTCGTCTTTCCTACGAAATGACCTCCTACAGTACGTGAGTGTGCCTCTCTGATAATGGCCTCTTTTTCATGCGGCATAACACATCTGCACAGGACTTCATCTAGACCTAGCCTGTATAGCTGTCCTGTGATCAAGGTGAAGCCTACTGCTTTAACAACCAATTGCTTCTTTTGATGCTTAGTATACTCAACAGGTGTCCATCCTGTAGTGAGAAATTGAATGATATCTGTATAATACTCGTCTTCTATCTGAATAGAAAACAACCGCGCATCTGGAAAATTGTCCTCTAGATTACTTGGCTCTTCTTCTGAGTCTAGCCACGATAGATGATTAGGTCCAGCATTCAATTTTCCTAGTTTCACAATGATTTCAAAGTCATACTCCTAAAATAGGAGTAACCATCTGCAGATTATTCCCCCTAACACTCGCTTATTGACCATATACTTCAACACATAATGGTCAGTAAACATTTTAAACGAGGCACCCAACAGGTAGTGCCTGAACTTTTGTAGAGCGTACACCATAGCTAAACCTTCTCTCTCTGTCATGGTGTAGTTCTTTTCTGCAGTAGATAGCTTTCTGTTGGAGTATGGAATAGGATGATCGATACCCCCCTCTCCTGGTTGCGTTAAAACAATCCTTAGTACGATGCCAGATGCATCCACGTGTACATGAAACAACTTAGTCCAATCTGGAAATACTAAGATGGGTGCTGTAACCATCTTCTCTTTAAGTGTGTCTAGACTTTGCTGGCATTCCTCATTCCATAGGAATTTCACGTCCTTCTTTAACAATTTTTCCATTGGTGTTGTAATCTTTGCATATCCCTTGATGAATTTTCTGTAGTACCCAGTATGACCAAGTACTATCCTCAATGACTGAGTTGGGCACTGGAAGATTTACAATGATGGAAATCTTTGTGGGATCTACCATCAAGCCTTGTCTGCAAACAATGTGACCCAACAGAATACCAAATGGCGCACAGAATATATACATTTTTTCAAGTTCAGAGAAATATGCTACTGCCTACATTTCTCTAACATTAGTCTTAAATCTCCTATCTGCTTGTCGATTAATCCAAATACAGTCCAATCATTAAAATAAACCTCCAGGAACTTATGGATGTACTCTTTAAATACAGCAACTACTACTCTAGAAAAGATAGTTGGTGCATTCTTAAGACCAAAGGGCATTACCGTATATTGGAATGAACCACATTCTGTTGCAAAAGTGGTCTTATGTTGATCTTTTCGGTGTATTATGATCTGGTGATAGCCTGAAAAGCCATCAGTGAAGGAGTAGACTTCATGTCCTCCCACATTGTCTAACACTTCATCAGTGAAGGGTGTCGAAAATGGATCATGAAGTGATGCATAGTTGAGTTTACGCAAGTCGACACAGATCCTGATGTCTCGTTTGGTTTTCTTTTCTTGAACGACCATGGGACTAACCCATTTGCTCTCTTCTACAGGATCAATGATGCCTGCTGCTAGCATCTTATCGATCTCATCCTTAATTTTTTCTTTGTAGCGCGGATTTAATCCGTATGGATGTTTCTTGACTGGTCTGGCGTTCTCTTTCAATGGTATCCTTATTACTCCCAGATCTCCAACTATTCCCTTCATCCCTGTGAAATTGGTGGGGAATAGGTCCTGATATTCATGTAGCAAGTCTACAATCTGTCCTACTGTTTTGTCATCCCAATAGTCTCCAATAGAGGCAAACTTTGGTTCTATGTCTGTGCCAATATTGATCTTCTTAATATTGATGGGGTCTATGATTGCTGGAATCTGTAGCTTTGGTCCATCAACATTGTGAGTCCCTTCTTACTCTAGAATATTGATGTTGTGAGGATCCTCATCCTCGTCCTCTGGTTCTGCTGCAAAGTTATAGCACTCGAGCGCATCTTCTAACGGGATGGCCCACTCGGGTTGATTGTGTACTGATAAGCTACGGTTTTGGAATATCTTAATCTTTATTACATCTAGGGCTTGATCAACGCTTGGATACTCAGATTCAAAAGTGAACATGAGTAGAAATTTGTCTATCATAAGTGGCCATGTAGTCATTCCCTTGCGCAATTCGGTCTCTGTGTACCAGTTCCTTGTAACTATGTCCAAAGTGTGAATGAATCGGTGAACCCATTCATCCTCAGGAATGTCCAACCAATTCTGTTCACAAGTCTGAATATGTGACCTGGGGTCACTTTCTCCTATGTATTTCTGCTGGACATACTCTCTGTCAGTATATAATCTGATTGCCATCAATCTCTTAAGATCGTCCCATGATGCGATATTCTCTTTCTGTCCATACCACCATCTTGCAGGTGTAGCTCGTACTACAAGGTCCATAGCTGCAATCCTCTTCTCGTGAGGAATTTGCTATTCAAACTGCTGGAGAAAGTCTTGGATATCTATTAGACCATGAAATTATGGAATCTCATTATTTTCTGCACCAATCCATCGTAGTGACTTAGTCATAAACGCACATCTGCGTGCTGAGACTTCGTAAATTCTGTTCTACCATTCTTCTAGACCAATGTCCGAATCTGATGCGCATGAGCTATCGCATCACCAACTAATGTTTCCTTCTACAGTTGGATTGATGTAATCACTCTGCTTCGTAGTCATGTGATAGAGACTCTCCATGTTACATGCCTCTTCCTCTGCTGAGATAGCTTCAATGTATCTAGGACCCTGAAGAGGATCCAACGGTGCAATGACCCGGATCTGCGCATCCTCAAAGGTCATTTGTCTTCTCTTTAGGTTGATAACGGCCATGCTACCGATCACCAAATCAATGCCTAGTAATGCTGGATATGGTCTACTATCACCAATTATTTCTATAACTTCAAAGTACATGGAGCTGCGAACTCCGTCAATGTCAACTGGCACCTGTGGTAATCGACCTAGTGGCAATACCTGCTGTTGATTAGCTAATCTCAAATGGATAGGCAATCTGACTAACTTAGGGCTACCCATCTGGTCCCATGTTTGCTTAGTCAGGACATTTACCTCTGATCCTAGATCTAGGATCACCTCATCCATTTCAAATTCTCCAACCTGTGCTATAAATCACATCTCTCTTCCTGTTCTTGTATGTCCCATAATATTCTGAATAGCATGCTGCATACTGCTCACGGAAGAATATGGTGAGCACTAATCTATGATGCGCTGAAGTTCTCCGATAGCTTGCTCATATCTCAATAGTTTTAAACAACTCTACAGGAAGGATTGGATACTTCCTGTCGAATCGTCCTCGTTGCGTCTTCCGGATGTGGTAGCCTGTGGTATCTGTACAAAGCTAACACCACAAGGTGTTTGCTGCGGTACACCTCTAGCCGGCTGTACCTGTGATCCTGATTGCGTAGGGTCATCAAAGAAATTCTTAGCTTCTTGAAATGTCTGTTTATTCTTCTGTAGGTCAAGTGGTGTTGACTTGTTAAGACCTTTGCGCACCCACTCCTGACCTGTGTTCTTTTCAGTATCCGGCGATGTCCCACTGGTGGAAGCACCACTGTGAGTCACAATGTTGACTCTTGGTTCTGGTTTTTCCTGTTCAATAGCAATAATCTAGATGTTCTGGTGTACTGGTGGCTTAGGTTCTCTGATCTTAGCTATCAAGGTAGGACATTCTTCTATAGTATGATCATAATATTTGCAATAATTACATGTGGTAGTGGGGCTCTGACAGTCCCTATCATAATGTCCTACAACTCCACAGTGGTAACAAGTGATCGGTCCACAACCACGGCCAAATCCTTCTCCATGGCCAAAGCCTCCTCCATGGCCAACATGAGCCGAATCATGCTGTGGTCCTGCTACTGGACCCTGTGTCTCTGGTTGGACTCTGTAAAAGTCATGTTTTCTGTCTAACATGAGATCATAGGCTCTACAATTATGTTCATCGTGTCCTACCAACTTGCAAAAGTTACAATATAAATTCTTTGGGGTCTGTACATACTTCTGAAGTAGAGGGCATTACTGAGGTGGATGTCCTCCTGTTTTGCATAGTTCACAACACGGCCCGTGGGTCTGTGGTAAGGGATTAGGAGCCCCGCTTGCTAGATATTCTACAAAAACTGGACAGTTGTCTTTATTATGACCTTGTGCTTTACACTTTGTGCACCATATTTCTTACGCAACATCTTTTCCTTTCTTAATCTCATGCAAATGTAATGTGAGATTAGCTAACTAGTTTTGCAGGTTTGTCATACCTGTGCTGGTTTCAACTAGAGGTGAAGCCTCTACTTTCATCGCCATCTCCAACGCATCATCCTGCATCTAGAGTTTCTACTGCATTAATGGTAGTCTGATGTGAGAGAGCAGCGCTGCAATAAACCATTCCTTATGCTGCTCCGGCACAAACTCAAAGCTAACTTGGTCTATGAGGGATTTGAATTTCTGATCAAAGTCCCATACTGATTCTGTAGGTAACTATTTGATATCTTTGGGCTCTGTAATGCACTGTGACTCAGACTTAGGTTTCTTAAACTCTTTAATCATGGCGGTCCTGACCTGTATAAGTGTTCTGAGTATCGCTGAGGTATACTTCATATACCATGTCAAGGATCATTCCCTAAGTGTGGTGACCAACTGTACAAGTTTAATATTATCATCTTGGATTCCTTTAATGGTCCACACGGCTTCACATAGAAACCAATGTTGCTTTGGGTCCTCTGCCCCTGTACCTTTAAAGGTAGGTAGCTTCATATCATCCCCCATTCTATTTCTACGTGGTGGATGTTGATTCACTGTGTTACTACCACTTGGCGGTGTAGGTGGAGGTGATGTAGCTGTAGTATGTACTATCTACGAGCTACTAGATGGAGTACCTATAGGATTTTTCTGAGTCTCAGTCTGTTTTTGTGGGGTATAAGGGTGGTAAGGGATACCCCCTTCTGTTCTGTCTGTATTACTATGACTCTGTTGTCTGGTATTATCTGAACTGTCTTCAAATATGGGAGATCTGAAATCTACTTTATATTTCTTTCCACTACGTGTACGTCCAATGTCATCAAAATCACTCTCAAACTCTTGTGACATTACACTTCCTTAATTTATTGGTCTGAAACTAGATCCATTACTCCTTTTTCATGTAATAACATATTAATGGACAAGTTTAAAGAGTTTAGGTACTTACCGCGATATCCTTTGAAGAAGTATTGCTCAGCCTCGCTGAAGCTTTTTCTCTATTCGACTGCAAACTCTTTGACGAAGCCTTTAGCACACTCGCAAGCCAGAAGTCTACTGTCCTCATAATAGGATTATCAAGGTTTTTCACAATCTGAATCAACTTCAGTGTCCAGACAATGTTCCTTTTCTTCTTGAATATGCTCGTGTCAATCAACTTTGATATCCAATCGTAAAGCTCATTTCCATAGGTTGCAAAAAATATCATATGCAGGTCTGTAAAGATATATTTTTGTAACCAGTCCTCTGTGCTCAGTCTAGGACTCTTGTTCTCTTGTTCGGTGAATTCTTTCTCCTTAGACCCAACCCACTGTTTGAGTTCGTTTCTAGTAGGATGTCAATAGAACATCAGTGCTCAGTTTGTTCAAAATCGGCAACGGAACCATTTGTTGGTTTGTTATGGGCATACCCGCGTTTACTGTGATGTATCAACAACACCCCTAGTCTCACCCGCAGTGATCTTTATGGGTGTGACAAAGACTCAAGTGTCTTCGACCAGGTTCTGTAGCATCCTGGGGTCTCGCGGCTCTTCTTAGCCTGCGAGGGCCTGTCCGTGACAGTGCAGCTTTCCCTTTCTCGTGGGCTCTAATAGGGGAAAGACCTCTATCACATCAAAACTTCTGAGGTGATGCGCAAACTCTCCCTTCCTTCTAACTAGCACTCTGTGGTATCGCGCACCACAGCCTCTCTAATGGTGTGATATCGCCTCTCTACGATATCCTATCGCATGTGGCTTAGCACACTTGATGCTACTCATGTTCGATTAACAGAGTTCAATCTATACAGTCGCTTCATGCAACAACTCTCAGTTACTGTAAGGGAAACACAAATACACTCTTATGTGGGATACTTAATAGCCTCAACTTGCATTCATCCTTCTATAATGCTGTAAACGGATTGATACATACATACATTCAACTGTAAGCAAATTTCATGTACTAAATGACAGATAACAACTTAAGTAAACACAATCACATGGATAGTCACATAACACACTATTTTACGTGGTTCACTTCCAGGGTAGAAGCTACATCCACGGGAACTAGTTTATATATATTATTACTTGGGAAAGAAAACACAGTTCCGCTGCACCTCATATGCAGCTAGATATCTTCTGGGTAACTCCGCTCACACAGCCAGGAGCCCTTCTCTCTTGGATCTCTTCTCTCTATATATATATTGCTTCTCTTAAAATATCCTCTTTACCCCTCTCTCAATCCCTCTGGATTGTTACATACATGCCCTCAAAGCCATCTACTGGTTACAGTAAGATATTACAGATGGATTACCAAGACCAGAGCTTGACTCTAACAATACTGAAGCACAGTTAGCTAATTATCTAACTATCTACTGCCTAATTTCCCAACCCTTTTACAGTAAAAAATACTTCCCTTTATATGCGGCCCGAAGGTCTCACCATTACAACACTGTGGGCCTATCCCAACAGTAACTCAAAAACCCTAACTGGTGATAGTCGACGTATCTATACTTGGAGTAGCTGCTTTCCATCACACCACTACTCTCTGCAGTCTTCCATGCTTCCCGACGCTGACCATGGGTACTGTGCGTCGCTTCCCTACACCACAGCTTCCTGCAGTCTTCCATGCTTCCCAGTGCTGACCATAGGTACCAGTGCTGCTTCCCATTCTGTCTTTCATCTTCAATACCTCAGCCTCATTGCTCCTTTTCCTTTATGAGGGTAGATGAGCCCTCCTGTCTTCGCCATTGCCTTCAATGCAGTGGGTGAGCTCTCTCTTCTTGGTCACTCAGGTACTATCATCTCCTTTGAATTTTTTGTCCCAATAGTCATGGTTTTTGGCTCTGATCTACAGCTAGAAACATGCTACGGTGTCGTAGCTTTACCTTATCTCTTATATCTCCGCCAAAACTATCTATCCACCAAAATGGCAGCTTCTCCTGTAGCTGCGGGACCCTGCTCCAACAAACAGAAGTCATCTTCTCCATCTATTTCCATTCCATTATTTGTTGAGCTGGAGAAGCATGCTTCAGTCACCAGATGGTCTCTCTGTTGATATGAGATGAAACTTCCTTATCAGTAGTAGTTTATTTATTACTAAACTTATGTTGCTTGGTAGTGGTAGCTAACTCCTTAATGCTAGACACTGCATCATTTTATTTGGAGTAGTGTACGACGACTCAGACACAACTATCCATGTTCATTTATCTCAATAAGCTTGACATCCAAGCGGTCACCAACTTTTATAATATCCTCAGCCCGAGCTACAAAGTTTGTGCTCAATTCACTAATATACATGAGCCCCCCATGCCCAGGTTCTATTTCAACAAAGGCTCCAAATGCTACAATGGATTTTACTTCATAGTTCCTATATCTAATGCACACAGTCATCTATGCCATTCATCATGGTTCAAATTCATTCAAGGCTCTTGTTCAATGTCCTCCACAATGATTCATCTAAAGTATCCTTTGCATAGAAGACATATATATTGATTGCATTTATTTTCCCTCGTCTACGAGCTCGATCCTCTACAAGAATCATTTCTAATGCTGACCATTTTGTGGTGTTTTGCATGCTGAAGGAGGCCCAAGTAGCACCCTACGTGAAACAAAGACAAATTCATAATCTTTCTCGCTCTTTGGAGAGCCCTGTCAAGGTGGGGAGTAGCATTTGGCTCCATGGGGGATGTGTGCTCTTGGAGAGGGTACATGAGAACCTCACATTCTCTAGGTATCAGAAGACTAAAACTGAAAAAAAAAATGTGATGGGATGGCTTCATTCACATCCCACACTTTATTACAAAACAAAGAAGAACATACTGAAAATTTAAATGCTCATGGAAGAGCTTATTTTTCTTCCTACCTGCACTAACTTAACATGGGCCTGGGACTTGCTAAGTA
Source organism: Pseudotsuga menziesii (assembly GCA_001517045.1). Lineage (NCBI taxonomy): Eukaryota > Viridiplantae > Streptophyta > Pinopsida > Pinales > Pinaceae > Pseudotsuga > Pseudotsuga menziesii. The sequence goes on along the minus strand of LPNX010934494.1, from coordinate 180,397 downwards.
TATGTATACAACCATTGGAGCCATTCTTGCATCTTATCTATGCCAAGTTTCTTTTTTCTTACCTTGGTTAGTGAAATAAACAAATATATATTCATCATAAGACAAGTGTGCCTTGCAATCTTCTCATGAATAAAGCTGAACTTTAACATCAGATTATCAAGATATAAAAAATTATACCAGGAAGAATCAAACCGTGCACAAGAATCCTCTATCCACTGGTTGATAGGGCTCACATACAACCCTTCATTGTCAAACTACTCAAGCTAATCTACAGAAACAACAACATTACCTTCAATATGATGAACTTGAGGCAAGTCAGCATCTACAACATGAAGTTGTTCAAGAACTTGGGGAAGCTTCACATCTTCCATTACAGCTGTATATGAGGTCTCTTTAGTACTATTTTCAACCAAAGGCCTTTGTAGTGCTTCTTCAATGATCTGTTCTTCATGGATCTCTTCCTTAAGCTCAATATGGACCTTAGGGATGAGAGCATCATATTTTTTAGCAAGTTGCTCAATCTCATCTACTGTCCCATTGTGCCAATGGAGGAGAAACCTCTCGAAAAAAAATGCCACTAAATCTATGGATTCATCCAATAGACCACAGAACCATATCATTACATCCCTTTCCAAATTTATGACAAAAATGATCATAATATCAGCCTCATGACGAACATTAAAATCAGCCATCAATTTGCAGAATGAGGCAATATGGTGGGTGGCTAAAACACTATCATTTCCATAAAATTCACGAAGAATGTCATGCACCTTATCAGGGTTGTAGCACATGTAGGAAATCCATGGATTTTTGAGAAATCTAGTAGGCTGTAAGCCTCATGCCAAATATCCCATTGTTCTTCCATAAATCAAACAATGAGGTACTTAGAAAAAAACGTGTTTAATCATACCTCATACCAAACTTGTGGAGTCACCAAGGTGAGCTTGAAAGCCTTCTGATGAGTGTGCTCACCTCTACACCCAATCAGATCTTCAAATCTACAAAAGGACAAGGGCTCTGTCCCTTCATGGAGTCACCGTGTGAGAGGAATAATCTGTAATGTACTCTCCCACAAATGTCAATGAAGCACAGTCTTCAAAATCCAGGAACTAGACTTTGTCCCCGGCAACGACACCAAAATGTTGTCACCTAAAACTGGCATGCGAGTTTTGAAACCCCAAACCTTGGGTGCACCAACTCAGTGACAACTCTCTCTCAAGAGGCTAATGTCACCACACCCCTCTCTCCTCGCTTCAAGCTGGCTCTTCTCTAGCTCTAGGGGGGGTTCCCTAAGTTAGGATCACTAAGGCAAGTGCGGCTGAGGGAAAGGTGATCTGAAGAGGATTCCTTAGAGAAACACGGGTCGCAAAAAAGGAAAATGAGTTGGATTGATGGGCAGGAAGGGAAAGGAGGATCCTTCCTAGAGGGAAGGCCAGTGCCAGTACCAGAAGGGTAAATGGAGTCAGAAGGGGACTTAGAAAGGCTTTGCGTTTTGTGGAAGGGAGACTAAGTTGGTCCGTTCCATAATCAGAGGCAAGGAGAATGGAAGTATAACTAACTACTTTCCATTACTCCCAAACCTCCAAGAACATAATGGTGACAAGCAACTTGGCAGCTTCAAATGCTTTCCCAGCGTGCTAGATTGTTAGCCCTCTATGCTGGCTTGGTCTATAACTCATGAAAACATAGAACTATGAAAAAGAAGCCCAACATGTCCAAAGACTCAATATGATTTTCTTTATTAACTCTGAGGAAAAATCCTGCCATCCCAAAAATTCCATCATACAATGAAAAAGGTTGGTCTCTTTATAGGCCAAAAAACTTCTTATTCTTTTTATTTTCAAAGAAGGATAAAAATAAAATAATAAATAAAAAGAGAAAAAGTAAAAAAAAAAATCCACTTTTTCCTCTTTAACTAAAAGTAACTACCACTTCGGCTAATGTACTTAACCAAGATTTTATTAAAATGCATCTCCTCCCCTATCGAATCCCATGGAATTGATTTCCATACTCGGCTGCCAACTCAACAAGTATCTGTTAATTAAAAATCAGGGCTATGGGCATACGTGTTTACACGAACCTAACTGATTTCTTGGGGAACTAAAATCCATTGCAAGGGAATTATGATTTATACATGGGTGAGGAAATGGATCCAATCAAAGGACACCCATTGGCTCGTCCAACATGGGATCGGCTGCAAAGGAATGTGAGTGGCTTCCAAACAAACACACTGGTCCACTGTATAATTTATTGACTTCACTGCTCCATCAAATTGCAGATTGCTATATGACTCTGCCCATGAGCTGCTCCAAAAAATCTGGCAATGGAACTTCGAGAACACAAACTGAATCGATGCTTCTCAAGTGGTGGCTCCTTTAACACTGCAACTTATTGGTGACGAAATAATGCCACGATCTCAATCAAATTACATCTATCAATTAAACTTCTTCACGTGCTTCTTTTGACGGTAAAATCTGATTAATGAGCTATGTATTGGCCCTTCTATTCATGAAATGTTTTGATTTTTGACATGAAAAAATATAATGACTTCTTACATGGAGAAACAATTTGTGGATCTGAACGGGAATTCAAAGCTATATTGGCAGTTTCACTTTTAGATACTCTTGCATCCTTACTTATTGGATAGAACCCTATCAAATATTACTAATGCCAAATATTGAAAGCTACATAAACTATTGAAGTGGGTGTAATTGATCCTGGTGCATAGTATAATGGATGGGCAATGGGCATGGGTCTACATCATCTGTTAGTTTTTCAACATTTAAGCTAGCATTATGATCTTAGGATCTTTTCACTGAGAGAATAAAAAGCACAGCAATAAAACATAAGCACATCACAAGAGACAAGAGACACAAAGAGTTTTTTATCGCGGAAACCATAAATGGAGAAAACCCCGCAACTTCCTTAAGATAGAATCACCACAAGATGTAAGACCCAAAAATAGTAAGATGCACTCCCGACAGTAGTAGTCTTGTTCTTCTGTCTAGTCCCAGTATTTCCTTCCTCACTAATGCACCTCACATGAGAGAGTGAGTGATGTGTAGTACAAGTGATAAATAGAGAGGCTCTCACTCTCTATTTATATTCTTCCATTTACTTGAAGTGCACTGAATCATGTAGGCTCAACTTAACAATTACTTACTTGAGCCTACACCTTAATTAGTGTATAATAACTCGAGTGCCCCGAAACTATGGGGACTTACCTAATGAATTGGCATGACTTGTTTACATTATTAATCCTCCGGATCAGAATATCGGGGCATGATCACATGACTCAAACACATAATAGAAACATTTCAGAATAAACATCAGGTTACAATATATAAGATACATAGAAGAATACATTCCGAAGTTACAAATACATCAACACTCCCTCTTAACTAGGAAGGTATTATTTCGACATGATTTTCAGCACTGGTATTCTTCTCTGTATCAACTGGATCATCTTCGTCTTCAAGTCATCTTCGTCTTCAAGTCATCTTCATCTTCAAGTCATCTTCATCTGGATCTGGATCATCTCTCGATCTGGATCATTGTCACTGGATCATACTCCATCTAGAACATCGTCATTGGATCATACTCGATCTAGACATCACTGGATCTGGATCATCACTCGATCTAGATCATCATCACTGGACTGGATCTAGATCATCACTCGTTCTGGATCATCACTACTGGATCCGGATCATCACTCGATCTAGATCATCACTGCTGGATATGGATCATCACTCGATCTAGATCATCACTGCTAGATCTCGATCATCACTCGATCTAAATCATCACTGCTAGATCTGGATCATCACTCAATCTGGATCTCTCGGAGTCATCATAACTGGATCTAGATCATAGCTCGATCTAGATCATCTCTGTTCACCATCATGTGTGTACTAATCTTGTCATGGGAATTTCTACAGAGCCAGCCCTTTTTCATGCTGGTTGTAGTCCTAGCCACCAGGTAGGTCTTCGCCCAGCACTTACATCTGACCTGCTTGTCAGAAAGGCACGCCCAGCACTTACATCTGACCTACTCGTCAGAAAGGCATGCCCAACACTCACATCTAATCATGTAGTAAAATACAATCACATCAGAAAGGCCCAGCACTCACATTCACCAGCATGATAGGACATCACATCACTAACATCCATGAAATGGCTCTGCACTTACATCTGACCTACTCATCAGAAGGGAATCACATCCATCCAGGCTGGAACCACATCCACCTCAATGATGAAAGAACCCTTTTCTTTTCACCCAGGCCGGAACCACATCTGCCACAATGATGGAAGACTTTCAACCAGGCTGGAACCACAACCAACACAATGATGAAAGAACTCTGTTCTTTTCACCAAGTTCGGAACCACATCCGCCACACTGAAGAAATATTTTGTGCAATCACATCTGACCTGGTAGGAACTGAATCCTACACCCTCGTCAGAATGGCCCCCAGTCCCTGACTGAGCTACCTGGTTACGGACTAGGTGCCTCCACTCTCCCGGAGAGTGGTAGTTTCCCTGTCCTACTCGACAGAATGGCCAACACTCACATCTGACATGAAAGGAACTAAATCCTTTAGCCATGAACGGAATGGTTCAGCCCTTACATCTGACCTACTCGTCAGAATGGCTCTCTCAGTCCCTGACTGAGTGTTCATGGTAACTGACCAGGTGCCTCCATTCCCATAATGGAAGTCAGCACTCATATCTGACATGGAAGGAATCAAATCCTCTCATCATGACAAAATGGCTCAGCCCTTACATCTGACCTGCTCGTCAGAATGGATTTGGATCGCTAGCACTCATATCTGACATGGAAGGAACTGAATCCTCTCACCATGACATAATGGCTTAGCCCTTACATCTGACCTGCTTGTCAGAATGGCTTTGGGACTCATCACTTTCTCTCGGAGGAAACCTCAATCTGGAGAACACCAAGCTTCTCCCTCTGAAGTACTCAAACTTCATCCTAGCCAATGGCTTCGTCAATACATTAGCTATCTGTTCCTCCGTCACAACATACAGGAGCTTCACTACTCCTCTCTGCACCATATCCCTAATATAGTGATACTTGATCTCGATATGCTTCGACTTGTCAGGGAACACTGGATTCTCTGACAACTTCACGCAACTCTGGTTGTCACAATGTATACAAGTAGCATCCAACGGGAGATCAAATATATAAGACAGTAGCTTCCGCAGCCATACTGCCTCACAACTAGCTGAACAAGCTGCGACATACTCTGCTTCAGCTGTAGTCAGTGCCACACAGGATTGCTTCCTGCTAAACCAAGAGATCACACCTGATCCCATACTGAAGCAACATCCTGAAGTACTCTTCCTGTCGATGGCACTGCCTGCCCAATCTAAATCAACATAACCTTCCAGGTTAATTTTCTGATTCGCATCATACTTGAGCCCATAATCAACTGTACCCCTGCATGCTTTGCAACCATCAGGTGAACATGTCTCAATGTGTTCACAGCAAAGCAAATAATTGGTCCTAGGTACATTAAGGACCCAATCATCTGATGATACATCATAGCATCAACCATCTCTGATGAAGCATCACTTAATAGCTTTATGTTCGATGCCATAGGTGTGTCCATAGCCTTGCAGTCCATCATCCCAAACCTCTTTAGGATATCTACTGCATACTTCCCTTGTCCAAGGAAGATTCCATCCACACTCTGCCACACCTCCATACCTAGAACAATAGTGCATTGACACATAATAGGAGCATCACTGATCTTCCATCTTCAACCTTGAAGTAAAGGTTGGAATCTGCTTTAATCTCAGTAAATCCTATAGTCATCAATAATCTACCCATCTTGTCATACCATGTCAAACCTCAATATATTCTGTAGTCACTCCCTCTGAAACGGAGCATCATACTCCCTCTGTCTTCTATGCTCTATGCACTGAAAACATTCTGTACTAGAGTGACAAGTAGCTTCCTATGCTACTAATATTCTATGTGACCATCTAGTGTATAGACTTACATCTTCAACCTTGTAGCAAAGGTTAATATCTTCATCAGGCTCATCATGTATGTGTTTAAACTCTTACTAGCTGCAAATGTCTCTTCATAGTCTAGGCCTTCTTTTCATGAGAAGCCTCGTGCTACGAATCTTGCTTTGTATCCCATGATGTTTCCATCTACTGTGTGATGGAACTATGAACTTCTCTTTAGGTCTCAATACTCCACCCAGACATCATTCTTTTTGAACTGGTCTTCCCTTTCTTCTTGGTGGATGGAAGGTTCTGCATTAACGATGTCACTGTACTCGTCATATTATTCTTTGTCTTTGAACTGTTGTCACTTGTTCTTCAGAACAAGTCCTCATTCGTCTTTCCTTGTAGGCAATTATGTATGCGATCTTTCCTACAAGTCAAATGCAATTGTATGGTTAGAAACATTTCATAAGGAATATTTATACTAGCAAACACTTATGCATAAATATATGATCATGCAACTACTTTAGCCAATACAACATTCATCCATATCTCACTGAAACTTTCTAGATTCCTTCCATCTCTACCAAGACAACATTGAGATTGTGCACTAATCCAATATGTCAGCAAAGAGGTTTCATTCTAGATAAGTAGCAATGGAGAATTTGTATAGCACCATGAGCTACTTACCCATCACATGCATATTAATAGTATACTGTCATTAATGCAAACATCCTATCATGCATGATACATCAACTGAATATAAACAAATGCATAACAAAACAATATCATGAAATGACAATTGAATACTTATCTTTATTTGTTTCATGGGTAGGCTACTTCTTGAGCCTTCAGCTTCATCGTCTTCTTCATTCATGGTATCATCGTTTCTTATCCAAATGATGAGGATAAGAAGTTCTTCAAGAGTTGAGTTCTTCATATTCCTCATTGCTTGAGGGATCTTATTTGGATGGCGAGAGCTTGATCTTCAGTTGCTCCCATATTCTCTTCTCTTCTTTTGATTCGAGATTCTTCTTCTTCCTAGAGTCTGCTGAAAGTAATCACTTCCTTCTGGAACACATTCCTTGAATGAATGAATTCCACGATCCTGGGAGGCCATTCAAGGTGGCCATCACCACTTCTGCTTCAATTTGTTCTTGATTTGAGAGACTCTTGTGACTGCATGGTCTCTGCATTCTAGATCTTCACATTCTTCAACTGGTTTCTTTAGGTCATATTCTGATTTTTGTTCTTCCCTTCAAATAGCTTGAAATTCTAGAAGACCTTCAACAGCTTTGCTTGCAATAGGTAGTGCTCTGTAATGCACATGTGCAAGCCTTCTATGCCAAAGCTCATTTGTCTCTATTGTTTCATGGATCAAGGCTTGTTCTGGATGGCCCTTCAATTTGTACAAGCCTCCTTCTTATTCTCCAATCACTACTGCATCATCGATAGTCTTTCCTTTTGGCCATATGATGACTTGACCATCTATGAATGTAACCCGCATTCCTTTTGCATCAATGGAGAGAAGGTTCTTCTTGAGTCCTAGAAAAAATAATACTTCTTTCATTGTTAGAGACTTACCAGAGTCTAGCTTGTATGAATATTCCCCACTACCTTTTATTGGATATTGGTAGTCATCTCCTAGTTTCACCTTGTGAGGTGATTCATGTTCTAACAGTCTTACAAAGGATTCCTTGAATCCTGTCATATGTTTGGAAGCCCCACTGTCAATCATTAATACCATGAGTAATGTTACCTATGAGAGCTGATATCAGAACATATTTTCTTGAAGAATCTTCACTTTCATATCTGGATCTCTTTCTGGATGGTTCATCATCCTTTGCAGCATGAACATGATGTCTTCTTTGGCCTTGACCAAGTTCTTCTTGTGAAAGGCTTCTAACCTCGTCTCCCTCTGAAACTTGAACCTCTATACTCATGTAGGTGTCCAATCCATTTTCTTGAGAGAGATAAAATACTTCTATGCTTGGAAGTTGTCAAATTCACCAAGCTTATCATCAAGCTGTTGTGATAGATCACTTTGAAATGAGAACCTCAAATGAAAATAGCAAAGGATTAGATCTTACCGATTTGAGGTGTCTGTCTTGGTTCCGGAGCTGGCTAATCTAGGGTTTTCCATAGAAACCCTAATTTTAAAAACTTGGAATATTTCAGAACCGATTGGATAAACAGATATATCTCTTCAAATGGATCTTTCCAATGTACTCCTTTTCTGAAAATAGTGGAGGGAAGCTCCTGGAACAGGAAGCCCTAGATTTCCAATTTCTTTTGCAGAAATGCCTGTTACTGTTTCTATGATATCTCTGAAATTAATGATCCTCTTAGTCTGAAATTTTGCACTGAGGTAACCTCACATGTCCCTGATCCAACACCATATGTTTCATCAGCATTGGTTTCACCATATGGTATTTATGATCCTTTTCTCAAGGTGACCTGTTACAGGACTGTTCAGAACAGCGAAGTTGTATGGAATGAAACGTGTCACTGGTTTATCTTCTGAGTCTGATATTCGTACCAATGGACGTACAGTCCATTATATTTCTGGAACATCTCTAGGAATTCCATTTATACTTCTACAGCCCAATATATTCCAGATCTCCCCGGATGTCCTGTTTAGGGATGAATTCTGGAAGAGGCTAGAACCCTAACTTGGAGGGATCATATATCCCAGAATTAAGCGAATATGAGGCTTATTTTTGGACACAGTGTTCATCAGGAGCTTAGATTCAGCCCCTACAATTTTCAAATTCTAAGACTTCTCCAAACGCGAAATATAGTGAATGTACCAAAACTTATCAGTTTTAGTATTTAGGGTTTTTCCTAGCTCAGGGTCAAACTAGGGTTTGACTTTACCAGAGTTTCACCCAACCAAATTTCTTGACCCAGGTCTCTAAACTTTGGTTTTGATGAGGAGAAAAATCCTATGCAGGTCTCACTCAAAAATTCCTCTTCTGTAGAAAGCCCTAATTTCTGCATTGAAGAGTGAAAATGCTCGAAATCAAATTTCGCTTCGACAGAAAGATGCACCCTTCAATGGAGATTCATCCTAGCATACTTTTGCTGAAAATGTATGGAGGGAGACCCAAAAAAGTAATAATCCCTAGTTTTTGTAGCTGCACAATGTCTTCTTCTCAGGTTAGCTCTAATACGATGTTAGTTTTTCAACATTTAAGCTAGCATTATGATCTTAGGATCTTTTCACTGAGAGAATAACAAGCACAACAATAAAACATAAGCACATCACAAGATACAATAGACACAAAGAGTTTTTGATCGGGGAAACCATAAATAGAGAAAACCCCGCAACTTCCTCAAGATAGAATCATCACAAGATGTAAGACCCAAAAACAGTAAGATGCACTCCCGACAGCAGTAGTCTTCTTCTTCTGTCTAGTCCCAGTATTTCCTTCCTCACTAATGCACCTCACATGAGAGAGTGAGTGATGTGTAGTACAAGTGATAAATAGAGAGGCTCTCACTCTCTATTTATATTCTTCCGTTTACTTGAAGTGCACTTAATCATGTAGGCTCAACTTAACAATTACTTACTTGAGCCTACACCTTAATTAGTGTATAATAACTCGAGTGCCCCAAAACTGTGGGGACTTACCTAATGACTTGACATGACTTGTTTACATTATTAATCTTCCCGATCGAAACATCGAGGCATGATCACATGACTCAAATACATAATAGAAACATCCTGGAATAAACATCAGGTTACAATATATAAGATACATAGAAGAATACATTCTGAAGTTACAAATACATCAACATCATCAACATTTTCTCGATTATCAACACAGGATTCAAATTCCATATCAGCATTTTGCTTGGCCAAATCAGCTTTAGTAGCAATACGAAATGAAATAGATTTGGAGGCACCTCTGGGTCTTGAATCCGACCTCCAAATTCTTGAATATGGAATAGCAACAAAGCTTAAACCCTTGTATGTGTTTGTACAAGAAACAATTTTCATTAAAGCAGTCACATGCGCTGCCTGGAAATGTTACTAGCGAGTCATTACTATTTGTAAATTCCATGAAACATTGAACATAAGTCATCTTCTCCATCTATTTCCATTCCATTATTTGTTGAGCTGGAGAAGCATGCTTCAGTCATCATATGGTCTCTCTATTGATATTAGATGAAACTTCCTTATCAGTAGTAGCTAATTTGTTACTAAACTTATGTTGCTTAGCAGTGGTAGCTAACTCCTTACTGCTAGACACTGCATCATTTTCCTTGGAGTAGTGCACGGTGACTCAGACACAACTGTCCATGTTCATTTATCTCAATAAGCTTGAAATCCAAGTAGTCACCAACTTTTATAATATCCTCAGCCCGAGCTACAAATTTTGTACTCAATTCACTAATATGTATGATCCCCTCACACCAGGTTCTATTTCAACAAAGGCTCCAAATAGTAGAATGGATTTTACTTCACAGTTCCTCTATCTCATGCACATAGTCATCTATGCCATTCATCATGGTTCAAATTCATTCTAGGCTCTTTTTCAATGTCCTCCATAGTGATTCATCTAAAGGATCCTTCGCACAGAAGACATATATATTGATTGCATTTATTTGCCCTCTTCTACAAGCTCAATCCTCTACATGAATAATTTCTAATGCTGACCATTTTGTGGTATTTTGGAGGCTAAGGGAGGCCCAAGTAGCACCCTATGCAACAAAGACATATTCATAATCTTTCTCGCTCTCTGGAGAGCCCTGTCAAGGTGGGAGGTAACAAGGTGGATCCAAAATGGAGATTAGAGGGATAAGAAACTACAGAGGTGGAACCAAGATTGCCTCGACTCCCAAATGGATGGTTTTCATGCCAATCAAGGCAGTCTTCGATTTATGTTATATTAGCCTAAGAAAACAAAGGGGGAAACCCAGATCTACTCCCAACAGGAGAGATAAACCTAGACACCCGATCAAATCAAATGGACTTGAGGTACGTAAGGTGTAAGGTAATGGAAACCCTAGATCTATGGATGATGTCACTAGGTGAACCAAGGCTTTGGATTAGGGTTTAGAAAGTGTGAGGCTTGATCCAAAGTGGGACACGCGTGACCTATGAAGTAAATACTAGATTTGGGGTTGAGGTACTAGCAACAGGTGAAGATATTTGTTGCCTTGGGAAACATGACCAATGCAAGTAGGGAAAGGACAAGATTGGGGGTATCTAATACCCATGGATAGACTTGCTGAAATATATGACAATGTTAAACTACCCGAGTCACCAGGGAAAATTCAAGTCACAGGAAAAAAAGGCCAAAGAGGGGGTAGCGCTAGGGTTGGAGATCAGTGCCTGTCAGATCTAGGGAAATGGACTCACTATCTGCCCAGTGTTGAAGGAGACCCGCCTGGGAAATACCCCTATCTACAAACCCAAAAAGGTATTTTGCCGAAAAAGTCAGATCATGGGAAAAACTAGTAGCAAGATCGCTAGCACTAGGGTTTGGGAGGTCAATTTTAGATCTAGGGCAACATGTCCACTTCTATTTCAGCGTTGAAGGAGATTTGGTGAGAGGATGACCTGATATACAAACCCAAAAAGGTATTTTGCCGAAAAAATCAGATCCCAAAAAAGTCAGAAAAATGGTGGATAGCACTATGGTTTGGGAGGACAGTTTCTTAGATATAGGGAAAACCATCCACTTTCAGTTCAACATTGATGATGATTTGGTGAGGGGATGACCTGATCTACAAAACCCAGCAGCTGTTTGGCCCAAGATCAAGTGGCCTAATTTTAAATTTTTTTTTTTTTTTTTACAATGGGATTTTTATGTGAAAATGAAGAAAGCAGATGCCAATGGATTGAGATCTAGTAGAAAGGTACTACCTTGTAGATCTTACCTGGAAATATTTGTACATGCCTAAATTATGATGATCCCTATTATCCCAATCAATTTGAGAAGCTTTGAGCGAGTTCTATGTCCAACGTTTTCCTCCAAGAAGTCAATGCACCTTCTCTCCTACACAACAAATGTCAACCATATCAAATTTGTTGTATAATGAGAAAAAAAAGATGCTACAAAAAAATAGCAAGAAGAAATCATAGATTGTTGTTGTCTACCGATTGCACACTAGCACCAGAAATCTAATGAAATCTGTCTCCTCACTTAGGAAAGTGGGAGAGGTGTGACCTTGGGGGCAAGCACAGAGCTAGGTACTGTCACCGACTCCTACCTCCTCCATTTAGGCTAACTCCTAACAAATCCAAGGGGGGTAGTCCCTAACAAAGAGTTTTCTATGGCTCAATTTTTAGGTTAATTTTTAGATGTTTCAGATATGGATGGGTGTTGTTTAGGAGTTAATGTGATTTAAGATGATTAATGTGATGAATTGAAAACAAGACAAATCAATCCACGTTGCTATCATCGGATCTGAAATATAGACAAATATTTGAGAACTTCACGAAATATATAAATCATTCACAGATATGATTTAAAATCAAACATTCAATGGACAAATGGACCAGATTATCAACAATGTGTAAAAGATAGGACCAGTGCCTATGGAGTCAACTTATCATAGATGCTTCGAGTGTAAATATGTGAATCCCAAAAGATGACAATGAATGTTAGGTTTTGCAATTGCTCTTGGTAAGTTTTAAGAGTTTTTACTTGTGATCTTCACTTAGGGTAGATGGATGTCCTAATCAGTAATACCTTCAGTGGCTCTGTTCGAAGACATGACTAACCTGTCTGGGGTGAAAGGTAAGTGTTCAATAACTTAACTATCAGTGCTTAGATTAGGTAACCCGATGCCCACACTTGGAATTTTCCCACATGCCTCGGTATTTATCAAACAATGCCTATGCGTTGGTTATGGAGAAATTTTTTATTTAAGCTCCTCTTGTGGGGTTTAGAGATCCAATGCCGTTTCTACATATTTCGATCTAAGATTGGTCAAAGCATACTCCGGCAAGGAGGGAGGGTTTAATTAATTAAATGGGTGTGAGTTGCAAATTTTATTAAGTTAATTAATGAAAACTCTCTGACATAGAGCACTCTTGACCTTGTCTTATGACCGTGGTTCAAGAGACTTAGCTAATCTATATGAAGCTAATGCAGGGATTATGCAAATCTAAGATGATATCCGATAGAGAGTGCTCTTGACTTGTATTTTTGGAAGTTCAAGAGTCTTACTTATGGATTATTAATTGATTAAACAAGCACAAGATGATATTAGTTGCTTAAACTCTCTGATAGAGAGAACTCTTGATCCACCTTATGGTAAGATTCAAGAGATTTAAGTAGTTGATTAATCTTAGAAAGATAAACAATTTAAACTAAGTAATCAACTTAGAAGTGATCAATTAACAATTAGTGATCTAAGCATGAGATATAATCAATGATGAAAATAAGCACTAATCAAAGCATACACACAACACAAGCCTCCCCAAATGGAGGAGGAAGAGAGTGGGGACTTAAAAACCCCACTCAAACAAAGATTTTTTATTAAACCTTATACAATGTTCCTTAAGGAACCTAATCCTTGAAAGGACTTTTCAAATAAAGGTAAAATAAATCTAAAAATATTGTAACCTGTAAAAAGGAGAGTGCCTTGTATTTTTACTTTTGAGATCTTTTATTAAACTTTGAAAAGGGAAAAGGGAAGAAGTTTGAAGAGATTAAAAAGAACAAAAGGAAAGAGGGATGAAACAATAGAAGATGAGAGAAGGAAGGCAAACAAACTAAGGAAGAATCAAAACCAAAGAAAGGGGAGAATAGGGCAGTCAACTAAGAAGCTAAGGGATGAACAAAATTGAGGAAAAGAGGGTAGCGAAAGAGGAAATAAGTGGCTGTCATAAAAAATGCAAAATGAAACAGTGAACAAAAAGCAGCCAAAAAGGCCAAAAAAAAGGTTCAAGAGGGTGCAAAAATTAGGGCAAAAGAGAGGCAAAAAGGGGAAGAAAGCTAGGGCACACTAGGGCTGTCCAAAAAGAGAAAAAAGGGATGGTAAAAAAGTTACCAATAGGGAAGCAATGAAGAAGAGGTAAAAGAAACAAAGAAAAGTGGTTGGTAGAAAATGGGTTAAGAAGAGGGACAATGGGAAGATTTTTGCAGCTTAATTCCTTAGTTTTTAGCAAGTTTTCCCGCTCAACCTATCATTAAGAGAGAAGAAACCCGTTCATGGTAAATAATCCATCTAGGATCTGAATTCAGTTATTGAAGGCTCAGGGAAACCATAAATGGAGAAAACCCCACAACTTCCTCAGATATAGAATTAGCACCAAAGTGAAACCCAAAAACAGTAAGATGATCTCCCGACAGCAGTAACCTCTTTCTTCCTTACCCCAGCGTCTTTCTCTTCCTCAGCTACGTGCTAAAACTAAGTGTGGATGAGTGTGTGTTAAATAGAGAGGATAGCTCTCTATTTATACTAATTCCTGCCTCGAATAAACCCAATTAGGGCTGACTACACTAGGTGAGTCTACTAACCCTAGTGCCCTAGAACTCTTGGGACTTTAACCCTTAGACAATAGGAGAGTTAACCACCTTGACTTGACATGACTTGTTTACATTATAGAAACTTCTCGATAGGAACATCGGGGTATGATATGACTCAAATACATTACAAATACATCCTGGAATAAACATCGGGTTACAATACATAAGAAGTACAAGTGAATACATTACAAAGTTACAATTACATCAACACTCCCTCTTACCTAGGAAGGTATTCTCTCAACACAATTTATCAGCACAAGTCTTCTTCTCTATATCATCTAGATCATCATCGAGTCCTTGTCATCTTCACCTTCAAGTAATCTCTGTCTTCAATTCACCTTCATTTGCAAGTCATCTTCATCTTCAATTCATCTTCACCTGGATTTGGATCTAGATCATCATCACTAGATATAGATCATCCCTTGATCTAGATCATCTCAGGAGCATCATTTTTTAATCTGGATCATCTCTACTGGATCATTAACACTGAATCTTCATAGGTTCTATCTCATGATTCTTCTCATCACAGGAAGTTCTACAGAGCTAGCCCTTTTTCATGCTGGATGTAGGCCTACCCTCCATGTAGGTCTTTTCCAGCACTTATATCTGACACTAAGTTAGAATGGCCCACCGAGCACTTATATATTATCATGTAGGAACCAATCCTATAATCTTATCAGAAATAAAATGCCCAAGACTCACATCTGACCATGTGGTAAGATAGCCCACAATCCTGTCAGAAATGCCCGGCACTCACATCCATCAACCAATGATTGGAAATTCCTAGCACTTACACTTGGCAATGAGAGGAACCAATCCTCCATGCCAA
This sequence comes from Pseudotsuga menziesii, assembly GCA_001517045.1. NCBI lineage: Eukaryota > Viridiplantae > Streptophyta > Pinopsida > Pinales > Pinaceae > Pseudotsuga > Pseudotsuga menziesii. The sequence continues at coordinate 165,109 of LPNX010934494.1, read as the reverse complement.
AAGGCTCTACACTTACATCTAACAAACAATGTTATAAAGGCTTAGCACTTACATCCATTCAACTAATGATCAGGAAAGGATCAACACTTATATTTGACCATGCAAGAAACCAATCCTTCATGTCGAAAGGGCTCTGCATTTACATCTAACAACTAATGTCAGAAGGGCATGCACTCACATCTGATCTTGTAGAAACCAATCCTACAGTCATATCAAAATGGCCCCCAGTCCCAGACTGAGCTACCTAGTAACTGACCAGGTGCCTCCATTCCCAGAATGGCATTTAACGCTTACTTCTGATCATGTAGGAACCAATCCTACAGTGACATCAGAATGGCTCAGCACCTACATTTGACATGGAAGGAACCAATCCTCTCACCATGACAGAATGGCTTAGGCCTTACATCTGACCATGGAAGGAGCCAATCCTCTCACCATGTCAGAATGGCTCTGGGTCTTATCGTTTCCCCTTGGAGGAAACCTCAATCTGGAGAACACCAAGCTTCTCCCTAAAGCACTCGAACTTCACCCTAGCCAATGTCTTCATCAACACATCAGCTATATGTTCCTCCATTGCAATATACTGGAGCTTCACTACTCCCCTCTACACCATGTCCCTGATATAGTGATACTTGATCTCTATATGCTTCGACTTGTCATAGAACACTGGATTCTCTGACAACTTCATGCAACTCTAGTTGTCACAATGTATCCAAGTAGCATCCATCTGGAGATCAAATAAATTAGACAATAGATTCCATAGCCATACTGCCTCACAACTAGCTAAACAAGCTGCGACAAACTCTACTTCAGATGTACTCAGTGCAACACAAGGTTGCTTCCTACGAAACCAAGAGATCACACCTGATCCCATACTAAAGAAACAACCTGAAGTGCTCTTCCTATTGATGGCACTGCCTACCTAATCTGAATCAACATAACCCTCTAGGTTAATCTTCTGATTCACCTCGTACTTGAGCCCATAAAAAATTGTACCCCTCAGGTGCCTTAGAATATGCTTTGCAGCAATCAGGTGAACATGTCTCGGATCTGTCAAGAACTAGCTCAAGGTGTTCACAGTAAAGAAAATATATGGTCTCGTGTTCGTCGGGTATATCAAGGACCGAATCATCTGATGATACATCATAGCATCAACTGTATCTGATGAATCATCACTCAATAGCTTCAGGTTTGATGCCATAGGTTTGGTCATGGCCTTGCAGTCCATCATCCCAAACCTCTTCAGGATCTCTACTACATACTTCTTTTGTCCGAGGGAGATTCCATCTACATTCTGCCACACCTCCATACCTAGAAAATAATGCATCATACCCAAGTCCTTCATTTTGAACTCAGCAACAAGATTTCTCTTCGTATCAACAATCAACCCATCCATACCTGTTACAAACAGATCATCTACATATAGTAGGAGCATCATTGGGTTGCCATCTTCAATCTTGTAGTAAAGGTTGTAATTCGCTTTAGTCTTAGTAAAGCCCAAACTGGATAGAAAGCTATCAATTCTTTTGTACCATGTCCTCGGTGCCTGTTTCAAACTGTACAACACTTTCTTCAATCTACACACATGAGAATCCCTATCATGTGTCTCAAAACTGAGTGGTTGTTCTACATACACTTCCTCTTCCACTGCACCATTCAAGAAAGTAGTCTTGACATCCATTTGGTATATCTTCCATTTCATTACTGCAAGCAAATCAAGTACTGATATGATGGAAGTGTATCTGGCTACAGGTGCAAAGGTTTCTTCATAATCTATTCCTTCTATCTGTGAGAAACCACGAGCCACAAATCGTGCCTTATATTTCTCTATGCTACCATCTACATCATGCTTGATCTTGTAGATACATTTGGAATTTACAACCGACTTCCCTTCTGGTCTTGGGATAACATCCCAAACATCATTCTTCATGATCGATTGATACTCTTTGATCATAGAATCCTTCCATTCTTTTAATTTTGTCGCTTCATCATAGTTGGAAGGTTCTTTATTGATAACATCACATAGTAAGGCTACATATCCGGAGCAAGATCTAGTTCTCTTTCTTTCTCTATGATTCTCTTCTAGAGCCCCATATCTTTCCACACCTTGGATAATTTTTTGTACCCAAGCATGTTTCCTCTTGTGAGGATTCTTCTCCTAAGGTGGATCTACAGGTATTTTTGGTTCTTCAAATTCTCGATCTTATTCTTGAATTTCTTCATTCATGGTTGTATCATGAATTCTAAGTGCTTCTGCTTCTTCAGTCTCTTTAGCAGGTTTCTTTCTAGATTTGTTGTAAGCTATGTATTCATCAAATGTTACATCCCTGCTGATGTCGATCTTCTTGAATCCTAGGAAGTATATTCTATAATCCTTCGGGATTTCAGAGTATCCCACAAATATAACCTTCTTTCCTAAAGGATCTAGTTTTGTTCTCTTTTCTTTTGGAATGTGTATGTACACTAGATAGCCGAATATTTTGAGGTGGCTGAATTTTGGTTTCTTACCGAAGAATACTTCTTCAGGAGTCTTGTTCTCGAGTATTCTGTGTGGAGTACGGTTCTATACATACACCGCTGTTCTAGCTTCTTCTACCCATAGATCCATAGGAATATCTTGATCATGAAGCATTGCTCTTGCAGCTTCCATGATGGTTCTATTCTTGCTTTCTGCAAGCCCATTCTATTGTGGATTTTAAGGAGTGGACAGCTCCCTCTTAATCCCTGATTCTTTGCATAAGTCTTTTAATTTATTTGATGTGAATTCTCTGCCATTATCTGATAGAATGGTCTTGATATTCTTTTCTGTGTAGTTCTCAATCAAGGCTTTGAATTCCTTGAACTTGCTCNTGTTCTTCATGAAGTAAATCCATGTCTTCCTAGAAAAGTCATCAATGAAAGAAACATAGTATACATACCCACTTAGTGAACTTGATGACATTGGTCCGCACACATCGGAGTGAATGATTTCCAAGATTCCTTTTGCCTTGCTCCTGCTACTTGGAAATGTCTTCTTTGTATTCTTTCCTTTCGCACATCCTTTTCAAACCCCTTCATGTTTTGTTTGAATTTCTGGAAGACCTTCAACAACTTTTCTTGCAAGTGGTAGTGCTTTGTAATGCACATGTGCAAGCCTTCTGTTCCAAAGGTCATTTGGCTCTACTTTGTCATGGACCATATCTTGTTTTGGATGGCCCTTCAGCCTGTATAAGCCTCCTTCTTGTTCTCCAATCACTATTGCATCATCAATAGTCTTTCCTCTTAGCCACATGAGGACTTGTCCATCTACAAATGCAACCCTCATTCCTTTTGCATCCAATGCTGATATGGATAGAAGATTCTTCTTCAGTCCTGGTACAAGCAAGAAATCCTTCATTTTTATAGACTTTCCAGAGTCTATATTGTAGGAAGATTCACCACTACCTTTTATGGGATATTGGTAGTCATCCCCAAGATTCACCTTATCGAGTGAATTATGTTTGGATAGTTTCTCAAAGGATTCCTTGAAACCTGTCATGTGCTTGGAATCCCCACTGTCAATAAGCCAATATTTGATTCCATGAGTGTCAGTTCTCATGAGAGCAGAGATCAGAACATATTCATATTCACTTTCTTGTTTTACTCTCTTCCGAGGAGGATCATCATCCTCAGCAATGTGAGCATGATGTATTCTTTTGGAGTTCTTATTCTTCTTGGATCCATTCTTATTCATGGGAAAATTTCTAGAAAAGTGTCCTAATTCATTGCATGTATAACATCTGAGTTTGGATGAATCCCTTCTTACAACATTATTTTTCTGATGAGAATGCTTACCTTGGTGATGATGATTTTCCCTTATTCCTTTCTTGGAGTGTACTATGAGAGCTTGATCTTCACTTCCCATATTTTCTTCTCAAGCTCCTATCCGAACTTCTTCTTGAGAACATTCTTCCCACAGTCTATTGAACTTGACCAACTTTTTTCTAGCACAGATTCCTTGGATGAAAGAATCCCATGACCTAGTGAGGCCATTCAATGTTGTCATCAAAATTTCTGCATTCTCCACTCCTTCATCTACATCTTCTAGTTTTTCTTTGATCTGGGAGACCCTTGTGAAGTATGACTAGATGTTCTCATTCTAGATCTTGGCATTCTTCAACTGGTTCCTTAGAGTCATCTTCCTATTGATGTTCTTCCCTTCAAACAGTTTGGTTAGGGCATCAAACATGGCTTTAGGTGTCTTGAGGGAGTACACCTATGGAATGAGGTGATCCTTGATAGAATCTGAAATGATCCTCTTTGCCATAACCAACTTCTTCTTATGTAAGGTCTTGGCCTCATCTATTCTGGAACTCGAACCTCCTCATGGATGTAGGAGTCCAACTCATTTTCTTCCAGGACCAGGGAGATCCTCATACTTCCAGGCTTGGATGTTATCATCTCCATCAAGCTTTTAATCAAGCTTGGTATGATGAGACATATTAACTGAGAACCTCAAATGGAAATAAAAAATATTTAGATCTTACCAGGCTAAGATGTCGGATCTGGATTTGCAGCTGAAATCCTGCAGTTTTGGTTTAGGAGTAGATTAGGGTTTTGCTTTTCTGGAGTTCTGTCCAACCAAATGCTTTGAATTTGATCCCTAACTTCGATGGAGGAGAGTTATTCCACCCTAATTTTGCTGAAAATTTGTGGAGAGAGATCCAAAAAATAGGAATCCCTAGTTCCCACAGCTGCATAGTGTCTTCTTCTCAGGTTAGCTCTGATATGATGTTAGATTTTAAACATTAAGCTAGCATTTCATTAGGATCTTTAACTAAGAGAACAACAAGCACGATAATCAAACACAAGAGACAATGAACACAGTGTTTTTCCTCAGGGAAACCATAAGTGGAGAAAACCCTGCAAATTCCTTAGAGATAGAATTAGCACCAAAGTGAAACCCAAAAACAATAAGATGATTTCTCGGCAACAGTAACCTCTTTATTCCTCGCCCCAGTGTCTTTCTCTTCCTCGGCTATGGGCTACAACTAAGTGTGGATGATTATGTGTTAAATAGAGAGGTTGTCTCTATATTTATACTAATTCCTGACTTGACTAAACCCAACTAGGGATGACTTCACTAGGTGAGTCTAATAACCCTAGTGCCCCGGAACTGTGGGGACTTTAACCCTTAGACAATAGGAGAGTTAACCACCTTGACTTGACATGACTTGTTTACATTATAGAAACTTCTCTATAGGAACATCAGGGTATGACATGACTCAAATGAATTACAAATACATACCAGAATAAACATTGGGTTACAATACATAATAAATACAAGTGAATACATTTCGAAGTTACAATTACATCAACATGATGTTCTTCTTATAAAAAATAATCATCATGAGATACCATCTATGGATATTCCTATATTAATGATTATTGCAACACAAATTATCACCATTCCAATAGGTCATGAGTGGTACTGCTAAGATTCACAACTATTCTAAATATGCACCATCCAATGTCACCAAAATTCACTCACCTCTTTCTTTAGGCCTTCTCTTTTTTCCATGTGGATTCTTAAAAGAAGATATAATATCCATGAAAAATATAACAATGATAAAAACTTTATGTCACGTCCCTTTTTGTTTGAGAGGAATCAACTCCAAGTTGCTACTATAATTTAAGTGGGGATCTAAGTCCCATGAACATAAACAATAAAAATCCATTGAACGTAAAACATTTACATAGCAGAAGCATATACATTTCATTCAAGCATTCATCATGTTCATCATAATTCATTAAAACAAATAAAGTTGTAGAGGTGAATACACAAGAAATACTTCTCTTGGAAAGAAGCTTCCCGCAACCAACTATGTCATGCAACATTCCACCCAACCATATCCTAGTCTGCTCATCAATATCTCAACAAAACAGCCACCCCTGAGCTGGCATGATTCCCACAAGGAATAAGAAAACTATAGTAGACTCACACATAGCTAACAACATATCAAAATTTATCCAAGCCAAAACTACATTTGGGTTTATCACAATGCTAAGGAGATAGAAGGTTGGACTTCTAAGCTAGTGGGCTCAACCACAGAACCATGGACACCTACACAAGATTTGGCTTTTATTTACAAACACCTATACACCCAACACAAGGAAACATCCCCTTGTCTGCTACACAGTACCTTAGGCTATACCTTTTCTTTTAGTGCTCTTCAAGTTGTGTAAGAAATAATAACTAGCCCTCTTGATCTCTATGTGGGGTTCCTTTCTACACTAGGTTTATCAAGTTAATTCTTCCCTCTTCCACTCCAAACCGGTTCAGACCAAAACATAGGATGCACACACACAAAATAAAATTATTGGGTTTGAAGAAAAACGTCTTTGGAGCCAAAAAAATTTGAAGATGGGTAAAACAACCCTCTGATAGAAATTTGATTTATGTTTATGGGCTTTAGGTGGGCAAAACAACCTCAACAAATACCAAAAATTATGGGTCTCTTCTACCATTCGTTGTGAAATGAAAAACGGGTTTTCCCATCTAGTTAATCAGGAAACAACAACAAAAATGTCAAGGAAATAATGTAGACACTGAGCATTGCCAAATTGACTTCCTAGCCATGGGAAAAATGAAGAAAACTACAAAAACATGAATGGGAAAATGCAGATCTCCGAGAATGTGAGGAAGAGGAGGATGTGAATGCCTTATGGGATGGGCTGCATTTTTTCGCATTTACTTGTCCCATAAGTCAAAAACACATTTTCCAAGATTGATGGCTTCTTAAATTCAAATTTGACTCCCATACTCTCCCCATTCCCATGCATTAACTAACTCAACCAATTTTGGAAGAATTAAATGATTTGGCACCAAAAAAAAAATGGGTAGTTGACAATTTGATGGGTTTTCCCTTTGACATTTGGATTTTCCCCATTGGATCAAGGTTTGAATACCCCCCCTTATACCTTAGGAAATAATTCCCACATCTCTTTAATGTTGCATTGACATAGCTCGCTATGGGTATTTTAATTAAATTGCATATTTACATGATGTCCAAAATATATTGTGCCATCGGGGGCTAGCATGATAACCATCAACATCCATTTTAATTTTCAAAACATAAAACACTAAATTGATGGTGGGTCCTTTTCCTTTAGCTCTACACCATGATTAAATACAATATTCACATCATAAACGTTGTAATGCAAACGGGGTCAAAACGAGGGTGTTGCACTTTACTTATTAAGCAGTTCCTTATGGAGTCAACCAAATATTTGATAAAATATTAATGAATAAGAGGTTATAATCAATATGATTTGGTTCTATATAGATCAATGATTTCCAATATAAAACTAGCACAGATAGATTTGCTATCACATATGGTTTGCGCTGTGTCTCTCTCAACCAAATGATTCATCAATCTTGTTCGTTAATGTTAGAATATTGGTTATCTTAAGTAATGGAATTCAAATCATTATAGCATTGAAATACCTGAAACGGCAAAACCAAATTTATTATTCAATAGTAAAACCAATCAATGAATTAGTTGCACGCACTTAAATTCTTGGAGGAGCATCGGCTTTGGGCACCTCAGCAAACCTTTGTTGATTTATATGACGAAGAGATCCTCTTATTCTTTGGTAAGAAATTCCAATGAATTTATTATTGTACATTTTCTTGACTTATTCAAGAGAAATATTTTTCCCTAGTATATTTGGGATTTCGTTAGCTTTAATGGATTTCTCCTTTACTAGATTCATATTCTCCTTAAATGAAATTGATGTAATTCTTGGAATAAATTGTTGCATACCTATGAATTACCTTATTTTCTTAGTTTCTTGTTCTCATTTCTACTTTTGATCACTTGTATTTTCATCATGAAAATGTTCACATGATCCAAAAAATTAAGGAGGTTTATCTATGATATTTTTGGGTTCCAATAAAGTTGGAATTCTTGATTTAACTCAAGAACCATTGTTGAATTTTCTAGGAGGAAACTTGTTTTGTATTTTTTCAAGATGAACAATTTGATTCAATAGAGTGGTTGTCTGCCAAGTAAATTGACTTATTAACCTCTCCATTTTTTCAAACATAAGATTCATCGAACTTTCAATAGATTTATATGCTGAAACTAAACTTGCCTTAGTAGTTTTCTCAAGCTCAACCCTTGGAGGACGTAAGATATCAAACTTCCTTGATGGCATCCAACTTTTATCTAAGCCATTCATATTTTTCTTATCTACTTATAACTTTTTAGGATTAGCCAAGTAGAGAAAATTTCATTGGAATACATTCATGTAATACATCAAAATGACAACATCTTTGAGCTTGAGAGTATGAAGAATGTTCTTCACAATCTCATCAAATCTGTTATGAAATTATTCAAAATTTAGCATTTTTTCATGTTTGTATTTTCTCAGAATAATGACTTCAGGAAATGATTTCTCACAAAAATTGTCATTCATGGCATGTATATTGGATTTTGACCTATTAACATGCCCAAATTTTTATGAAACAATATTCAGGTGTTGTTTGGAAACATGACTAGTTTCCACATAAATTAACACCATTTTAATAGGTCATGAGTTGCAATGTGAAGATTGTTAACTATATAGTAGATGCACCCACTGTAAACACAATGCACTTTCCTCTCTCTTTAGGACTACATTTTTGGACATGGGAGGATCCCCAAAACGTGATAGAAGTAGACCTAAAAATGTAACTTTGAGAAAAACTATACTTCTAACAAAACCCTCCTACTAGATGAGTCAACCACTCACTTATGGATTCAACAAGATATTTGATAAAAAATGAAAGACTAGGAGGTTAGAAGAGATATGATTTGGTGCTATATAGATGGATGAAATGAAGTATAAAACCAACATCAATAAATTACATTAATATTTGAATGAAACAATTGAAATATTATTAATAGATACCTCTTACTTCTCAGCAATGGATGTTGAACTTATAGCATCTTAGTTTAACATATGTTGGGAAATGTATACTTTATGTATGGATATGTAAACAACTTCATATTTGTACTATCCTACAAAATTTATGGATAACTTGTTTTGGAACTTAAAAACCCCCCTAAGGTACCCAATAATGCTTGGAGATGAAGTATACATGTTTTCCAACATGCTAGGGCTTTTCCTTTGTAAAAAATGGGTCTACCAAATTAGTACACTAGAACTGTTTTAGGGTTGTACCTCCTCAAAATTAGTACACAATAGTATGCTAGAATAGCTTTAGGGTTGTAGAAGCCTGTATAATATGACATCACACTCCTAGGGATGACATCACCATATTTTAGGGCCTAAACGAGATACAAAACACACCTTTTGTGGATTTGTTAACTTTTTATGGATTTTTTAGTAAAAAAAATTACAGCTAGTGTCTTTTCCCAAAAATTGACAATTAAATATTTGAATTAATTAGGGAAAGAATAAGAAACCCTAGGTTTTGTTAATGCTATACTATTAATGGTTATATAATATATTTGAACATGTACCATCATTTCATAATAACTGTAAACAATAGGATCACTGAAAGAAAGACAAGGACAACAATACGAAAAGAACATAGAGATTTTTCATCTCTCAACCACAAGGGAGAAAACCTAACAACTTATTTAGTATAAATCTGGTCACCAAGTGCAATGCCACTAAAGATAAGATAAACCCCGAAGACAATAATGGTTACTTCTATCTAGAAAGATTCTCTCTCTCTCTCTCTCTCTCTCTCTCTCTCTCTCTCTCTCTCTCTCTCTCTCTCTCTCTTATGCACTTGCTCGAGTTGAGAGTGTCTCCAAAAGAGAGGATCACCTTCTTTATTTATACACATAAAATGTTTGACCTTTTTACCTAATTTGGTTGAATTGTTACTCTTACAAAGCCAAACTATTTAGGGAGACACAAAATAACATTTATATAATATTTCTCGTGGGTACTATTCACCTCACTTATAATGGAACTGTTGGATGTGGATCTTGTTCCAGATTCATAGATGTTATTATTCAGCTCTATTTGCACCCTATTTTTACTATACACTCATCCTAGCAGGGTGGTGCGGGGGGCATCGTCCCTCGTGGGGGTCTATGCAGGACCAAGGGCCAATGGGTATATTACATCCTCTACTTATTCTAGACCAAAAATGGGAGAGCGTCTCCATGGAATTCATCATTGATTTACCAAAATCCCAAGGTAAACATTACATGTTTGTTGTGGTTGATATACTAATCAAATTTGTACATTTATTTTTTGTTTCATCCACTATTTTATTAAGAAAATTTTAATCCTTCTTCCTTTAAGAAGTGTTTAGGTTGCATGGTTTTCTCAAAACAAAAATAAGTGATCAGGATAACAAGTTCACAAGTGCATTTTGGCAACGGAAATTCAATTTGGTTGGAACAAACTTGGATCTTAGAACAACGTATCACTCTTCAACTTCTAGTCAAACTGAAAGGGTTAACCAATGGATTGAGGGATACCTATGGAACTATGCCACAGGGAATAAAAAGGAATGGATTACATGGTTGCACTTGGGAGAGTTATTCTACAACACAAATTTCCATATATTCATTAGCATGACACCTTACAAAGCTTTGTATGTGTATGACGTTTCTGTTAAAATTTAAGGGTTAGTGAAGTTTTAATACACGTAATAAACATAAGTGCATGAACATGTAAATTCAGATTCAGAATAATGCTGCTAATAAAATTTAAACTATAATAAATCAAGGAAATAATTTTCATGTCTTTCAACTCAACGCTCCACTAGTCACTGCATTAATTTTAACGCTCTGCTGGTCACTACGTTGAAGTTGATCATTGAGATGTTTCACTTCAAATATCATGTACATAAAAAATAGATACAGTATTAGCAAATCATAACATTGTTGGATCCGCTTTATACTAAGATATTTCTAAGTTTTATCTTTTCACCGAAGGGACAAGTCAAATTGGGTAAACCATATACTTTCCTTGAGAGAGAGGGTTAAAGAAAAAAGAAACAGACCTCAGACTCTTAGTTAACAAAGAGAGAGATGTCAATCAAAAGTATAGGCTAGAGTAATTCAGTCATGCCCAAAAAATTCATGCTAAGGACACACAGTCACTTAGCACAAGAGACACTCAATCATACTTAGCATAGTCAAAACTATCTGACAGCATTGTTGATAAATCGACAATCCACACTCAGGGAAAGGAACCCAACACACAGAGGTAAAACCCATAAGGACTCATGTTGAGATAGACCGCAGGAACAGATCGTGAGGTAAATCCGTAATAAATCACACAGAGGTAAAATTGTAGTGATAGGTCATAAGCACTCTCACACAAAGATCAAATGCAGAGACAGGTCGATAACACTCTCACACAGAGTTCAATTTTAGAGATAGGTTGAGAGATAAGGCCATGAAAAAGACAAATCATAGAGATCAAGCAGAGTCCATGAGGAATCACGGTGAGGAGTCATGCTAGCCACCAAAGATAACAGAATAACCAAGTTGCAAAGGTCACCCAAACAAAATCATGGAGACAACCGTGAACCAAATATCGCAATGGTCACTATAAGCCAGAGATAAGAATCGTGAAGAGAAATGCAAAGAATAAGCTCAAGGGGAAAATTCCAAATTCAAGTACGTGAAAATTCACGCTTAGGAGATCGCAGAGATAAATCTCATATCCAAATTGAGCCTAGGATTAATCATGAAAATTGTTGAGGATAAAATCATGAAGATACCAAGAAGAGAGCATAGTGGTGAAGCCCGTATGGGAGAGGTGAAATATGTGAATGAGATCATAGTCATGAAGGAGGAGATCGCAAAGAGAAGTCACAGCCAAGAAGTAGGAGATTAGCGTGAAAGGCTGCAGGTGAACCATGAAGGAAGTCATGGAGAATAAGCACGTGAAAGAACCCACAGAGGTCATATCAATTCAGCTACAATGGTTTCACAAGGTAAGATCTATATCATATATATTTTGAAATATGCTTTAGGTTAGCATGCGTCAAAAAATAAAGTGGTCCACAAAATCCAAAGAAAATAAGAAATAAAGAAAATAAGGTAAATTAAATGGATCGAGTGTCTTTATTAACAAAAACATAAAGCTTTTATTAATAATACCATAAAGTAAAACTAAGGATAGGATAAAGTGGTCAACAATTAAAAAACAAATAAAATGGTCAAGAAATAAAGATAAAAAGGTCCAATAATTTAATCAATAAAATCATAAACAATGAGTGGTCCAATGGTCCTTTAGTAAAACTATAAAATACATTTAGGATAGTGTACCAAATAAAATCCATAAATAGGAGTCATGATAATCAAAGGTGCACACAAGTAAGAGTGTCAGGGCCAAGTAAGCTAAAGGACCAAGAGTCAATAAGGGGACCATAATCCACATGACATACATCCATAAGAATAAGGTGAACCATAAGGGTGGATAAGCATTCAACAAGAGGACCAAAGACTTTTCTATCTTTTAAGGTACATAGTTTAATATATTTTGTCATCACTGTATAAAGGGGAAGATCCAAACGGATGGTACAATCCTTTTGTCCTTAACACTACTACTAAGGGTTAGGTACTAGGGACATCATCAAGGGGTGGCCAGTGCCTTGAGAATCAGCCTATAAATAACCGATTAGGAGATGGGACATCATTATCTTCCATTCTTAATGAATGGATTTTAGCCTTACATTGAGTTTCAGTGTCACACTGAATTGGGTTGATCAATCCTTGGACCCTGAATGGGTCCTCCATTCTCTCACGGAATGGTTCCTAGTACTAAGCTGAGTTTCAGTCTCACACTGAAAGTTGATCAACTACCTGTAGGACCTACTTGGACATTGTGTCCATAGTTCAAGACTAGAATATATCTCTGCCTCTACCTTCAGGCTCTAGTTGGACATTGTGTTAGATTTTTAACATTAAGCTAGCATATCATTAGTATCTTTAACTGAGAGAAGGACAAGCACATCAATCAAACACAAGAGACAATGAACATAGTTTTCTTCCTTCGGGAAACCATAAATGGAGAAAACCCTGCAACTTCCTTAGAGATATATCGGCACCAAAAGTGAAACCCAAAAATAGTAAGATGATATCCCGACAGGAGTAACCTCTCTCTTCCTTTCCCCAGTGTATTTCTCTTCCATAGCTATGCGCTACAACTGAGTGTGAGTGAGTGTGTGATAAATAGAGAGGCTAGCTCTCTATTTATACTAATTCCTAACTTGACTAAACTCAATTAGGGATGACTTCTCTAGGTGAGTCTAATAACCCTAGTGCCCTGAAACTATGGAAACTTTAACCATTGGACAATAGGAGGGTTAACCACCTTGACTTGACATGACTTGTTTACATTATAGAAATTCCCGATAGGAACCTCGGGGCATGACATGACTCAAGTATATTACAAATACATCCCAGAATAAACATTGGGTTACAATACATAAGAAATACAAGTGAATACATTGCGAAGTTACGATTACATCAACACTCCCTCTTAACTAGGAAGTTATTCTCTCGACACAATTTATCAGCATAAGTCTTCTTCACTATATCATCTAGATCATCATCAAGTCTTCATCATCTTCACCTTCAAGTCATCTCTATCTTCAAGTCACCTTCATATTCAAGTCATCTTCACCTGGATCTAGATCATCACTGGATCTGGATCATCATCACTGGATCTGGATCATCCCTCGATCTGGATGATCTCTAGAGCATCATCTCTGGATATAGATCATCCCTCAATCTAGATCGTCTCTGCTGGATCATCATCATTGGATCATCACGGGTTCTATCTCATGATTCTTCTTATCATAGGAAGTTCTACATAGCCAACCCTGTTTCATGTTGGTTGTAGGCCTAGCCTCCATGTAGGTCTTCTTCAGCACTTATATGTGAACCTAGGTCAGAATAGCCTGCCCAACACTTATATCTGATCATGTAGGAACCAATCCTATAATCATATCAGAAAGGCACACCCAGCACTCACATCTGACCATGTGGGAACCAATCCCACAACCATGTCAGAAAGGCCTAGCAGTCACATTTGACACATGCGAGGAACCAATCCAACATGCATGTTCAAAAAGGCTATGCACTTACATTTTACACATGCGAGGAACCAATCCAACATACATGTTCAAAAAAGATGTGCACCTACATTTGACACATGTGAGGAACCAATCCAACATACATGTTTAAAAAGGCTCTGCACTTACATTCGACACATGTGAGGAACCAATCCAACATGCATGTTCGAAAGGGATCTGCACTTACATCCGACATATGCGAGGAACCAATCCAACATGCATGTTTGAAAAGGCTCTGCACTTACATTCGACACATACGAGGAACCAATCGAACATGCATGTTCAAAAAAGGCTTGCACTCACATCTAATCAAGTAGGAATCAATCCTATAGTCATATCAGAATGGACCCTAGGTCTATACTAAGCTACCTGGTAATTGACCAGGTGCGTGCATTCCAAGAATGGAATTCAGCACTTACTTCTGATCATGTAGGAACCAATCCTACAGTCTTATCAGAATGGCTCAGCTCATATCTGACATGGAAGGAACCAATCCTCACCATGAAAGAATGGCTCATCCCTTACATCTGACCATGGAAGGAACCAATCCTATCACCATGTCAGAATGGCTCTAGGTCTCATCATTTCCCCTTAGAGGAAACCTCGATCTGGATAACACCAAGCTTCTCCTTGAAGTGCTCGAAATTCACCCTAGCCAATGTCTTTTTCAACACATCAGCTATTTGTTCCTCCGTCGCAACATACTAGAGATTCACTGCTCCCCTTTGCACCATATCCTTGATATAGTGATACTTGATCTCGATATGCTGGACTTGTAATGGAACACTAGATTCTCTAACAACTTTATGCAACTCTGGTTATCACAATGTATACAAGTAGCATCCATCTAGGGATCAAATAAATTAGACAATAGCTTCCTTATCCATACTACCTCACAACTAGCTAAACAAGCTGTGACATACTCTGCTTCAGCTGTACTCAATGCCACATAGGATTGGTTCCTACTAAACCGAGAGATCACACCTAATCCCATACTGAAGCAACACCCTGAGGTGCTCTTTCTATTGATGGCACTTCCTACCAAATCTGAATCAACATAACCCTCCAAGTTAATCTTCTAATTCACCTCATACTTGAGCCCAGAATCAATTGTACTCCTTAGGTACCTCAGAATACGCTTTGCAGCAATCAAGTTAACACGTTTTGGATCTATCAAGAACTGGCTCAAGGTGTTCATAGCAAAGCAAATATTTGGTCGCGTCTTCATCAGGTACATCAAGGATCCAATCATGTGACGATACATTGTAGCATCAACCGCTTCTGATGAAGCATCACTCAGTAGCTTCGGGTTCGATTCCATAGGTGTGGTCTTGGCCTTGCAGTCCATCATCCCAAACCTCTTCAGAATCTCTACTACATACTTCCCTTGTATAAGGGATATTCCATCCACATTCTGCGACACCTCCATGCCTAGAAAATAGTGCATCATACCCAAGTTCTTCATTTCAAACTCGAAAGCAAGATTTCCCTTCGTATCAGAAATCAACCCATCCATACTTGTTATGAACAGATCATCTACATACAGTAGGAGCATCACTGGGTTTCCATATTCAACCTTGTAGTAAATGTTGGAATATGCTTTACTCTTGGTAAAGCCCAAACTAGATAGAAAGCTGTCAATTCTATCGTACCATGTCGTGGGTTCCTGTTTCAAACCGTACAGGGATTTCTTCAATTTGCACACATGAGACTCCCTTTCATGTGTCTCCAAACCCAGTGGCTTCTCTACATACAATTCCTCATCCACTGTGTGGAAATTGAACGCAGGTGCTAGAACAATTACACTCACAACAGTTGCCAATTACACATGCAAATTACAAACAAAAGAGACTGAATATGGAGTTGAACACAAATCTATATTGAATAAGTGTACAATAGCCAACCCTATGAAGTCATAGGCTTCCACAATAAATAATTACATGATATATTCAAATGCAAAAGGATGCCATTCGAATTTGGTCAAAAGCAGGCGTACTAAATCTAAGCAAATCCCCCATAGGTGCATAAAGCACTTTCCAAATCTATCTAGGAGCTCACAAATTGGAAAAATCAATTAGGCAAGCTAATAGATGGTGGAAGGAAAAATCATACATGCTTTTCATAGGATAAAAGAGTGGAGGATGATGATGACAAAAAACAAGTTAACTTCACCAAGTCAAACTTTCCCAATTGCCTTAAAACTCAAAAAAAGCAGGCAATAAAGCAGAAAAAGCAGACATGTGCTAGGGAGGCCAGGAATAAAGCAGATTTGATTCCAAGAGTTTTCCTGAGTTCTCCATGACTCAAATTTAGCAAGTTTGACCACTATGGATGTGTGGAGGAAAACTTGCATAAGGTGGAATATGGAAACTAGGCAAACAAGACAAAAATTGGATTAATTGATGTCTAAGGTAGCTAACTATGGGTTGATTATTCTAACATTCCCCCTTAAGCCTGACTTATGAGTAAAATATCAGAAAATTATAGGGCCTAGAAACAAGGCTTAGTCACCCTTTACATACTACATGTCCATTTAACCAAGGAAAGAGGCAAAAACCCAGTGGGAAAAATCCTCCTTTAAACATGGACAGTAAAACAAAATTTGGAAATATTGTCATCACTCATGCTTCACAGCATGATCAGCAATCCCCAATAGTGATTTGAGATTTCTGAATGTCTTCTCACAAAAAAATTTGGTGAAGATATCTGCTACTTGTTCTGAAGATGAACAAAAGAGTAGGTGAATGGTGCCATCATGCACAAGCTGTCTGATGTAGTGCATATGGATCTCAATGTGTTTGGTTCTCTGCTTCTGAACTGGATAATTGCAAATTTGAATGGTACTCTGATTATCACAATATATAGTAGTTGAGTATTCTGATTCGAAGCCACACTCTCCAAGTAACCCCTACAACCATAAACATTGAGTTGTTGCATTTACAACTGCTCTATACTCTGCTTCTGTAGATGAGAGTGCAATGGCACTCTGTTTCTTGCTTGACCAACTGATTGGCCCTTCTGCAAGCATGAGCACATATCCTGATGTTGACTTTTGATCTATGCTATCACCTGCCCAATCACTATCAATAAACACAATCAAATCAAGATCAGATTTAGCTTTGTAGAAGATCCCATGAGTCCTTGTTCCCTGAAAAAAGTTAAGGATCCTTTTGGATGCTCTCCAATGGATCTCATGAGGCTGATCCATGTATCTTGAAGCCACACTTACTGCATAATAAATATCAGGTCTATTATGTGTAAGATACAACAAACATCCAATCAATTTCCTATATAGTGTATTGTTTACCATAGGTGAAGAATCAGCTTCTTCAAGCTTAACTCCTGAAAGGAAAGGAGTCTTGCTTGACTTGAAATCCTTCATATTGAATTTGTTTAGAAAATACAAGGCATATTTGGAATGATGTACTTTGATTCCTTCTTTGGTTTGACCAATCTCGAGCCCCAAGAATTGGCTCAATAAGGCCAAATTTGTCATTGAGAAGGCATGGTTCATTGCATCCTTCAAGGAGGCAATTTCATCCTTTGAGCTTCCTGTAATGAGAAGGTCATCAACATACAAAAAAATGATCATTAATGAACCATGAATCAGCTTCAAATAGACATTTGGATCTGACTTGCATCAAACAAAATTCAGTGATAGCAGAAAGCTATCAATCTTGGCATACCAAGCCCAGGGGGCTTGCTTAAGCCCATACAATGACTTCTTTAGCCTGCACACAAGAGATGGGTTAGTAGAAAATCCTTGAGGATGCTGCATGTATATCTCTTCAGTGATATCTCCATTCAAGAAAGCACACTTCACATCCATCTGGTGTACCTCCCACTGCTTTGAAGCTGCAATGGCTAAGGCTATCCTGATGGAGTCCATCTTTGCCACTGGTGCAAAGGTCTCACTGTAGTCTATGCCATGTACTTGTGAGTAGCCCTTGGCTGCCAATATGGCTTTGTACTTTAGAGGTGAACCATCAGCAGCAAATTTGGTTTTGTACACCCACTTACACTGAACTAGCTTCCTCCCTGGGGGAAGATCAACCAGCTCCCAAGTGTTGCTCTTCTGGAGTGAGCTAAACTATTCTTCCATGGATGTTTGCCATATTGGATCATTTGATGCATATTCATATGTCTATGGGTCTGATTCAACCATCAGATAGTATTTCTTTTCAAACATAGGATCTTTCATGCACAGAGCACTCTCAAACTGAGATCTAGTCCTCTTCTTGAAACTGAACACACCTTTCAATGAAGGATTTTTTTTTTGCTCAAATTGATCATATTTTACCATTTTGAATCTTCAAAGTACCCAACAAATAGACACTCTTGGCTTTGGGGCTGCAAAGCCTTCCTCTTTTCTGTTGGAATTCTAGCCCAAGCCCTTGAGCCAAAAATCCTGAAATGGGTCACATCTGGCTTGTGCCCACTCCATGCTTCAAAAGGAGTCATACCATCAAGTTGTTTATGAAGCAACCTATTATGGATATATGATGCACAATTTATAGCTTCGGCCCAAAACTTTGGTGGCAAAGTCTTAGCCTCCATCATGCATGTTGCCATCCCTTTCAGTGATCTATTCTTCCTCTCAGCAACACCATTCTGATGTGGTGTGTAAGGGATAGAATGCTGCATCTGAATACCTGAATTTGCACAATATTGAATAAAATCAGAATTGACATATTCACCACCATTGTCAGATCTAAGGACCTTGAGTTTCCTCCCAGACTAGTTTTCAACCAAAGCCTTAAAGACTTTGAAGAGGCCAAAAACTTCAGACTTGTGTTTCAGGAAGTAAACCTAGCAATACCTGGAAAAGTCATCTATGAATGTCAATGCATATTTGGCCTGACTCATTGACATATGAGGAAATGGGCCAGAAACATCACTGTGGATCAACTCAAGAGGTGTAGAGGTTCTCTCATGACTAGCTTTCTCAAATTTATGCTCTAGGTGTTTTCTTAGGATGCAACCTTGACAGACTCCTTTGGAAAACTTAATCTTTGGTAACCCTATGACCATTTCCTTTTCACTAAGATCAGAAATATACTTGTAATTAAGGTGGCCAAATCTTTCATGCCAAATATTTCTTGCCTCATTAGCATGAATTAGAAGAGCAGAGGGGTTTGAGTAGGGTAGGAAGTGTGAGAACATGTATACCTTCAAAGTATGATTTGCAACTCCTTTTGCAATGGCTTTACCACTTGAGATCTCTGTGATCTCAACTTCATTAGGAGAGAATATGACCTTCTTTGGAGACCTTGTGTGGGTCATCTAATACACTAATAAGAGGTTAGAGTCAAGACCTGGAACATACAACACATTGCTGAACTTACCATGGTCAAGATCAATCCTCCCTTTGCCCAAACTTTCAATGAGAGAGTCATCTCCCACTACAATTGGTGGACCTTTCGACATGTCAAGTGAGGTGAATGCCTCCTTGGTCGAAACCATATGTCTTGAAGCTCTAGAATCAATGATGAAAATAGGTGAGCTTGATGTGCCAGCAACCAATGCATGAACTCTCTCTCTGTCTTCTGAATTTGATCCTCCTTCCCTCTTCTTTGAGCTGTCTAGAAGGGAGATGCCATTCTTCTCCGGGTGTTGGGTCAGCACGTCTATTTGCTTCTTCATGCAGGAGATTTCAAAATGATTACCCTTATTGCAGTATGTGCACTTGCTCATTTCTCCTTTGTTCTTCTTCTTCTGGAGGTTCTTCTTGGAACCTTGAGGCTCCTCTGGAGACTTGTTCTTGTCTCTCTTTTGCTTAGGTGGATTTTTAGCTGTTTTATTGATTTTTGAATCCACCCTCAAATCTCCAACAACCAGAGCTTGGTCTTTGGAAGGTTTGATGGTGCCCATCATCACCACTTTATCTTGTTCTTGTGTGAGAGATTCCATGAAATATGCAAGGCTAGGCATTTTCCAGGCTCGAGCTGTCAACTTTGTGGCATAGAAGGTTAAACAAACACTGAACAGTCAAGGCCAAGCTTTAGGAGTATGGCCAAAACTAGTTGCTCATCCTTCTTTTCGATCCCACATTGTTTTAGCTGCAAAACAAGTGCTTTGAACTTGGAAAAATAGAGTTGTAGGGATTCAAAGCTATTGGGACTCAGGGAGATCAATTCATTTTCAATTTGATGTCCCCTCATCTCATCTGTCTTACCAAAACTATCAACATGCTTCTCCCATACTTCATTCGGTGATGTTAATCCATCAAGATGGAAAAGTAGGTCTCTAGATATACTCAGACATAGGAGACCATAGGCCTCATCACTCCTGTTGTGCCATTTAATATTCTCTACAGCTACATTGGGCTGTGCTTCTATTGTCATAGTCACTATATAGAGGGATTTTTCTCTCAAGAGAATCTCCATCTCTGCTTTTCATTCAAAGAAGTTAAATGGAGTCAAGATGATCTTCTGAGATTGATCCATAGCTCAGAAATTGTCCCTTCAGTCAGCAGAATGCTCCTAGTCAATGATGTTGAACCTGCAATAAAAAACTGGAAGGAGAGAAATCAATCTATAAAGGATTTGATACCATGTGGAAATTGAACACAGGTGTTAGAACAATTACACTCACAACAATTGCCAATTACACATGCAAATTACTCACAAAAGAGACTGAATATGGAGCTGAACACTAATCTGTATTGAATAAGTGTACAATAGCCAACCCTGTGAAGTCATAGGCTGCCATAATAAATAATTACATAAGATATTTGAATGCATAAGGATGCCATTCGAATTTGGTCAAAAGCAGGCTTACTAAATCTAAGTAAATCCCCCATGGGTGCATAAAGCACTTTCCAAATTTATCTAGGAGCTCACAAATTGGAAAAATCAATTAGGTAAGCTAATATATGGTGGAAGGAAAAATCATACATGCTTTTCATAGGAGAAAAGAGTGGAGTATGATGAGGACAAAAAATAAGTTAACTTCACCTAGTCAAACTTTCCCAATTGCCTTAAAACTCAAAAAAAGAAGGCAATAAAGCAGAAAAAGCAAACATGCACTAGGGAGGCTAGGAATAAAGCATATTTGATTCCAAGAGGTTTCCCAAGTGCTCCATGACTCAAATTTATCAATTTTGACCACTATGGATGTGTGGAGGACAACTTGCATAAGGTGGAATATGGAAACTAGGCAAATAAGACAAAAAATGGATTAATTAATGTCTAAGGTAGCTAACTATGGGTTGATTATTCTAACACACTATAGCATTGCAGAAAGAAGTCTTGACATCCATTTGGTGTATCTTCCATTTCATCACTGCAGCCAGAGCAAGTACTGATGTAATGGAAGTGTATCTGGCTACAGGTTAAAAGGTTTCTTTATAATATATTCCTTCTTTCTGTGAGAATCCATGAGCCACAAATATTTCCTTATATTTATGTTTGCTACCTGTTCTAGCTACAACTTTTTCCCCTAAATTCTTAAATTTTGGGGCCCCTCCTTATCATTTAGATTTGCTTTGATTTCATTTGATCCATGAAGGTTTGGTCTTGCTTTAGCTTTGGTCGATTCTAATGATTGATTTGCAGTCCGTCTCTCTAGAGGACATTTGTGTTAAGATTTTATTGTGGATCACAGAGTTGAATGTGGTTCTGATAGCCATAGATTTGTCAGATCAGTTGCCCTTTAAGCAAATCGTTGTCTCTGAGATATTTTAGTTTTATCATTACTGTGTTGAGCTTTTAAGCACTTAGTTTTCCTGTGGTCGGGCGTAAATTTATGTTAGATCAACAGCTATGAAGTTTCAGCCCCTCCGTCATTGCGGCTACGCAATTGTTTATGCGTTCGATGTCAAAGCTGTCCGACTTCCAATTGAGTTTTCCCGCCTTTCCATCGTGTGCCTGAAGCCTTTTCTCTTCCACCGTTGCGGCTGGTAAAGTGTTTATGTGTCCGATGTCAAAGCCATCCGACTTTCGATTGAGTTTTCCTGCCTTTTCGTCATGTGCCTGAAGCCTTTTCTCTTCCGTCGTTGCGGCTGGAAAAGTGGTTAAGCGTCCAATTTCAAAGCCGTCCAACATCGGGTTGACTTTTCCTGCCTTTCCGTCGTGTGCCTGAAGCCTTTACCTTTCCGTTGTTCCGGATGGAAAAGCATTTCCGCTTCTTAAATGAAAAAACCGTCCGACTTTCGATTTAAGTATCTCCAACCCGTGTGTTCACCTCTCTTTAGCCCTGTTCCTTTCCGCCATTGCGGCCAGGAAAGTCTCTCTGCATCCAATGCTAAAGCTGACCAACTTCCAATTTATATCTTTCTCGCTCAAGACTCAGTCAAAACTCGTGCCAGATCAATAGATGAGACCGGCTGTTTTCTTGTGGTTAGCCGTTTCAGGTGGGTAATCATAATGTTTAAAGCGCTTTTCCAAAGAATGATGCACTGTAATTGATTGCAGGTAGGATGCAATGCCGGTAAGGTCACCCAGAAAAGACAAAGTCGAGAGCAGCCAAGGGGCAGATCTGAAAGGTGCAGTAGTTACTCAACCAATCATGACAGGCAAGGATGAAATAGGAAAAGATGAAGCGTTGAAGGAGCTGGAAGGTCACACGTTTGGGAGGGAACCCAAACGATACGCTGAATAGTTTAAATATTGCAATGATAGGAATCAAAAGGGGCTTTTTCCCTTGGAATAATTTTGTAAACCATCTATTGTAAGAGGAACTATTTCATTTTACAATCAGAGACTGCAAATTTTTGCATATTGGAAGAAGTGCAATATGGAATGCATCAAATGTAATTAAATGAGCAATGTTGAAGGGGAACTATTTCGTTTTCAGCTATGTCTCATTAACTGTGAGATTGTTCTAATTTCCTGAACCTATGTTCTTGTTGGAATATTCTTCAGTTTATTTTATGGTGTTTTCTGTTGTGAGCAATAAACGCTGTTCATAAACAATTGGCTATCTGGTTGTTGAGATATCGTTAATTGTTCATGTGTTTTGAAGGAAGTGTCAACTATCTGTAACTTTTCATTATGCATGTATGAAATGTATTACTCACCAATGAATGATAACCTTGCTCCCTAGGGATAGATTAGGTAGTTATTTTGTTTGCTTGTTATATGTGATTCAGTTGCCTGCGAGCCTAAGACGAGAGGTAAGAACCTGCGCATCACGTTGTGACAGCTCCTTGCATTTCTGATCACCCTGCATTTAGTTAGGCACTTGCATTTCATATTTTATGTCAAAATTACAAAAACTTGGTGGACCAGGCCGCAACCGGTAAAACCTTTTGTTTTGTTACTTGACCTACGGTAGCCGGACTGCAAACCGGACGGATTCCCTATTCCAAACAGTGAACACGCTAGTTGGGAACGTTGATTGGGGAGAATCCCTTACTATTTCTGCCTACGAATTTCCAAGCCCCAATAGTTTTGGCACTAGAAGGAGGGCTGCCAGTGCATGGCTGGCCGAGGAAACCCATTTTCCTGAAACTTTTCCACCAGTAACAGTTCTAAAAGCAGTGAACTTTGTAGAGAATAGCTATATTCTGTTGGCAATGAAGTTGTAAATGACCTAAGAAGACATACCAGGGCTTATGTAAATAAAATTGGAGGATTGCCAATTATCCCTGATTTGCCCAGAAGAGAGTATAAGAAGAAAGATCGTCCTATAGTAGAAGACTCAGTGCTAGTTGGAGACTGGGAAGAGCTTGTGGAAACAGCTTTACAAGAAGTTGTAATACCATTCAACCAAGAAGTTCCAGATACCCCTTATAGTTCTCCAGATACCCCTTATAGTTCTCCTACTCACACTCCTATTAGCTCACCTCCTCACTCTCCACCCCTACTCATGGCAGGCGTTAACACCATCCTACCTCCTCCCAATCCACCGAATCCACCACCTACATCGAGGGCTAGATCACCTCTAAATCTAACACCACCTTTACACGATCTACCTCAAGCCTCTGAAAAGTTGTTACCTAAATTTGACCCAAATGAGAAGATATTAGTGGATGATCATCTGCAGAGTTTTTACTTGGCAATAGAAGGATTGAGAGCTGGGGAACATGAAGATGTAGTATGCAAACTATTCCCGCATACCCTCAAAGGAGCTGCAGCCTCATGGTATTTTGGATTGCCTGCTAAATCTATCCCAGACTGGGATACCTTCGAGAGAATGTTTAGAAGTAAGTATGCATTCCAAAAGACTCACGCATCCCTTATGAAAGGATTATGTGCCTTAAAGAAAGAGAAAAAGGTGAAGGTGCATAGTTTCACACAAAGGTTTGCAGCATATCTCAAGAATTTATCTGAAATAGATAAACCTTCAGACAAAGTACTGATTGAGTACTATACTTCAACTTTAGGCCCTGATTTGGCCATGTTTGCAAAAGGTAGGGCCAAGCCTACTTTGACAGAGACCTATGAAGAGGAAAAAGTGGTGGAAGCGGAAAGAGAAAGTATTGAAGACTATCTAGAGCAATCAGGAGAGAAAGGTGCGGGAAGAAAAGCCTTATTGTTCACTAAGCCTAAGGAAGAAAGGTCGCCAGACCTGGAAAATATGGCCAAGATGATGTAGAAGCTTTCCAACAAGATCATAGATATGGAGAAAGAAAAGGAGGCGCAAAAGTTTTATAAGCCATATTATAAGAAAAGAGAGGAGAAGGATCATTCTCATCCTCCTCCTCACAACGCTGCATCCATGAATCTTACAGAGGTCGGCATGGATAATTTCTACACTTTCCACCAATAGCCACACTCTGAAAAGAATTTTCCGCTATGGATAAACTCTATGACGCTGGTGATGAATCAAATGTTGGATTCTAAGTTAATGGAAGAGGGATATGAAGAAAGAAAAGAGAATTCTGCCTCTACGTCTAATAAAGAGCAGGAAGAGGAAACCATGGCTTTATGGAATTCTATTTAATTATTTGATGCTGAAGAAGGAAAGAATCAGGGATACAAGGGCGTTATGGACACCAACATAGCCACAAGAAGCAAAGGAACGGTTAAGGAAGATAGTCTTATTCTCCGAAAGATCAGAAGGCTGCAGAGAAATGTTAAGAAGAAGTTTCAAAATAAACCCTCGGCTGATAAGATTCTAGAATTCACAATTACCAGCCAAAGTCCTAGACAGAATGATACAACAGCCAAGCCAAGTGAAGAAAATGCTGATAAACCACATCCCATTGGACAACCGATGAATTATGACATTGTGGAGGATTTAAAAAAGGTAAAAGTGAATGTTCCATTATTTTAAATGTGTAAGGTGCCGCATCAAAAGGAGAGACTGCTAAAAGCTCTTGAAGCATCAGATGACAAGCTGCCCACTGACAATCAACCTCAGTACGAAGAAGAAATTGGAGAAACCAACGTTGGAGGTAAGTCTAAAGCTAAACATCCACCTTTCCTCCTGATGTTTGAAATTTTTAATCATAATGTGCACAATTGTCTGGTAGACTCAGGGGCATCCATTAATGTCATGCCCATATCAGTATGTAAGAATATAAATGGGCAGCCTAAGCCAACCACATGGAGGGTGGTTCAGTTGGATAGGACAAACATTAAGGTAATTGGTGAGATGGAAGACGTCCTAATCCGTCTGACATCCAATGAAAAAGTATGCCAAGTTATTAACATCATGGTGGCTGATATACCAGACACTTACGGTCTTGTCCTGAGCAGAGATTGGTCAGCCAAATTAAATGGATATTTTGCCTCAGATTGGTCGCATCTGTGGTTGCCATACAAAGGGAGTCCAAACCAGATTAAGATTCTAAGAGAACCCCACATGAAGTACAATGTTACTCAACTGGATGAAAAGAATATACCAGTGGATTCTATATTGGGAAACTATTTTCTTGAGCTGGAACCAGGGAATTATCAAGCGAAAGAAGCCAGCAACCCATCTGACACCCAGCCTGATCTCCTTCGATTCTCGCAGGCTGATGAGATTGATTGTAAAATAGTAGACTTAGCAGTAGGAATAGATTTACATTCAGTAGCTAGTGACTTTTGGACTTTATTTTTTGATGACTCAAAGACATTAGAAGGGTCAGGGTCCGGCTGTGTCCTGATTGACCCACAGAAGAATAAACATTTCCTTTCATGTAGACTAGAGTTTGAGTGTACTAATAATACAGCAGAGTATGAAGCGCTGATGCAGGGCTTAAAGAAAGCAATTGAATTAAAGGTAAGTAATTTAAAAGTCTTTGGAGATTCAGAAATAGTTGTAAAGAAAATTAGAAATCAAATACATTGTGTTTCTCCTCACTTAAAAGCTTACCAAAATGAGGTATGGGATTTGCTTAAGTGTTTCGATGCATTCAATATTATTTCAATTCCCAGAGTTAGAAACGCAGCAGCTGACTTATTAGCCACTTCGGACGCTAGGCTTGTACCCTCAAATAATCAATGTACTGTTGAATTGCTTTTTAGGCCTTCAGTACCTGATATCATTACCAACTTGTGAGTGTTTGATGATGACCAGCAAATTATAGAATGTTTAACAAATGACGAGGTATTCAAAGGAGCGATTATTAATGATGAAGAACACCAGGCCGAGTTGAAATTTGACAATTTCATTCCTAAAGGGGTCAGAACGCTAGAAACAATGATTGACTTGAATGAAAAGTTCAAGAGACCCACTAACATGAAGACTCATAGCTCAACTCTACAGTTCAAGCTGATAAACTTAGGGACTGAGACAGATCCTAAGTTTGTGAACCTCGGAAAATATTATTCACCAACTGAAAGAGATAAGTTCATCAGTTTGTTTAAACAGTACAAAGATGTCTTTGCCTGGATGTACCAAGATTTAAAAACATACGATACCAGCATCATCAAGCACGTTGTTCCCATCAAGGCCGGAGTCAAGCCATATCAGCAACCCTTAAGGAAAATGCATCCAAAGCTGGAACCCCTGATTCAGAGTGAGGTAAAGAAATTATTAGATGCTAGAATCATTTTTAAAGTCAGAAACTTTGAGTGGGTATCAAACTTGGTACCAGTCAAAAAAAAGTCGGGAGAAATCAGACTGTGTGTGGACTTCAGAAACTTAAACCGTGCATCAGATAAAGATAATTATCCTGTGCCGCCCATGGAACAGCTGCTACAAATGGTTTCAGGTTCTAAACTGTTTTCATTATTAGATGGGTTCTCTGGCTACAATCAAGTATTGGTAGCCAAAGAAGACAGATTAAAGACAACGTTCAGGACCAAATGGGGAACTTTTTCCTATAGAAGGATGCCCTTTGGATTGATTAATGCTGGAGCGACATTTCAGAGAGCTATGGGCATAGATTTCTGTAGACTGATTGGACAGAGTACTGTAGTGTACCTTGATGACATTACAATATTCTCGAAGAAAAGAGGAGAGCACATGTTTCACCTAAAGCAAATTTTCGAACGCTGTCGTAAATATGGCATCTCCCTCAATCCTAAGAAATGCATATTCGCGGTTACGGAGGGCAAGTTACTGGGACACATAGTCTCAAAGAAAGGAATTTCTATAGATCCAGAAAGAATCAAAGCCATTGAACAAATCCATTTGCCCCACAATAAAAAGGGAATGCAGTCTTTTATGGGAACTATAAACTTTGTGCGTAGATTTGTTCCTGATTTTGCTCAGACTGTTAAACCACTGCAGCAGATGGTAAAAAAAAATGCATAGTTCAAGTGGACGGAAATTGAGAAGAATGCTTTCAGAAAAATCAAGGCGGCTGTTGCACACACACCCTCCTTGAAAATCCCAGACTTTGATAAAGATTTTATTATGTATACATTTGCATCCGATGATTCACTGGCGGCGGTGCTCACCCAAAAAGAAGAAGGGGGGGATGAATTCCCAATCTCTTTTATGAGTACTACTCTACAGGGGGCTGAATTGAACTACCCAGCTGTTGATAAACAAGCTTATGCAGTATTTAAAGCAGTGAAGCAATTCAGGCCTTATATATTAAAAAATCGAACCAAGGTAATAGTCCCCTACCCAACTGTAAGATCCCTTCTCATTCAGAAAGAGTTAGGAGAAAGAAGGGGCAACTGGATAACAACTCTTCAAGAGTACGACCTTGAATTCAAGCCAGCCTCTATAGTGAAAGGTCAAGGGTTATGCAAATTGATGACTGAAAGTGGATACAACGAAGAACAAGCATGGGAGGATGAAGCCGAATTGCATGTAATGGATGTATGTTCTTTATTTATAGCTCCTGAGTCTTGGTATAGAGACCTTGTAAATTATCTACAGTTAGGACTATTGCTGGAGCATTGGAACTCTAAGCAAAGAAGGGCGCTGCGCCTGAAATCAGCTTCCTATCAAATCATTGAAGGCCTACTATTCAGCAAAAACTATGATGGAGTTCTTCTGAGATGCTTGGAGAAAGAAGATGCTAAGAAAGTAATGTCTGAATTGCACGATGGTCCGGCTGGGGGACATTATTCAGGGGATACCACAGCACACAAGATCCTCAGAGCTGGTTATTACTGGCCTATGCTCTTCAAGGATGCACATGCACATGTCAGAAAGTGTGATATATGTCAAAGATGCGGTGGGAGACAACCTAAAGCAGCAGCCCCCCTAAAGCCTGTAATGATCACAGAACCATTTGAGCAATGGGGATTGGACATCATTGGAGAAATTAAACCAAATTCCTCACTACAACACAAGTACATCCTAACCGCGACAGATTATTTCACTCGCTGGGTTGAAGCAGTACCTCTGTGCAAGATAAATGAAGACGAGGTCATCAGCTTCCTACAAGATCATATCATGACCAGGTTTGGAGTTCCAATTTCGTTAGTTTTTGATAATGCTAAATACTTTTCGTCCATTAAATTAACTGCTTTTGCTCATGATAAAGGGATAAAATTGCATTATTCAGCTAACTACTATCCACAAGGAAATGGCCTGGCTGAATCCTCTAATAAAAACCTCATTAGAATTCTGAAGAGGACTGTAATAGAAAACCAGAGAAGTTGGCACTCAGCCTTACCCAATGCCCTGTGGGATGACAGAGTCACCCCCAAGTCTGCGATAGGAGTGTCACCCTATACCCTTGTCTATGGTAAAGAAGCCATCCTTCCTCCCAATATCATGCTACCATCTTCCATACTAGCTCAAGAGTCTAGGGGGTCGGATGATGAAGTTCTCCAAATAAGAATATATAATCTCCTGAAAGCAGAGGAGGCCAGATCTAAAGCCAAAGAACGCTATAAACAACAACAAGAGTCAGTTAAGAGATGGTTTGACAAGCATAAAGTTGGGATAAAAGACTTTGAAGTAGGATACTTAGTCCTCAAGTGGGACCACCCCCATGATGAGAAAGGAAAGCATACCAGGTTCCAGCAGTTGTGGGTAGGACCTTTTCAAATTGCCACAAAGCTTGGTCCTTCTACTTATAAGTTGCAATATTTACAGGGTTGGGAGGAGAACTTGCCAGTTAATGGTTTGGTTCTCAAGCCTTATTTTTCTTGAGTCTTCTTTGATTTTTTTTGTCTTGTAAATAAATAAGCTGTTTGGTTGTCTTTTGAGTCATGCTTTCATTGGGTTTAAATTTAAGTTTCTTGGTTTCAATAAAGGGATTGAACTCATGGTAATTTGGGAAGCATCGAATTTTTGGGTATGATAAATATGTTGAGCATGAGGCTGTGTGTTGCTAATTGAACTTCTTCCAGCCTAACAGTTTTCTCGAATAAATCTCTGTGTGCATTGAAGTCCTGCATAATCCCTGTAAAATAAGCCGGATTCAAAGAGTCCAGAATACTATGTTGGGGCTCCATCCACTTCACACTTAAAATGTTCTAAGGGGTGATAACAGAGGACCCATGGAAAAGAGCAAGGTGAATAGTATGTTAAATACAAATGATCCCATGCCAGGAAGTAAATGCCAAAAGGCAAATAAGAGTTAAAGAATCCCATGAAAGCATCATACATCAAGGCAAATGTTGAATCAGAAGTCATAAATTGCCAAAAGTTCCCCTCCGCCCGTGAGTTGAAACACAAAGCATACCACTCATGGAAAAGGGCACTATGGGATAGAGGATCCTGAATTAAAATTCAGTAAGGAAAGGCATGTGGGAGGACTCATATGAAAAGGGACAAAAGTCCAAAGGCACATGAAGTGCTAAAGTGGCATGGGAATGAGGAACAAACAAACATTTTTGTTCATCATGTGCTACAATCCTGTGGTGTCCGATGCTATCAGCTACCTGAAGACAAAATTAATAATGAACTCATCTTCTAGCCTAAACAGAGTTATCTGGACTTAAAAGATCTAGGTTTCCACTCCCCCAAAATGGACTGTCATCAATGATTAAACATACACACTTCTGTCTTTTGAGGAATCCATGTGGCTTGAAGAATTCAATAGATGTATTTCTTATTAAGCAGCCTGTCACTCAAAGAATAGTCACCCAGAGATCCAGGTTCACCAGGTAATCGCCAGTTGTTACAGCTGCAACTTTTTCCCCTAAATTCTTGAATTTTGGGGCCCCTCCTTATCATTTAGATTTGATTTGATTTCGTTTGATCCATGAAGGTTTGGTCTTGCTTTAGCTTTGGTCGATTCTAATGATTGATTTGCAGCCCATCTCTCCAGAGGATGTTTGTGTTAAGATTTTATTGTGGATCACAGAGTTGAATGTGGTTCTGATAGCCAGAGATTCATCAAATCAGTTTCCCTTTAAGCAAACCATTGTCTCTGAGATATTTTAGTTTGATCGTTGCTATGTTGAGCTTTTAAGAACTTAGTTTTCCTGTGGTCAGGCATCAATTTATGTTAGATCGGAAGCTGTGAAGTTTCAGCCCCTCCACCGTTGTGGCTCTGCAATCGTTTATGCATCAGATGTCAAAGCCGTCCGACTTTTGATTGAGTTTTCCCGCCTTTTCGTCGTGTGCCTGAAGCATTTTCTCTTCTGCAATTGCGGCTGGGAAAGTGTTTATGCGTCCGATGTCAAAGCCGTCCGACTTCCGATTGAGTTTTCCCGCCTTTCCGTCGTGTGCCTGAAGCCTTTTCTCTTCCGCCGTTGCGGTTGGGAAAGTGGTTAAGCGTCCGATGTCAAAGTCATCCGACTTCCGATTGACTTTTCCCACCTTTCCATCACGTGCCTCAAGCCTTTACCTTTCCGTGCCTGAAGCCTTTACCTTTCCGCTGTTGCGGCTGGAAAACAGTTTCCGCTTTCGAAATGAAAAAACCGTCCAACTTCCAATTTAAGTCTCTCCAGCCCGTGTGTTCACCTCTATTTATCCTTGTTCCTTTCCGCCGTTGCGGCCAGGAAAGTCTCTCTGTGTCCGATGCTAAAGCCGACCAACTGCCGATTTATATATTTCTCGCTCAGGACTCATTCAAAACTCATGCCAGATGAATAGATGAGCCTGGTTGTTTTCTTGTTGCTAGCCATTTCAGGTGGGTAATCATAATGTTTAAAGTGCTTTTCCAAAGAATGATGCATTGTAATTGATTGCAGGTAGGATGCAATGCTGGTAAGGTCGCCCGGAAAAGACAAGGTCGATAGAAGCCAAGGGGCAT
The DNA here is from genome assembly GCA_001517045.1 of Pseudotsuga menziesii. Taxonomy (NCBI): domain Eukaryota; kingdom Viridiplantae; phylum Streptophyta; class Pinopsida; order Pinales; family Pinaceae; genus Pseudotsuga; species Pseudotsuga menziesii. The sequence continues at coordinate 133,541 of LPNX010934494.1, read as the reverse complement.
ATCTGAAAGGTCCACAGTTACTCAACCAATCGTGATGGGCAAGGACGAAATAAGAAAAGATGAAGCGTTAAAGGAGCTGGAAGGTCACACGTTTGGGAGGGAACCCAAACGATCTGCTGAATAGTTTAAATATTGCAATGATAGGAATTAGAAGGGGCTTTATCCCTTGGAAAAATTTTGTAAACCATCTATTGTAAGAGGAACTATTTCGTTTTACAATCAGAGACTGCAAATTTTTGCATACTGGAAGAAGTGCAATATGGAATGCATCAAATGTAATAAATGAGCAATGTTGAAGGGGAACTATTTCATTTTCAGCTATGTCTCATTAACTGTGAGATTGTTCTAATTTCCTAAACCTATGTTCTTGTTGGAATATTCTTCAGTTTATTTCATGGTGTTTTCTGCTGTGAGTAATAAACGTTGTTCATAAAAAATTGGCTATCTGGTTGTTGAAATATCGTTAATTGTTCATGTGTTTTGAAGGAAGTGTCAGATATCTGTAACTTTTCATTATGCATGTATGAAATGTATTACTCACCAATGAATGATAACCTTTCTCCCTAGGGATAGATTAGGTAGTTATTTTGTTTGCTTGTTATATGTGATTCAGTTGCCTGTGAGCCTAAGACGAGAGGTAAGAACCTGCGCATCACGTTGTGACAGCTCCTTGCATTTCTGATCACCCTACATTTAGTTAGGCACTTGCATTTCATATTTTAAGTTAAAATTACAAAAAATTGGTGGACCGGGCCGCAACCAGTAAAACCTTTTGTTTTGTTACTTGACCTACGGTAGCCGGACCGCAAACCGAATGGATTCCCTATTCCAAACAGTCAACGGGATAGTTGGGAATGCTAATTGGGGAGAATCCCTTACTGTTGCTGCCTGCAAATTTTCAGGCCCCAACACTACCATCCACAGCATGCTTGATCTTATAGGTCCATTTGGAAGTTACAATTGACTTCCCTTTTGGTCTTGGGACAACATCCCAAACATCGTTCTTCATGATTGATTGATACTCTTCAATCATAGCATCGTTCCATTATTTCCATTCTGCTACCTCTTCATAATTGGAAGGTTCTTCATTGATAAAGTCACATAGTAAAGCTACATATCTGGAGCAAGATCTAGTTCTCTTTCTTTCTCTCTGATTCTCTTCTAGAGCCCCATATCTTTCTGCACCTTGGATAGCTTCTCGTACCCAAGTAGGTTTCCTCTTGTGAGGATTCTTCTCTTGAGGTGGATCTATAGGTCTTTGTGTTTCTTCAAATTCTTGATCTTCTTCTTAAGTTTCTTCATTCATGGTTGTATCATGAATTCTAGCTGCTTCTGCTTTGTCAGGTTCTTCAACAGGTCTCTTTCTAGATTTGTTGTAAGCTATGTCTTCATTAAATGTCACATCCCTGCTGATGTCAATCTTCTTGAATCCTGGTGTTAACACTCAAAATGTACCCAGGTTGCAAAAGGTAAATCCCAAAGGTAACAACAAAAACCACTTCAAAAAGAAACTGGCTTTCCTTTCTAGAGAGGGATCTCTCAAATATAAATTTAAAAAGGCCAACTATGAAAATCAACACTTAAACATCATATAGATGGTTGAAATGATACACATAATCATTGGGCAATGGAGTCAAAATACATAAATATATCACAAGGTCGCATGCATGAGATCTCATTAAAGGAAAGATAACCACATAATTATAGTCGTTCATTGAGTTCAGGTGGAAAAGGAAGAAATATGAACAGTCCATCAATATAGAGTGTAATACCCTAGTTTTAATCCCGCTTGCATTAAATTACATAGGATACATATGTTGTAAATAATCTTGGTGCGAAACTAAAGGCCAAGGCCCCATCATAGATTTGGTTATATTGTGTTTCTGATTAGGAATGGTCACTGATGGTATATTGGGACATGCGGCATATATTTAATTGTGGCATCATGTAAACACACATTTTAATTAAATAACCCAACCAGATATGTTCGCCGCAACTAAATTGAGAAGGTGCATGATTCCAAAGGATAAGGAAAGGGGGATGGGGAACATTGAGTCACGAGGGAAAACTATGTGTCACCACCTCCCTTGGTTATTTCCTTTTTGTTAGTTGAGGCACCGATTGGCTGGCAGGAAGACCACTACCACACCCATGCTTTCTCTCCTCTCCACAATGTAGGGACCATTCTTCCCACTCCCTCGGATCATGGCTGTTCGTCTTCCTCATGTAGGACTAGGGATAAAATGTTTTACCATCCATTGTGTGGGGGTTCTCCTCCTCTCTCTAGTACTAATTTTCGGTCTGTACTTTTGTTCTTTCCATCCACATAGAGAACCAACTTCTGCCTCCACGCATTGGACCGTGTATTGTTTTCATCCATCATAACGGATCGCAGCGGAAATTATTGGGATTTTCCCCACTGATTGATGGGAGCGGTTTTCCCCACACATTGTTGACTGAGATACCTGCAATGCGGCATTGGTGGAAGATTAGGGAAATCTTTCCTGTGAATCCAAACTGAGCTGTGAATGTTGGCCGTGCCTTTTTAACCATTTTTTTTGTTTCTGTAAGTCTCACAACGATGGTATTGAAGATTGGGTTGCTGTGGGTTCATGTGAGTGTGTTATCTGTTGTTTACCACAATGGCTTGATTGTGTTTTTCCTTGTATACGCTTGAATAGCTGTTTGGCTACTTGCATGCAATGGATTTGTCCCCAGACTATTTTGGGTTGGTTAATGAGGGCCTGAGGTGCTTGATAAACCTGGTGGGTTGAGAACCACATGGACAAGAGATACTGAGCTAGATTTCTTCTCCACAATCCCTAAAGAGCACTGGAGGGAAGATCAGGGTCTGAGGGACTACATTGTAAAGAAGGGACTGACTTCCTTGTGTTGGGTGTGTGTGGGTGTTCTAGAATCCAGGATGGTTCTAGTGTTGGTGTCTGCAGCTCTTCAGTGAGCTCACCAGCTTAGAATCATCCTTTCCCAGCTCCTGGATGGCCTGATAAAACCAACTCTGTTGGCTTGGCTGATCTGTTGTTCACCTGATAAAACCAACCGTGTTAGCTTGGATGAACTATGTACCCTTGTGGTGTTGTTACCCTTGGCTATGTGTAAGACTGTTAGTTCCTTATTCCTTGGGAAGTCATGCCTGGCTCGGGGGTGGCAGCATTGCTGAGAAATTTAGGAGCGTGCTAGCCTATGGTTGGGTGGAACGTTGTAGCGATGTAGCTGGTTGCGGAACGAGTTCTTTATAAGATAAGTAATCTTGTCTATTTTACTTCTGCAATCCTATTTATTGTTAATGATCATGATGAACATGTTGAATGCTTGTATGAATGTATGTTGGTTCTGCTGTGTGTGATAAATAATCATGTATGCATGTTTTAGTTCAAAGCATTATGTTTCATCTTTTCACCATTTTCTGAATGTACATGTTCATGGGGCTCTAAGTCTGGATGGTTAACACCGTGGTAGCGTCCTCTTCCTCGGTCGGAGGGTCGGGGACATTACATAGATCATCATAAGATGAATTCTATATTAACTTTAGCAGAAACATTTATGAAATATCTGAAACAATAGTCAGAGCACAACAAGTATGACTTCCAACCATTCAACACTATGCTTCATATATGAGGAACACAAAATGGAATATAAACACCAAGAAAAACAATCACATAGGAAAGAAAATACAGACTGTAATGTAAACATCACAAGAATCTCTGATAACCCGCACGCATTCAACTTTATTATTTCAAAAAATTATCTGTCCTCAAAAACAACATTGATCCAACCTATGGGTTCCAACCCCCAATACATCAAGTAAATGCAAATATATACATAAATGATTTCTTCCCAAGAAGATTTAATAACTGAATAATCTGCTTTAATCAAAGTATTTGTAACCATATCCCTAATAACTAGGAATAAACTACATGCTTTGATCCTGATAACAAATCATTTAATTAAAATCGACTTGGTGACAACAAGGCTCAAACAAGCAGCTCCATAGCATGCAACATCTGTTTTCACGGATGAAGAATATACTTTGCCTTTCCAAATCTTTCCATGGCTCTCTATTGTTCTGCGCTTGGGATTTCGTACTCAATCATTTCTTGGATAGACACCTCCAAATCCATATAGTTCTCATAAGACATAGTGGGCAGCCCTCCTCTAACGATCAGAAATTTATGCAATCTCTTGAAGTCTTCTGTCAACTTGTCCACGATGACTTTCCCAGTCACTCCCTTTAGCAAGTGATCAAACTTGGAGTGATCCATATGGCTTTGTACTAGCATGCTATCATAATTTTCTTGGGAAAAAACTCTTCCTTCTTTGTTTTAGAAAGAGTGAAGGCAATCTTCAAACAATTCTTTAAAAGCATGCCTGAAATCATTAATACGCGAAGTCATCTCATCCACCTTATCTTGTACTGTCTTCATAAGATGATGTTTGTGAATGAACCTTTTCGACCACAATACAATAGCCACTCTGTCTTTGATTCCTATATCTTGCAATTTTTGATAAGTTAATGAATTCAAAAAATTCAGTGCATTCTGAGCTGTACTTAGGGGCTTCCTCTCCATGGTCTTATTTACTAATTTTAATCTCTCATTGGGTAAATTAACCAATGCAATTTTTTCATCAATGAAATTCAAATAACATTTGAACTTAGTAACCTCCACAGACAATGTATCCTAGATTATATGCTTGGCTCCCTTAAGAGGACCCTTTCCTGTATTCCTTTCTTTTCATTCATTAAACTTCTTTTGTAATTGACCTTTGTCATTTAATATTTTATTCTTGTTTTCAACCATTTTAGTCAGCTCAGATTTGATCTTCTCATTTTATTCTTTTAATTCCCTTATCTCTGCATCCTTCAAGCTTACTTATGACATGGGCACTAGTAAATCATTAGCAGAAAAATCACTTAAAGGATTTTCAATATTTACAATGGACAAATCTACACCGGTAGGGGTCTGGCTCATTAATTCTTCCATAATCTCTTTCTTGTCATTCTTATCTTTCTTTAACTATGAAATGTGTGTCATTAACTCAGTTCGCTCTGTTTCCCATTTATTCTTTTCTTCTTGCAGCTTCATGGTTTTGCCTTTCTACTACATCATTTCTTGATGAATTTTATCTTTCTCCTCTTGCAATGCCAACAACTCTGATGACTGAACATGTTCAGAACTTGGAATTTTCAACTTCTTCTTTAGTACTTGAAGGGCATTATCTTTTTCTTCCAAAAGTCTTCTGATGGCTTGTGTGTTTCCTGGTTTATCCCCTGAGCTTATGACATCTGCTTGCAATTTCTTTATTTGAATTGAATTCACCTTGTTCTCAACTTTTTCATGCTTCAACTAGACCTCCAATTTATCTACTAAAGCTTGCAACTTGTTAATTTACATCATGGCATGTAACAAATCTAAATAAATTATATCCCCTGTCTGTTTGTGCAGCTGTATTTTGTCAGGTACACTGATTTTATCCAATCTTACCTCCATCTTGGCCACTTTTTTGTCACTTACCATAGCTAATTTTAAAGTGTTCCTCTCTACATCCCAAGTGGAAATCAGGGACGTCTTTGGGATACCCAGACTTCTCACTCGTGGGAGTAGACTTTTAGTTTCTTCTAAGGACTGCATCTACTTTTCTACATAACTTGTCATGAATTCTGCTTTAGATTTAAAAACAGACCTAGACTCTCCATTATTTTCACTTTCAAAAGAAAACTGGTCCATTTGCACTAACTTCTTAGGAATCAAAACAACTTTTTTCAATTCATCTGAAACTACTTCACTTGAAATTTTACCATCTTGATATGTTTTAGTCTTCTTACATGAATTGTCTTCATCTATTTCCATATTTTCAACCTCAAAAAAACTTCTTTTAATTAAAACATTAGAACTTTCTGGAACTTGAGACGTTGTAATTGATCCACTGCTTGTACTTTCACTGCTTCCTAGATTTCCCACAAAATGAGTCAAATTGGCTACTTGCTTCAATCCCTCAACAACTTGGTGATCAAAAGGTTTGTTCTTATTTGCTTGTTTTCTTAGAGAAATTATATGACATGGATCATAATTGACCTTCTTTTCTTTTTGAAAATCCATGTTTTGCAATAATTTTTCCACAATCACCAAGGCACCTTTGCTTTTAAATAAGAATGAACCAACTTTAAGGGGGGATTTGATATTGGAGGACTTTTTGAAGGCTTTGAAATGATCCTCTTCTACATATAATCTTTGTCTCATGTATTCTAGTGAAAAAATTCTAGGGGTAAGGAAAGCAGACAACCTATATGGCTCTCTGGTGAAACCATACACTCTTAAAACTGTAAAGTCTTTATACAAAAACCAATCCCCAATCCTGTCTTCTGGTGATGATTGCATCATAACCATCATTTCTTCAAACACTCTGGGCAATACTCATCAAACAGCAACTTGTATATCTCTGACATAATGGAATTCATGAATTTGAACATACTTATTTGCTTTGGCAGATCCGAAGAGAATATAGTAGTCAAGAATTGTAATTCAGCTACGTTTGAACATAATAACATGTTCATGAAATATGATTGATATTTGAAAAATATGACCTTTGGGAACTCAACTAATTGGATATGAATGGCCTCTACTAAATATTCATCCAAACTAAAGAAATGGACCAGATGGGACTCAGACTAAAGATTAACTGAACTCATTTTCAATAAGAAACCCAAGACAACCTCATTGACATGAATGTCATTATCTAGACCTAAAATCTAGTAGAACAAAGATACAACCAATTGGACTTCCTCTTTGAAAATGTGAATATGGTATGGAAAAAAGAGACCCTCTAGTGACTGACCTTCATTAAGAATACTAGACAAAAATTCACATCGAATTGCAGTTGTACAACCTCTGTATACTTTGGCTAAAACTAACTCATTCACAGACTCACCACTGTCAGGGTAATTATCAGGAAAATTAAGGAATCCATGAATAGTTTTTGCATCAATCCTACACAGTATCTTGGACATGGAATCACTCAAAATGACTCTCTAAAATATGAGTAATTACTTACACACCATTCAGTGAATTCAGGAAAGGGTAAGGTCTACTAAATGGTGAAATAATACAGAAAGGACTTGCAGGCATTCAAAATGTCATTTCCCTGTAAACTATACTGCCACAATCTTTCCTTAATAACTGATACATTTCCAATCGACAAAAACATGTCATATAAACCACTATCTCTATCAACCATGAATTCATCTCTTTCATCCATGACCTAGTTAAGACCTTCTAACCCTTTCTCTTTCTCCATACTAGAAAAACGACGATAATTATGTAAATAAAGCTCAAGTGTTTGAAGCTTACCTGTGACCATAACTGTATGTATGCAAAGTTGACTGCAAAGGATTGTGGGCTTTCCCTTTCACTCGTCCCAGCATGCAATAATAAAAAATGATTTTTCAAAATAAGTCAACTTCACTTTATATAAAGGTCTATTATGGAGGCTCCCTTTAGTGGTTTTTCTTAAACCATTTTTCTCCATGGAATGTACTATGAGCCACTGTTAAATTTTCATATGCTAAGCTAGATCATTAGTATTTCATTTTGATTTCATAGCAAAATCATATAAACAGGATCACTGAAAGATAGACAAGCACAACCGTACAAAAGGAACAAAAACATTTATCTTGGGAAAAACCTAAAGGGAAAAACCCAACAAAAGCTTCCTCAATATAGATGCCCCAAAAGATAAAACCAACAAGGAGATCAAAGCCTAATCCTCCTCCTTCTCCAGCTACTCTTCTCTTCTCCACTAATGCCCTACACAAGTGAGAGTGTGTGTTTCAAATGAGAAGTGCTACACCTCTATTTATATTCATCCGTTCACTTAAGTTAACTCATCCGACATGTAGGCTTGAGTTAAATCATGTAGGCTCGAGTTACACATGTAGGCTCAAGTAACCACACTGGGGTGCTGATGACCCACCTTTACAATTAGAGGGGCCTACCTCATGACTCTTATTAGTTCTTTCAATTAGAAGCATCGAGGTACAATGTAATACAAGTGGTTCTCCCAGTAGGACCATCGGGGACCACAAAAAGATACATATAGAATATTCTTTGAAGTCACAATATTTCAACACTCCCCCTTAATGAGAAGGGTATTCTACAACAACATCAACGACAAAAAAATTAGGAGAGAGATAGAGGACATCATCAACATCATCAGGGTAACACATCTATAAATCATTGGAAGCTTTTCAACATCATGTAGTCTTCATCTTCAATCTTCAGTCTTCATCATTATTAATTCTTTGACTGCTTTGATCAGCAACATCTTCAGCATTTTGATATTTCAATCAACAACTACATCTTCAACACTTTGACCTTTCGATCAGCAACATCTTCAGCACTTTGACTGTTCGATCAGCAACAACATCTTCAACATTTTGACCTTTCGATCAGCAACATCTTCAGCACTTTGACTTTTCGATCAGCAACAAAATCTTCAGCATTTTGACCTTTCGATTAGAAACATCTTCAGCACTTTGACTTTTCAATCAGCAACAACATCTTCAGCATTTTTACCTTTCGATCAGCAACATCTTCAGCAATTTGACTTTTTGATCAGCAACAACATCTTTAGCATTTTGACCTTTCGATCAGCAATATCATCATCAACACTTTGACCTTTTGATCCACAGCAACATCATCATCATCATACTCTGATCTGTCGATCAGAATCATCATCACCACACTTTGATCTTTCGATCAAAAAGATCATCATCATACTCTGATCTTTCGATCAGAAACATCATCATCATACTCTGGTCAGTGCATCATCATCATACTCTGATCTTTCGACTAGTACGTCATCATCATCATACTCTAATCTTTCGATCAGTTCGTCACTATCACACTCTGATATTTTGATAAGTATGTCCTCATCATACTCTAATATTTCGATCAGTACGTCATCATCATCATACTATGATCTTTCGATCAGTACGTCATCATCATCATACTCTAATCTTTCGATCAGTACATCATCATCATCATACTCTGATCTTTCGATCAGTATGTCATCATTATCATACTCTGATCTTTCGATCAATACATCATCATCATCATACTCTAATCTTTCGATCAGTACAGCATCATCATCATGAGCTGCAACCTGCAATTCACAACTCAAAGACAAAAAGTCTTTGGATCACTTTTGGACTTAAAGTCCAGGGATGATGCAATCCCACCACATTCTCGACAACCGAAGTTACCAGATTGATTACAGGAGAATTAGTCCCTATCACTTTAGGACTAAGTCCAAGGACGATGCAATCCTACCACATTCTCAAGGACCGAAGCCACCGGATTCATTACAAGAGAATCAGTCCCTATCACTTTAAGACTATGTCCAAGGATGATGCAATCCTACCACATTCTCAAGGACCGAAGCCATCGGATTGATTATGGAAGAATCAGTCCCTATCGCTTTAGGACTATGTCCAAGGATGATGCAATCCTACCACATTCTCGAGGACTGAAGCCACTGGATTGATTATGGGAGAATTAGTCCCTATCACTTTAGGACAATGTCCAAGGATGATGCAATCCTACCACATTCTTGAGGACCGAAGCCACCGGATTGATTATGGGAAAATCAGTCCCTATCACTTTAGGACAATGTCCAAGGATGATGCAATCCTACCAAATTCTCAAGGACCAAGGTCACCAGATCTATTATGGACAGATGTCCCGGGATGATACAATCCCTCTTCATTCTCAAGGACCGAGGTCACCATATTACTTATGGATAGATATCCCAGGATGATCAATCCATATTCATTCTTGAAGATCAAGGTCTCTGGATCACTTTAGGGCAAGTTCCTAGGGATGATACAATCCCACTGCAACATCACTACTCCCCCTTTTAGGGAAGGTCTTTCTGAACCACACCAAGCTTGTCTCAAAAGTGTTCAAACTTTACTTGAGACAAAGACTTCATCGGCACATCATCATCTAAACCATCATCATCTACATCTTCAGTATATGAATACTGAACTATCACCATCTATATCTCTAGTATGTGAATACTAAAAGCATCATCATCTATATCTTTAGTATAGAAATACTGAAAGCATCATCATCTCTATATTCAGTATAGAAATACAGAATCACCATCATCTGCATCTACAGTATGTAAATACTAAAACATCATTTATATCTTCAGTATGGGAATACTGAAATATCATCATCTGCATCTTATCTCATATGTAGAAATACCGGATTTCTATGTGTTACGATGGAACACAGGGTTCTCTGTCATCACAACTTTGGTTATCACATAGAATCACGGTAGTGTCCAACTCTACGTTGAATAATCCTAACACCAGCTTCTGAAGCCATATGGCTTCACAACTAGAAGAGCAAGCTACTATATATTCTGCTTTGGCTATGCTTAGAGCAACACTAGACTACTTTCTACTAAACCATGAAATCGTAGCAGATCCCAGACTATAACATCCACCTGATGTGATTTTTCTATCTGAGATACTTCCAGCAAAATCTGTATCTATTTAGCCATATAATCTATAGTCATGGCTACCATCATAGTATACTCCAAGGTCTATAGTCCCTTTCAGATATCTCATCACATGTTTTGTAGCTACTAGGTGAAACTGTATTGGTTGAACAATATATTGACTTAAGGTGTTCACAGCAAAACAAATGTCTGGTCTAGTATTTGTTAAGTACATCAATGACCCAATGATCTGTCTATAATGAGTCGCATCCACTAACTTTGATGAGTCATCATCTAATAGCTATGGGTGTGGCCATGGCTTTGCATTCCAACATATTGAATCTCTTCAATATCTCTACCGCATACTTTACCTGATTGAGAAAGATTCCTTCTAAACTTTGCCATAATTCCAAACCTAGGAAATAATGCATTAACCCAAGGTCTTTCATCTCAAATTCTTCTGCTCCTTTCTTCTTGCTTTCTATGATCTGTTTCTCATTCCTTGTCAAGAATAAGTCATCCACATATAATAACATGATGACAGGTTCATCATCTACAACCTTAAGATAAAGGTTAGGATCAGCTTTACTCTTGGTAACGCCCATAATTGATAGGAAAATGTCTATCCTTCGATACCAAGCTCTGGGAGCTTGCTTCATGCCATAGAGGGCCTTCTTCAACTTACATATATGAGTCCATCTATCTTCAACTTCAAATCCTTGTGACTATTCAATGTAAAAAACTGCCCCAATCATACCATTAAGGAAGGCTTGTCTTTACTTCATCATGGAAGCAACTACCATCATAGTTCTGAAGGAAGTCTACCTTGCTTCCTAGAGTAAGTGTCTCTTCAAGACTAATTCCCTCTTTCTTATAGAAACCTCAAGCCACAACTCTTTCCTTACTTCTATCAGCAACATATTTTATCTTGCCAATCCATTTGTAAGATACCACATTCTTGCTTCTAGCTTGAGTACTATATCTCAAACATCATTCTAGTATTCTTTTATCATAACATATTCAATGAGTTCATCTTGTTATATCATCAACATATCCTAGTCTTCTGCATGCAACTTTGAAGGTTGGAACCCACTTTACTCTTGGTAAAGTCTTGATCAATCAGGAAGCTGTCCATCATGTCATACCATGTCGAACTCAGATATCTTCTATAGTCACTGCCCCTGAAGTGGAGTATTATATTCCTTCTTCATCCTGTATAGGTGGTTCTATGCTTGATATATATTGGTCAATAAAGTATGTCATGTCATAGTCTATTCTTTCTGAGTAAAATCACAAACCTTGCTTTGTACACTTGTTCTTGTAGATCCATATGGAAGATACTACGTACTTCCCTTTATGTCTCGAAATCATATCATATACATCATTCCCCATGATCAACTGTTATTCTTTGATCATATCTTCTTTCATAGCATTCTTTTATTCATCTTGAGTTATCTCTCATACCCAAGGTGGTCTTCATCCTTCAAGGTGGATCTACCTCTCTCTGAAGCTCTTTCTTCCATCATGGTGTCTCTAACCCTGGGAGCTTCAAATTCATGTTTATTGAATTTTCATCACTTAATCTTCGGAACAAGTCTCATCCTTGTTTTCTTGTAGGATGTTGTACAAGACCTTTCCTACAATTCAAATGCACCAGTTGCATGGTTAGAACTATTTCATAAAACATATGCATAACAACAAATTATTACGCATCATGCAACTGTTTAGCCAATACAACATTCATCCATATCTCATAGAAACTTTCTATATTACTTACCCATCACATGCATATTAGTAGTATACACTCATTAATGCAAACAATATATCATGCATAACACATCAACTAAATATAATCAATTGTATACAAAAACAATATTATGAAATGACAATTGAATACTTATCTTTTATTTGTTTCATGGGTAGACTCCATGTTGATAATTCTACTTTATCATCTTCTACTTTCATGAAATCATCATTTCTTATTCAAATGATAAGATGAATAAGAGGTTCTTTAAGAATTGAGTTCTTCATATTCCTCATCACTTGAGGGATCTTCTTTGAATGGTGAGAGCTTCATATTCAATTGCTCCCATCTTATTCTTCTCCTCTTATGAGTTGAACTGAAAGTAATCACTTTCTTCTGGCATACATTCTTCATATGAATGGATCCCATGATCATGAGAGGCCATTCAAGGTGGCTATCACCACTTCTACATTCTTCACTTCTTCTTTTACCTCTTCAATTTGTTTCTTAGGGTCATCTTCCAATGTATGTTCTTTCCTTCGATTAGCTTGGTCAAGGAATCAAACATCTCTTTCGGTGTCTTTAGGGAAGAAACTTGTGGTACAAGTTGATTCGTGACTGAATCAACAATGATCTTCTTGGCCTTGACCAAGTTCTTCTGGTGTAAGGCTTTGAGCCTCATCTCCCTCTAGAACTGGAACCTCTCTACTCATGTAGGTGTCCAGTTCATTTTCTTCAGAGAGATCAAATACTTCCATGCTTGGAAGTTGTCAACTTCACCAATATTATCATCAAGCTGATGTGATAGATCACTTTGAAATGAGAACCTCAAATGCAAATAGAAAAAGATTAGATCTTACCGATTTGAGGTGTCCGTCCTGCTTCCGAAGCTAGCTAATCTAGGGTTTGTCAAAGAAACCCTAATTTTCAAAACTTGGAATATTTTAGATATGATTGGATAGAAATATATATCTCTCCAAATGGAGCTGTCCATTGTACTCCTTTTCTGAAAACAATGGAGGGAAGCTCTCGAAACAGGAAGCCCTAGTTCTCTAATTTCTTCTGCAAAAATGTTTGTCACTGTTTCTGTGATATCTCCAAAATTACTACTCCTATGTCTAAAATTTCTCATGAAGGTAACCACCCATGTCCCTGATCCAACACCATAGGTTTCATCAGAATTGGTTTCACCAATTTGGATTTATGATCATTTTCCCAAGGTGACCTGTTACAGGACTGTTCAGAACAGCAAAGTTGTATGGCCTGCCATGTGTCACTATTTCATCTTCTGGTTCTAAAATTTGGAACACATAAATTATTGTCTATTCTCTTTCTGTAACATCTTCAGGAATTCCATTTGGACCTCTGCAGCCCACGCTATTGCAATTCTCCCCAGGTGTCCTGTTTAAGGATGAATTCTGGAAGAGGCTGGAACCCTAACTTTGAGGTATCATATCTCCCAGAATATAGCGAATCTGAGGCTGAATTTTGGAAAAAATGTAGCTCTTGATCATTCTCCAATATCAAAATATATCAAAAGTACCAAAACGTAGCAGTTTTATTATTTATGGTTTTTCTAGCTCGGGGTCAAACTAGGGTTTTCCTTTCCCGGAGTTTCACCCAACCAAAAATATTGATCCAGGTCTCTAAAATTTTATTTTGATGAGGATAGTAATCCTATGCTGGGATCACTTACAAATTATTATTCTGCAAGAAGCCCTAATTTCCCGCACTGAAAACTGAAAATGCTCGGAATTGAATTCTGCTTTGACAGAAAGATGTACCCTTCAAAGGAGAGTCATCCTAGCCTTATTTTGGTAATAGATTGTGGAGATATAAACAAAAGGTAATAAGCCCTAAATTCTATAGCTACACAATGTCTTCTTTCATGGTGGCTCTGATACCATGTTAAATTTTCATATGCTAAGCTAAATCATTAGTATTTCATTTCGATTTCATAGAAAAAGCATATAAACAGGATCACTGAAAGATAGACAAGCATGACCATACAAAAGGAACACAAAGATTTATCCTAGGAAAACCCTAAAGGGAAAAACCTAGCAAAATATTCCTCAATATAGATGTCCCAAAAGATAAAAGATAAAACCAACAAGGAGATCAAAGCTTGATACTCCTCCTTCTCCATCTACTCTTCTCTTCTCCACCAATGCACTACACAAGTGAGAGTGTGTGTTTGAAATGAGGAGTGCTACACCTCTATTTATATTCATCCGTTCACTTAAGTTAACTCATCCAACATGTAGGATCGAGTTACACATGTAGGCTCAAGTAACCACACTGGGGTGCTGATGACCCACCTTTATAATTAGAGGGGACTACCTCATGACTCTTATTAGTTATTCTGATTAGAAGCATCGGGGTACAATGTAATACAAGTGGTTCTCCTGGTAGGACCATCAGGGACCACAAAAATATACATATAGAATATTCTTCGAAGTTACAATATTTCAACAGCCGCCACGTGTATCGTGGTTTTTATTCCACTACCGCTTTTCCACTTGAACTGCCATGCAAATTTATCCTCCAGATCTGATGACAAATGTTGATGAATACTTGCTTTATTTTTAAGCCGTTGGATTAACTTGCATGTACACATTCCACTGGGCCTTTTTATTTTTAACAACACACAACTTTATGGAGCGGACTTCTTATCAACCGTATATTTTACCGACCTGATCCCACAACCGTCGATCCTTGTGCTTTGTTAATTATCTCTACCTATCCTTATCTCCTGTGCATCTCCATAGAGTGGATCTATTCTAAACCATTGATTTTCACATCTTTGTTCTATACCATTGGATTATGAGATAATTTCCTCTTTTATGCGCCATTTTATCATATATTCACATTGTTATATTTAACCAAAGTTCATGTGACCCTCATTTTTCTTCACCATGTTTCCTTCAATACTCTTCAAGTTAGAGTTGTTAACAACTAGCTCCATCTGGGGATGATATCCTCCCTGCGAGGTATCAAAGAACTCATAGACCAGGTTCCTGTCTTTAAGCTTTACATGATAGATTCCAATTTTTTTTACCTTTCTTGTTGATATATTTACTAGAAAGAAATGGCATGCCTCCTGAATCTTAGGGCTTTCACTGCGAGCTTCAAAAACATTCTTCTCACCATTTGTACTAATTTCATAAATAAAATAAATATTTACAAACTTATGATACAAGTTTTACCTTCCTTCTTAGGACAGGTAATGCTTCAGAAATATCCCATTGACAGGGTTACTATCCAGAGAAACCCTGTTCGGATATTCCAAAAGAAATGAATTTTTCCCTCTATGTCCAGCAATAACATAAGGACCTACCCACATATGATCAAATTTTCCATGTTTATCTTCTTTTGGAGCATCCCATTTCAAGACCAAGTCATCGATCTGAAACTGTTCTTCCTTCACCCTTCTATCGAAATAATTTTTTATTTTTTCCTGATGCAATTGCACTTTATCATAGGCCTTATTCCTTTTCTCTTCTAGCTCAATAATCTGGTTTATGCTCCTTTGCATGTGGTTTGGTTCCTCTTGCTACTCTTGGAAATACCTCATAATTGGGACACCTAACGATGTTGGAAAAACAACTTCAGTTCCATACACCAATTGGAAAGGAGACATTTCAATTGCCCTTTTGGTACTAATCCTGTCAGCCCATAAAGCATATTTGAGCTTGGTATGCCATGATCTTTTATTATCTTCCAACAGCTTCTTGATGATCCTTACCAGGATTTTATTTGAAGACTCGTCTATCCCATTTCCTTGCGGATGATAAGCAGTCGAATGATTCTGACTGATATGATATTTGTGACAAAAATTGATCATTTTCTTGGATTTAAAAGCGGTTGCATTATCTTTTACTATTCTTTTGGGACATCCAAATCTAGCCAGTATGTTCTCCTCAAGAAAATCCATGATTACAGTTTTAGTGGATTTCCTGGTAGGAATTGCTTCAATCCATTTTGTAAACTAATCTGTAGCTGTTAAAATCCATTTGTGTTGTCCTGAATAATTGGGATTTATTTCACCAAGGAAATCCAAATTCCACTATTGAAAAGGAGCTTCTATTGTAATTGGATTTAAAGGGAGAGGAAGTACCTTTCTTTTACCGTAAAAAATATGACACTAATGACACATGCTGGTTTCTTTATACACATTTGAAAACAAAGTTGGCCAATAGTAACCTTCTCTTAGAATTTTATTTGCAGTCACCTTCCAATAATGATGCCCTCCACAATCTCCCTTATGGAATTCTTTAACTATATGTTGAGCTTCATTTTCCAAAAGACAATTGACTAACACACCTCTAGGATCTTTCCAATAAAGATATCGATTGATAATACAAAACTTGGAAGCTTTCAATTTTACTGAACGTGCCCTTGACTTACTCAATCCTAATGGTGCTTGTAAATTTTGAAGGACATAAACAATGTCAGAGTACCATGGAGATGCCACAAAATCAATCATCACTTCCACCTTTGTATCCAACGGATTAAACTGATGGGATAATAAATTGATTTGTAAAGATTCACAATTTGAATTTGTCATCATTTTCGCTAATCCTTATCCCTTAATAAATTTAGTAGGCTTTATCTCTATGTCATACTCTAGTAACGTAGCTATCCATTTTGCCCTTCTACCCTTTGGATCATTTTGTGTCAAAATTCCTTTTACTGCAGCAGTTGGAACATGCACAATTACCTATGAGTGTAGAATATATACTCTGAAATATTTCAATGCTTTGACCAAAGCATATGCTTATTTCTCCATGATATCATATTTCAATTCTCCATCGCTCAACATCTTGCTGAAAAATGCTATGGGTTGCTCCATGTTCTCATCGTTCTTCTGCAATAAAGCTGTTGCAATGGTATGCTCTGAAGCATATGAAAATACTAAGAAATATTTGGTAAAATATGGACTTACCAACACCAGATCCTTTTATATTGCTTGTTTGATTTCCCAAAATTACCTCCTAGCATCTGCATTCCATTTTATCTCATGACCCTTTTTTAGCATATTTGTAATATTCATTAAGATTTCAGCAAAACTAGGCACAAACCTTCTTAAAAAATTCACCTGTCCCAAAAATGATTGTATTTCCTTTTTACTCCTGGGTTCTCCTACCTTCAAAATTGCACTCACCCTTTCAGGATCAATTTTTATTCCGTCTTTAGATATTATATGACCCAACAATTTTCCTTATTACAATGCGAAATTGGACTTCTTTGGGTTCAATGATATACCGAACTCCCTGTACTTCATGAAATGTTTTTCTAAATGATGAATATGTTCTCTATCAGATCTTGAATCAACTATGATGTCATCCATGTAAATTACCACAAATTTTCCAATTTCTCCCACAAAAGTCCATGGCCCGCTGGAAAGTAGCTCCTGCATTCATTAAGCCAAAAGACATCTTTGGATACACAAAAGTGCCCCAAGGTGTAGTAAAGGAAGTTTTCTCCTGATCTTCAGGTAGTACTTTAATCAGATTGTAACCAGAAAAACCATCCATCATCGAAATCCTTTCAGCTCCAACTACCTTCTGGAGTATATGATCTATTTTCGGCAAGGGATAATTTTCTTTCATAGAAAATTTATTCAAATTCTGGAAACCTATACATAGTATTATTTCTCCATTCTTTTTTCTAACAGGAACTAAATTTGCAACCCATTTTGAAAATATTAAAGTCACGATGATTTTGGCGTCAAATAATTTTTTAATTTCCTTCTCAATAATTGGCAGCAGTTTAGGAATTATCCTTCTAAGTTTTTGCCTGAAAGGCTTCTCCCCAGGTTTTATAGGAATATTATGATGTATTATAGATGTATCATACTCTTTAAGATCTTCATAGCTCCAAGCAAACACATCTGTATACTTCTTCATTAAATTCACATACTCTTCTTTTTCTTTTACAGGCAAATTTCTAGATAATTTTATAATCTTAGGATTTTCCTCAGTACCAATATTCCTATATTCAACAGCATTTTCAACAGGCTTCACTTTAGGATTCTTAGCAACATCATTTTGATCAAAAAAAGTTTCCAAAGGAATCAAACCTCTTGGTATAAAATTATTTTTCAATTGAATAATATATTTTCCTCCTAAGGTTCCCTTTAATTTTTCAGCACCATCCTTTTCTTTTTCAGGCTCTTCATCATCCTGGAAATTCTCACCATTGTCATTTTCGGCATCAATATGAGTATTTACAAATTCTCCTGACAGTTCTAAAAACCTTCTTATCTACATCTCATATTAAAACACCTGCCAATATTTAGAATTATTGGGAATAGATGATCTATTCACAATGTCCACTTGATATTCTTTCTGACCAGCAATAAGGGTTTTAAATTTTCCAGCAGCTACTGCCAAAGAATCTGCTATGGTATTTTCATGTCTGGAAACCACCTAAATTGTATGCTCTATAAAAAAATTACCAATCATATCCCATACTTCGTTCCTATAGGCCCTCATTCGGGGATGCCTGGTTTGATAACTATCATTCACCTAGTTTATCACCAGTTCTGAATCCCCCAAAACTTTTATCCTATTTTCTCCCAAATATTTCAAAGCATGCAATCCAAGTAATAAATATTCATATTCAACTACATTATTTGTGCATTCAAATTTTAATTTATATGATAAAGCTTTAAAATCCCTGATAGGAGAAATTATATACACACTAACTCCAATGCCTATTTTTGCCACAAATCCATCAAAATACACAGTCCACAAACCTTCTCTTTTTTGTTTTGCTTCCAAAGCATCTTGTTCTATCACCTTTTCCTTTTTATTTTCCTCAGGCTTCATCTATAATGTAGCTTCCATATCATATGGGACAGTATCATTAAAGAAAATGGAAGACCCCAAATCAATATCAACAACATATATATGATGAAATTCAGGCTTGTCATGATTGCTCACTACATAACGAGTTCTTTTCTCACTATACAACCTCTTACTTCCATCTTGAACAAGAATAGTAGCATATGACATATCCATTTGTAAACTACACTTCAACTTTGAAGTCTAAGATCTTGATAACAATACTCCAAACTTAGGTGGGATATCTGCTACTACCAAATCCATTACTATTATTTTAGATGGTAATTTATTCAAAGTTACTACCATATCCTTAATCAAAACAAGACATTTCACTCTCCTGGAATCAAAAGAATACAAATCTTTATATGGTCTTGTCACTTCCAATCCCAGACTTTCAACTACTCCTTTTGGCATTAAATTATGTGATGCACCTGAATCTAACATAGCATTATGGACCACCATATCATGCACATTCAAACTCAAATAAAAATGAGGGACTTCTTCATTTTCTATATTTTTTAATTTCGACCCAAATGAAATAGTAGGATCATCATCATTCAATTACAAAATATCAGATTGCAATTCTCCTTGACCTCTGACCATTTGTGTTATGGTATTTATATATTCATTATTTATCAACAACTCATTAAATGGAATAGAAATTTTCAATTTGGAAATCTCATTCTGTAGATTGAAATTAGAATTGACTCTTTCTACATCAATTGGTGTTACTTGCTTCATTCCTTTGTTTTTTGTATCTCATTCTCAAATTCCTTATTTACAACAGATTCTTTTTTTATTTCTTTTCCCTCTTCTATACTTAAAGAGCTAGTGGAAGGCTGATTTGGATTTACCCTCCCTTTATTTATAAGAACTTCTATGTTTCTCAATCTAATCTTCCACTATACATCACCCATAGCATTTAGGTAACCTCTTTGATATTGCTCTGTCTCCCTCTCAAATTATTCATTTCTATCCTCCCGTGCAAACATGTTATGTTCTTCTTCAGTAAGATATATCTCTGAATCTAGTTCTCCAAAAAGATGAATTTCATTTTTGGTAGGATCTTCTTCGTTAAAAACATAATTCTCAAGGAACGGTGGTTGAATTTGCTGTTCTTCCTGATTTCTTGGGTTTCTCATGTCTCTCTGCCTATTTTGTGGAGGTATAGGAGGATCTAATCTTCTAAAATTTGGTTCATCTTGTTCTCTACTGAACGCCCTATTATCCATAGTCAACCTGTCCATCAACTTCTCCATTGTCTTCAACATCATTTCAAACTTAATATCAGTTGTAGAAGAAGAAGTAGAAGGCGTAATTTCTTCTTTTTTCCTCCTATCGATGTCTCTCTGTTTCATTTTTCCACTTGCCATCATATTTGCCTCCACCTCTAAAGCATCTGTAAACATTGCGGCAAGAGTCGCTGATTTTATTTCTCTTAATGAAAATGCAAAGTCATTATCAAAGGCTCGATCATAATGAATTTTAGTGGCAACTGTAGAAGGTTTTTTATCTTATGGAATAGAATTATAAGCCATCATAAACCTACTTGAAAATTCATGAATAGATTCAAAACCCCCCTTTCTGAGACTATTATACTGGGACAAGAGCTGCAAAGGATTTTGTTTGTCATCCCATCTCTCTAGGAATGCATTCTGAAAAGCTTGGAAATTCAATATAGATCCATCTAGCAAGTCCTTAAACCATTTCTTTGCTTCACCTGATAAACTTTGAGCAAATAACCACATTTTAACATCTACATAATCGACTTCCTCCAAGTCAACAAAATATTCACATTTAGCCACATGTTTTTTTGTGGTTATGTCTACTTCTCCATCAAATAAGGAAATTCTTTCGAAATAATTTTGAGGAAGGTCATCTAATAAAGCAGGAAAATGCAAGGGAGCAAACTTGGCTACCATTGGTCTAGGTGGATTTAGAGGTATTGAGGATTTTTTAGTGTTTTGAACAACAAGTGTTTCAACTTTTGCAGGCTGTTGTAAATCTCTCCAAAGGGAATCCAGCAAATAAGGTTCTAATCTATGAGAATTAAATTCAGTATTCTTAAGATCAGATTCAGACTTATATTTCAACAAACTTTTTTCAACATTAACTTCCCATTCTTGATAAAAAATACTATGAGAATCCCAAGAAGATGATGCACCAAACAGAGAAAAATCTATTTTTTCTCTATACTTTTTCTTAAACAACTTTTCTGGATCTTCCAAACTCTTTAAAATTTCAATGTCAAAATTACCTTGTGTGTGTATTCTCGAAGCCAGAATGACTTTTAAATTTTGAAAAAATTTACAATGGAATCGCTAGGGCAAATATACAACCTTCTCTACTGACAAAAATTCCTGTATGCCCACAGAAATCTTTTCTTGATCATTGAAACTCTGTCGTTCTTCCCAGGATAGATTTGCACTTTCGTCCCCAGTAATGGTGTCAATTTGTTAACACTTAGAATCTACCCAAGTTTCAAAAGGTAAATCCCAAAGGTAACAGCAAAAACCACTTCAGAAAGAAACTGGCTTTCCTTTCCAGAGAGGGATCTCTTAAATATAAATTTAACAAGGCCAGATATGAAAACCAACACTTAAACATCATATAGATGGTTGAAATGATACACATAATCATTGGGAAATGGAGTCAAAATACATAAAGATATCACAAGGCCGCATTTATGAGATTTCATCAAAGGCAAGGTAACCACTTAATTACAGTCGTTCATTGAGTTCAGGTGGAAAAGGAAGAAATATGAATAGTCCATCAATATAGAGCATTGCAAGATGAATTCTATAGTAACTTTAGCATAACCATTTATGAAATATCTGAAACAATACTGAGAGCACAACAAGTATGAATTCCAACCATTCAACACTATGCTTCGGATATGAGGAACACAAAATGGAATGTAAACACTGGGAAAAACAATCACATAGGAAATCAAATACAGACTATAATGTAAATAGAACAAGAATATCTGATAACCCACATGCATTCAACTTTGTTATTTCAAAAAATTATCTATCGTAAAAAACAACATTGATCTAACCTATGGGTTCCAACCCCCAATACATCTAGTAAATGCAAATATATACCTAAATGATTTCTTCCCAAGAAGATTTAATAACTGAATAATCTGTTTTAATCAAAGTCTTTGTAACCATATCCATAATAAATAAGAATAAAATACATGATTTGATCCTGATAACATATCATTTAATTAAAATAGACTTGGTTACAGCAAGGCTTGAACAAGCAGCTCCATAGCACGCAACACCTGTTTTCATGTATGAAGAATATACTTTGTCTTTTCGAATCTTTCCACGGCTCTCCATTGTTCTGCGCTTTGGATGGCATACTCAATCATTTCTTAGATAAACACCTCCAAATTCATATAGGTCTCATAAGACATAGTGGGCAGCCCTCCTCTGATGATCAAAAATTTCTGCAATATCTCGAAGTCTTCTATCAACTTGTCCACGGTGAATTTCCCAGTCAGTCCCTTTACCAAGTTATCAAAATTGGAGTGATCCATACGGCTTTGTACTAGTAGGCTATGATAATGTTCTTGGGAAAAAAGTATTCCTTCTTCGTCCTAGAAAGAGGGAAGGCCATCTTCAAACAATTCTTTAAAAGCATGCCTGAAATCATTAATACGCAAAGTAATATCATCCGCCTTATCTTGTAATGTCTTCATAAGATTATTTTTGTGAATGAACATTTTTAACCACAGTACAATAGCCACTCTATCTTTGAATCCTATATCTTGCAATTTTTGATAAGTTAATGAGTTCAATAAATTCAGTGCATTCTGAGTTGTACTTAGGGGCTTCCTTTGCATCGTATCATTTACTAATTTTAATCTCTGATTAGCTAAATTAACCAATGCACTTTGGTCAGCAATGAAATTCAAAAAATTTCTGAACTTAGTAACCTCCACAGACAATGTATCCTAGATTATATGCTTGGCTCCTTGAAGAGGCTCCTTTCCTGTATTCCTTTCTTTTAATTCATTAAACTTCTTTTGTAGTTGACCTTTGTCATGTAATATTTTATTCTTGTTTTCAATCATTTTAGTCAGCTCAAATTTGATCTTCTCATTTTCTTGTTTCAATTCCCTTATCTCTACATCCTTCAAGTTTACTTGTGACATGGGCACTAGTAAATCATCAGCAGAAAAATCACTTAAAGGCTTTTCAATATTTACAATGGACAAATCTCCATCGGTACGGGTTTGGCTCATTAATTCTTCCATAATCTCTTTCTCGTCATTCTGATATTTCTTTAACTGTGAAATTTGTGTCATTAAATCAGTTCACGCTGTTTCCAATTTATTCTTTTCTTCTTCCAGCTTCATAGTTTTTCCTTTGTACTCCATCATTTCTTGATGAATTTATCTTTCTCCTCTTGCAATGCCAACAACTCTGATGACTGAACATGTTCAAAACTTGGAATTTTCAACTTCTTCTTTAATACCTAAAGGGAATTATCTTTTTCTTCCAAAAGTCTTCTGATGGTTTGTGTGTTTCCTAGTTCATCCCTTGAGCTTATGGCATCTACTTGCAATTTCTTTATTTGAATTGAATTCACCTTGTTCTCAAATTTTTCGTGCTTCAACTGAACCTCCAATTTATCTACTAAAGCTTGAAACTTGTTAATTTTCATCATGGCATGTAACAAATCTAAATAAATTATATCCCCTATCTATTTGTGCATCTGTATTTTGTCATTTACACTGATTTTATCTAATCTTACCTCCATCTCAGCCACTTTTTTGTCACTTACCATAGCTAATTTTAAAGTGTTCCTCTCTACATCGTGAGTGCAAATCACAGACGTATTTGGGTTACCCAGACTTCTCACTCATGGGAGTAGATTTTTAGTTTCTTCTAAGGACTGCATCTACTTTTCTACATAACTTGTCATGAATTCTGCTTTAGATTTAAAAACTGAACTGGACTCTGCATTATTTTCACTTTCAAAAGAAAACTGGTTCATTTGCACTTACTTCTTAGGAAACAAAACTACTTTTTTCAATTCATGTGAAACTACTTCACTTGAAATTTTACCATCTTGAGATGCTTTGGTCTTCCTATGTGAACTGTATTCATCTATTTCCATATTTTCAACCTCAGAAAAACTTCTTTTAATTAAAACTTTAGAACATTCTGGCACTTGAGATGCTGTAATTGATACACTGCTTGTACTTTCACTGCTTCCTGTATTTTCCGTAAAATGAGACAAATTGGCTACTTCCTTCAATCCCTCAACAACTTGGTGATCAAAAGGTTTGTTCTTATTTGCTTGTTTTCTTAGATAAATTATATGATATGGATCATAATTGACCTTCTGTTCTTTTTGAAAATCCATGTTTTCCAATAATTTTTCCACAATCACCAAGGCACCTTTGTTTTCAAAGATCAATGAACCAACTTTAAGGGGGAATTTGATAATGGAGGACTTTTTGAAGGCTCTGAAATGCTCTTCTTGTGTATATAATTTTTGTCTCATGTATTCTAGTGCAAAACTTCTAGGGGTAAGGAAAGAAGGCAACCTGTATGGCTCTCCGGTGAAACCAGACACTTCTCAAACTGTAAAATATTTATATAAAAACCAATCCCCAATCCTTTCTTCTGGTGATGATTGCATCATAACCTTCATTTCTTCAAAAAAATTGGGCAATACCTCATCAAACAGAAACTTGTATATCTCTGACATAATGGAATTCATGAATTCAAACATATTGATTTGCTTCGGCAAATCCAAAGAGAATATAATAGTCAAGAATTGTAATTCAGTTACGTTTGAACATAATAGCATGTTCAACAAATATGATTGGTATTTGAAAAATATGACCTTTGGGAACTCAACTAATTGGATATGAATGGCCTCTGCTAAATATTCATCCAAATTGAAGAAATGGACCAAATGGGACTTAGACTCAAGACTAACTAAACTCATTTCCAATAAGAAACCCAAGACAACCTCACTGACATGAGTGTCATTATCTAGACATAAAATATGGCAGACCAAAGATACAACCAATTGGACTTCCTCTTTGAAAATGTGAATACAATATGGCAAAAAGAGACCCTCTAATGACTGACCTTCATTAAGAATACTAGACAAAAATTCACATTGAATTGTAGTTTTACAACCTCTGTATACTTTGGCTAAAACATACTCATTCACAGACTCACCACTATTAGGGTAATTATCAGGCAAATTAAGGAATCCACGAATAGTTTTTGCATCAACCCTACAAAGTATCTTGGACGTGGAATGACTCAGAATGACTCTCTCAGAAGATGAGTAATTACTTGCACACCATTCAGAGAATTCAGGAAAGGGTAAGGTCTACTCAATGGTGAAATAATACAGAAAGGACTTGCAGGCATTCAAAATGTCTTTCCCTTTAAATTATACTGCCGCAATATTTCCTTAATAACTGTTACATTTCCAATCGATAGAAATGGGTCATATACACCTCTATCTCTATCAACCATGAATTCCTCTCTTTCATCCATGACCTAGTTAAGACCTTCTAACCCTTTCTCTTTCTCCATACTAGAAAAACGACGATAATTCTGTAAATAAAGCTCAAGTGTTTGAAGCTTACCTGTGACTGTAACTGTATGTATGTGAATTTGACTGCAAAGGATGGTGGGATGTCCCTTTCACTTGTCTCGGCATGCAAAAATAAAAAATGATTTTTCAAAATAAGTCAACTTCACTTTATATAAAGGTCTATTCCGGAGGCTTCCTTTAGCGGTTTTTCTTAAACCAATTTTCTCCATGGAATGTACTGTGAGCCACCATGTGCATCATGGCTTTTATTCTACTACCGCTTTTCCACTTCAACTATCGCACAACTTTATCATCTGTATATGATGACAACCATTGATGAATACTTGCTTTATTTTTAAGCCGTTGGATTAACTTGCACGTACACATTCCACTGGGCCTTTTTGTTTTTAACAACGCACAACTTTATGGAGCGGATTTCTTATCAACTGTAGATTTTACCAACCTGATCCCACAACCGTCGATCCTTGTGCTTTGTTAATTATCTCTTCCTATCCTTATCTCTCGTGCATCTCCACAGAACAGATCTTTTCTAAACCATTGATTTTCACATATTTTTTCTATACCATCGGATTCCTTTTGCTTTGCTTTCACTACTTGGAAATGTCTTCTTTGTATTCTTTCCTTCTGCACATCTTTTGCAGACACCTTCATTTTTTTCTTGAATTTTTAGAATACCTTCAATATATTTTCTTACAACTGGCAGTGCTTTGTAATGCACATGTGCAAGCCTTCTGTGCCAAAGTTCATTTGGCTCTACTGTGTCATGGACCAAAGCTTGTTCTGGATGGCCCTTCAATTTGTATAAACCTCCTTCTTGTTCTCCAATTACTATTGCATCATCAATAGTCTCTCCTCTTGGCCACATGAGGACTTGACCATCTATAAATGCAACCCTCATGCCTTTTGCATCCAGTGCTGATATGGATAGAATATTCTTCTTTAGTCCTAGTACAAACAAGAAATCCTTCATTTTCATGGACTTTAAAGAGTCTAGCTTGTAGGAGGATTCACCACTACCTTTTATGGGATATTGGTAGTCATCCCCAAGCTTCACCTTATGGGGTGAATTATGTTCGGATAGTTTCTCAAAGGATTCCTTGAAACCTGTCATGTGTTTGGAAGCCCCACTATCAATAATCCAATCTTTGCTTCCATGAATGACCGTTTTTGTGAGAGCGAATATCAGAAAATATTCATCTTCACTTGAAGAGTCTTCACTTTCTTGTTTTAGTCTCTTTCTGGGAGGATCATCATCCTCAAAAGTGTGAGCATGATGTCTTATTTTGGAGTTCCTCTTCTTCTTGCGTCCATTCTTATTCATGGGACAGTTTCTAGCATAGTGTCCTATTTCATCGCATGTATAACATCTAAGTTTAGATGAACATTTCTGATGAGAATCATTACCTTGGTGATGATGCTTTTCCCTTCTTCCTTTCTTGGAGTGTGCTGTGAGAGCTTGATCTTCACTTCCCATATTTTCTTCTCAAGCTGCTATCCAAGCTTCTTCTTGTGAACATTCCTCCCACAGTCTACTGAACTTGACTAACTTCTTCCTAGCACAAATTCCTTGGATGAAAGCACCCCATGACCTAGGGAGGCCATTCAAAGTTGTCATAACAATTTTTGCATTCTCCACTTCTTCATCTACTGCTTCCAGTTGTTCTTTGATCTGGGAGACCCTTGTGAAGTATGAATGGATGGTCTCCTCATTCTAGATCTTTACATTCTTCAACTGGTTCCTTAGAGTCATCTTTCGATTGATTTTCTTCCTTTCAAACGGTTTGGTTAGGGCATCAAACATAGCTTTAGGTGTCTTGAGGGAGGACACTTGTTGTATGAGGTGATCCTTGATAGAATCATAAATGATCCTCTTTGCCACATTCAACTTCTTCTTATGTAAGTCCTTGGCCTCATCTCCCTATGGAACTGGAACCTCCTCACTGATATAGGATTCTAAATCATTTTCTTCCAGGACCACAGAGATACTATACTTCCAGGCTTAGATGTTATCAGCTCCCTCAAGCTTTTCATCAAGCTTGGTATGATGAGACATCTTAAGTGAGGACCTCAAATGGAAATACAAAATATTTAGATCTTACCAGGTCAAGATGTCGGATCTGGATTTGGAGCTGAAATCTTGCAGTGCTAGTTTAGGAGCATATTAGGGTTTTTCTTTTCTAGAGTTCTGTCCAATCAAATGCTTTGATCTTGATCCCTAACTTCGATTTTTGGGAGGAGCTCAATCTAGGCTTGGGCTCATTGAAAAATTCATCTTTTATGAAAATTCCTAATTTCCGGCAGTAATGTCGGGTCCAAAACTAAAAAACCTCATAATTGGATTATTCTTTGACATAAAGATGTGCCCTAGGGAGGAGAGTTATTCCACCCTTCTTTTACTGAAAATATGTGGAGATATATCCACAAAGTAGGAAGCCCTAGTTCCCACAACTGCACAGTGTCTTGTTCTCAGGTTATCTCTGATACCATGTTAGATTTTTAACATTAAGCTAGCATATCATTAGGATATTTAACTAAGAGAAAAACAAGGACAACAATCAAACATAAGAGATAATGAACACAGTTTTTTTCCTTGGGGAAACCATAAATGGAGAAAACCCCACAACTTCCTCGGATATAGAATCAGCACCAAAAGTGAAACCCAAAAATAGTAAGATGATCTCCTGAGAGCAATAACCTATTTCTTTCTTGCCCCAGTGTCTTTCTCTTCCTTAGCTATGTGCTACAACTGAGTGTGAGTGAATGTGTGATAAATAAAGAGGCTAGCTCTCTATTTATACTAATTCCTGACTTAACTAAACCCAACTAGCACCAACTTCACTAGGTGAGTCTAATAATCGTAGTGCCCCGAAACTGCGGGGACTTTAACCCTTAGACAATAGGAGGGTTAAACACCTTGACTTGTCATGACTTGTTTACATTATAGAAACTCCTGATAGGAACCTCGAGGCATGAAATGACTCAAGTACATTACAAATACATCCTGGAATAAACATTGGGTTATAATACATAATAAATACAAGTGAATACATACTAAAGTTACAATTACATCAACACATTGTGTCCCTAGTTCCAAACCAGAATACCCTAGATGCATATAGGGGCCCTAGCCACATGCTAGGGGCTTTTCCATGGCATCGGCCTTCTTGGTCCTAGACCAAGAACCCCAGGAGACTACTGGGATCTGTAGGGTACCTTATAGGGTATTACTCTATCATAGTCAAATGACTAGGGTACCATCATCTATGAGAATGGGTCTCACAGCTACACAATCATTAACACTCCCTCTTAGCAAGGGAGGCATTCTCAGCAACGCTAACCTTCTCTTGAAAGTGCTTAGAATTCAACAAAGGCTTAGTCAACACATCAATAAGTTTTTCTACTTAAAAGTGTAGACTTCATCTTGTTCCATACATGGTTAACCTTCCTCTTGATGTGTACCTACCTATTACAGAGCACAGGGTTTTCTGGGAGCTTGTTCTTTTATAGATCTACTTGGAATTTGTAATTGAATTCCGGCTGAGAAACACTTTCCACATGTCATTTGACATCCTCCAACCCATGATGTTTGGTATCCACCTTATAAATTACATGGCTCATATGAGGTCTTATGAACCTCTCAAAGAGATCAACTAAAGACTCTCGGATCTCCTCCCTCTACTCATCTAATAGAGATGACTCATGGACTGGTCTCTCCTCCATGTCTGTATGACTAGAAGTTCTCTGAAGACTTCTTTCAGGGGAGATTACAACTTCTCTTTGCAACCCCATTTTGTTATGGATTAAGAAGCACTTTTGGCTCCCTCTTGATCTCTAAACTTTCCAAATTTCAAATAACAAATGCATGGTAGTTTAATCCTACAATTTGTGCAGTGTCTTGCTCCCTTTGTACATGAGTACCAAATTCCCTCTCGAGTTGTTCATATAAATTTAAGCATAAATAGAATTGGTAAGTATTCATTGCTTGTCACATCATCCTCCTTTATAAGTTAAGATTGAATGTCATCAATTTCACTTACTACCATGAGTTTGTCATTCATAGACATACACTGCAGCTATCTTAGAGATGTCACATGATATGAAAATACCAAGAGTCAACATGAATTAGAATAGGAAGACCTCTCTATATCTACACTTATGCAGAATTTACATTGTGCAACACATTGAATATGAACCCATAATATACATGCAATGTTACACATGTAGCTCATAATCCTAGACAAGAGATTAAGCTCTGGGCTTCACATTGATTGATGTATAATAAACAATGGATAAGAATTCTATATCATTATCCTTTAAGCCTGAGTATGCACTTCTTAAACATAATGAAAATGATCATAAACTATAACTTCAATAATACTTCATCACTTCCTTCAGTGAATCATAAAAAACTATTTTGCACAAACCAATGATTAATTATAAGGTATCATAATTAAGTGGAATTATGATACCTCTTCCATGGGTTACCTATTAAATCCATTTTATGGTAACACTTTTCAATACTATAGATACAAGCATGTTTCTTTGTTTAGTTGTTATTGTTTTAATCAAACATAGATGTAAATATCAGATCTCTTTACCATCTTATCACTTTGATGGCTAATGAACTATTTCACCAAGATCTATAAATTTTAAAACTAACAAGTTAAGTCCTTATGGAGACCCTTACCTAAGGATCATGTAGAGTTTGTTACCCTCAAGACAGAGTTATCTACATCGTAAGATCTGATATCATGTTAAAATTTAAGGGTTAGTGAAGTTTTAATACACATAATAAACATAAGTGCATGAACATATAAATTTAGATTCAGATTAGTGTTGCTAATAAAATTTAAACTATAATAAAGCAACAAATAAATTTCATCTCTTTCAACTCAATGTTTCGCTGGTCATTGCGTTAATTTTAATGCTCTACTGGTCACTACATTGAAGTTGATCATTGAGATGTTTCACTTCGAATATCATGTACATAAAAGATAGATACAGTATTAGAAAATCATGCCATTATTGGATCCACTTTATACTCAGATATTTCTGAGTTTGATCTTGTCACTGAAAGGATAAGTCAAATTGGGTAAACCATATATCTACATTGAGAGAGAGGGTTAAACAAAACAGAAATAGAATTCAGACTCTTAGTCAACAGAGAGAGAGATGTCAATCAAAAGTACAGGCTAGAGTAATTCATCCATGCCTAAAACATTCATGCTAAGGACACATAGTCACTTAGCACAAGAGACACTCAGTCATACTTAGCACAGTCAAAACTCTCTGACAATCATGATGATAAATCCACAGTCCACACTCGGGGCAAGGAACCTAGAAAACAGAGGTAAAATTGTAGTGACAGATCATAAGCACTCTCACATAGAGATCAGTTATAGAGACAGGTTGAGAGAACTCTCACACAGAGTTCAATTGTAGAGATAGGTTGACAAATAAGGCCATGAAAACAAAAAAATCACAGAGATAAAGAAAAGTCCATGAGGAATCACTGTGAGAAGTCATGATGGTCACAAAAGATCATAGAATAACCAAATCATAGAGGCCACCGAAAAAAAATCATGGAGACAGTCATGAACCAAATATCACAAAGGTCACTATAAGCCAAAGATAAGACTCATGAAGAGAAACACAAAGAATAAGGTCGAGGGGAAATTTTGAAATTCAAGTACATGAAAATTCACGCTTAGGAGATCGCAAAGATAAATCACACATCCAAATCGAGCCCAGGATTAATCACGAAATTGGTTGAGGATAAAATCACGAAGATACCAAGCAGAGAGCACGGTGGTGAAGCCCATATGGGAGAGATAAAACCTGTGAATGAAATCACAGTTGTGAAGGAGGAGATCGTAGAGAGAAGTCGCAGCCAAGAAGTAGGAGATCAGCATGAAAGGTCGTAGGTGAACCGTGAAGGAAGTCATGGAGAATAAGCACGTGAAAGAACCCATAGAGGTCATATCGATTCAGCCACAATGGTTTTCCAAGGTAATATATATATCATATATATATATATATATATTGAAAGATATTTCAGGTTAGCATATGTAAAAAAATAAAGTGGTCCACAAAATCCAAAGAAAATAAGAAATAAAAAGCATAAGGTAAATTAAATGGACCAAGTGTCTTTATTAATAAAACCATAAATATTTTATTAATAAGACCATAAATTAAAACTAAGACTTAGGATAGGATAAAGTGGTCAACAATAAAACAACAAATAAAATGGTTAAGAAATAAAGATAAAAAGGTCCAATAATTTAATCAATAAAATCATAAACAATGAGTGGTCCAATGGTCCTTTAGTAAAACTATAAAATACATTTAGGATAGTGTACCAAATAAAATCCATAAATAGGAGTCATCATAATCAAAGGTGCACACAAGTAAGAGTGTCAGGAACAAGTAAGCTAAAGGACTAAGAGTCAATAAGGGGACCATAATCCACACGACATACATCCATAAGAATAAGGTGAAACATAAGGGTGGATAAGTATTCAACAAGAGGACCATAGACTTTTCCCTCTTTCAAGGTACATAGTTTAATATATTTTGTCATCACTGTATAAAGGGGAAGATCCAAACGGACGGTACAATCCTTTTGTCCTTAACACTGCTCCTAAGGGTTAGGTAATAGGGACATCATCAAGGGGTGGCCAGTCCCTTGAGAAGAAACCTAGCAATAAACGATTACAAGAGGGGACATCATTATCTTCCATTCTTAATGAATGACTTTCAGCATTATGTTGAGTTTCAGTGTCACACTGAATCAGGTTGATCAATCGTTGGACCTTGACTGGGTCCTCCATTCTCTCACAGAATGGTTCCCAATACTAAGTTGAGTTTCAGTCTCACACTAAAAGTTGATCAACTACCTACAGGACCTACTTGGACATCGTTTCCCTCGTTCAATAACAAAATATATCTATGCCTCTACCTACAGGCTCTATTTGGACATCATGTCCCTGATTCCAAACCAGAATACCCTAGAGGCATATAGGGGCCCTAGCCACATGCTAGGGGATTTGCCATGGCATCAACCTACTTGGTACTAGCACAAGAACCCCACGAGACTACTGGGGGCCCTAGGTTACCTTCTAGGGTCTTACTCTATCATAGTCAATTGACTAGGGTACCATCCTCTATGAGAATGGACCTCATAGCTACATAAACTTTAACAGTTTCTACATTTGCATATCTGGTTTTTGGATGTTTTGGGGACCAAAAGGACAATGATTGTTTCCAATAGAATCAATAAACTATAAAGGAACTCAAGTACTATTTGTTGGTTGCATATAACCAACCAAATATTTATGTAGATAAGCATAGGACATAGTGAACTTTCAAAGAGGGTGACTTGGTGTACTTGAGGTTGTAGCCATATAGGAAATTGTACTTGAAAGAAAAGGGGAATGAAAATTTGTATGCATGGTTCTATGGCACATATACAGGTGTGAGGAGGATTGGTGATTTTTATTATGATTCAAAGTCGCCACAAAAATTAAGATACATAATGTGTTCCATGTTTCTTGTCTCAAGAAGGAAGTTGGGAAGAAAGTGTAAATTTCAAAGGAGATTCCTCCACTTGATGATGAAGGAAACTTGGTACTTGTTCCAAATATTATTTTTTAGGTTCAATAAAGGAGGTTTAGAATATGAAGCATGAAGGGTTATATTTTGTAGTTGAAAGGTTCTCCTAGTGAATATGCAACATAGGAAGGCAGATTGATTTTGCAGCATCCATGATTGTAGTTTCTCAAGGATAAGAAATATTCGGAGATGAAGACAATAATTTCCCACCTTAGTAACATATGGATCCATCCCCTAACCCATTAGATTCCCATGGTTTTGAGTGGGAATTTTAGTTAATTTTAAAATTGAAATTTATCTAAATTTTCCTTGAAGAAATTGATAAAAATGCCCAAGGAAATAGTTTGTCCACACCTAGGTATTGAAACTTAAATTATGGTGGAACATGGTCAAGAGGGAGACAAGGGAGGATCATATAGTGGTTTAATAGTTAAAGAGGAACCAAGGGAGTTTTTCAATTAAGTGCTATTTTTATCCCATAAAATGTGGTCTTTTCCTTAAAACAAGGAGAGCATGTGGACAAACCATGAATGAAGTGGACGGACTTAACCAACAATCACCAAAAATGGGAAGAAGTGGTCAAGGTTGTTATAGGGAACATTCATGAATATATTGGAGCAATTATGAACCACTAAATATTAAGTGCATGGTTTTGTAATGGTCTATGGTATTTCTCCTTGGTATTGGTTAAATTGAATGAACTAGTATTGTCCATAGTTTTCTATAAAGCATGGTTTCAGAGTGTAGTATTGGGGGGAAGTAAAGATTAAAATGGAAGGCATATAACATTATTGGGGGCTATATTTTTTATAAATTTCATTATATGGAATTTCTTATGCTTCTCATGTGCTTGGGTGATGTGCCCCTTGAAAACTAGTAGCGATATATGCCCTTGTGTTTATTGTAACCATGTGGAGTGTCTTGGACATTTCGATTGGTGAGTGAGAAGTGGAAAAACTATCCATTCATTGATCATATTTTGTAAGAAAAAAATAGTTCCATCATGTCTTTCATTTTAGTTTAAGTTTCCATTAGTTATGGTGTGTTATTTACTGGTGTTGTTAGTTGTGTGGTTCAATTGTAGTGGTGTACTTTTTGGGGTTGTTTTCTATGCACCATATAGATTGTTATACACATCCTAATAATTTAATTTAAGACCTGAATATTAATAAAACTAGAATTTATAATCCTTCTATACAAATTCCTTATCTATCTTCAATACTTTATTTCTCCTATGCTCAATACATTGTTAAATCTAACCAATTTTGACTTTCATTGTAAAATCCAAACCTCTCCCTAACCAAATATAATTATGTAAGTGTGTTAAGGTAGGTAATACAAAATATATTTGCACCATACCATCATATTTTAAAATTTGAGTCTTACATAATGTTTGGGATGGGTTGGAAATCACCTACTTGGGTAGTCTCGAAACTAGTACTTTCTCCCTCAATTCCCAATATTGCAAAACCAAAGCATGCAGTTGAGTTTAGTTTTACCAACTATAAGGAGTAAATTTAATCAAGTATAGATATGTTCAATGCAACATCATAAGCCATCAAGTCTGCATAATTCCTAGGGAAATATCCTCAAAGTATTTGGCTTGTAAAAGGGCCACCCTATGTGTGATGCACCCAAACCATGCGACGTTGTTAAATGCATGGGATATAAGAATTTATAATTTATGTATCATGGAAATGAAGGGGCATGTTTCATATCATACTATGTTATTGCATCCCTATGTTTTTCTAGGAGGGAGTTTATAAAAATCCCTCGGTGCTTGAAATCAATTTGGTAAATATAGTTTTTCTTGCTTGTATCCTAGCTAGTATTCCTACTCTCCACCTTAGGTACAATACAATAGGCTCCACTATACATAGGAAAATTAGATATTTGGTTGGATTTTGTTTCTTCAATAAATTGTAGTTAATCTTGGGAAAACCTAAATCCTACTATGAATTAATACAACCAAAGAAGCTCTCTCCAATCTCTAGAGATCATGTTTCTTTAAGGGAAATTTATGTATATCACCATCTTATACACATTCTTAGAGGTGCTTTTCATGGGTTTTTCATTCAACATGAAACCTACATCTTAACCATGGGTTTCTAAATAGTATGGTTCATTGGCTTTGTTGGACAAATGATGTTTTCATATTTAATTCTAACACATATCATTGAAGATGAATATCTTTGATAATCTCAGCAAGACCAATTTTTTATATGTATTTTAGATTTGGTGTCCTAGCCTTGGTCACATTGAGTAGTTAATTATTGGGATTTTCTAAAACATTATTCTATTGTGTCTAATTTAGTGAGAATAGATCATTCATTGATATTCTTGTGTAGGTTGATTTTGGTTCATACCCCCTTCACCTTGAGATGCCCTTCAAGTATATCATATATATATATATATATATATATATATATATATATAAATTATGACTAATATTTTTCTACTCTTTTTTCAAAAAGTATCACTAATGATTTTCTCCTCTTTGGGATGCAAGAGATAACCCTTCCTGTCACTTTTCTTCTTCAAGAGACTTTCATTTGTTGGTGATCAAGGTTTACTTTGTTGTTGGTTATTTGAGACATGATCATTTTTTTTCCAATTTGAGTGATTAATATTGTAAAGTGTGTATTTTAGAACTATACACATTTATACATTTTCATATTTCCAATTTCTTCCTTGGAATTTTTCCATTAGGATTTCCTTAAGTATGTACTATTTTCCTTTGGTGTGCATTTCGACAAATAGGTTTATAAGTAGGAAATATAAGTCTATAGACATTTAAACATAATTAATTCAAGGATAAGTAACATCAAAATTGTGTATATATGTCTCAATCCAAATTTCATATGTTGGGTCTACTTGGTTTGACCTTGTTGTGCATTTTTGTGATTATTATGAAAATTGACAAATAATAGCTATTGCTATTTTCACAATTTTGGATTTCACTGTGGAATATTCATTTAAGGGAAATAAGTATGAGATGTTGTTGAAAATGTTGGCATATCTTAGTTTGAATATTTTTTATTCCATTTAACATGAACTACTGGTTAATGTGTTCAATTCATTACGACATTCAAAAATCATTTTTTCCATGTAGAAAAAACACAAATTTGGAGTTCCTTTGCATAACATATTTTTTTATCAAATTAAAAATATGGAATTGCAGAAACGTTTTTACTTAATAAACTCACAGTCTTCAATTTGAATCATCCATGGCATGGTAATGAAGGTTAGGCATGGATTCTAGTGAATTATTGGTTCCCAAGTATGCATAATGATGTAAAGTGCGTGATATATTTTGTAAAAGTGGAAAATGAAAAATATTAAGGAAATTTAATGACTCACCTCATTAGGGTTAGGTTGTATGAATCATTTAAGATTCATGAGCCTGTATAAGGAATCCTTTGGAAGAGAGAAATCTATATAGTGAATGTAGTTAGATGTCCACTTTTTTTTTCATTATTTTTTTTCCTATTGAGTGCTAATTTCTTCTATATTCCTATGTGACAAAAATATGAGTCATTTTTCTTTAGTTATAGCCTTACACAAAACATAAAAGTTAATTCAGTTGTAGTGTTGATATCCATGGGCCATTTTTATCTAAGTCTAGTTTAACTTTATCACTGCGTGTCTATGTGGTTGATTCAATTCTTGAGTCCTATTTAGAAAAATACCTACATATGTAAAGTCCCAAATTGTAATTTCAAGACAAAGGCACAATTTGGGGCAAATTCAAATTAACTAGTCTCGAATCTAGGAGTTCCAAATGGAACAAAAGGGTCCCAAATTTTGTAAGTACTGATATGGTGAGTCTTAATACCTCTGAATAGACTCTTTGTTAACTTTACAATTGGTTTTATACCTATGCGACTTCATTTTTGGTCACTGGAAAAAGGGAAAATTACTAGTAAATTGTGGTGAAATTCCCCCAAGGGAGTAAGAAAAAAGGGCCTCCCAACTCATATGTGACCCTGCCTAACTGATACACAGATTATGAGGACTGATAATATGCCTAATTTTGTATCATGATATGTGGTTATAATTTCTTCCAACTAGTTATCAAGGTCCACATTCAAATTCTAATTTTCACTGATATTGCTTAAGGGAAATGACATTGATCGCTTTACCTCGACTCATAAATTGTACATGAAATGGTTCAAAATAGAGAATAAATAATTTATTCCATATAATTAACACAAATATCCTACTCAGTAGACTTTAACATCATATAAATTACTTAATACAGAACATATACACAACTCCTTCGAAATGGAAACCAACACATGGAAACTAGTCAAACAGTAGCTTGGAAATGTGGGCATTTTGAATATGTATTTCTTAAAATTATACTTATAGAGAGTGGGGAAAAAATATTATATAGAAAAAAATTATGCACCCATTCTTGGGAATCAACTGAGATCAACCAGGTGAAAGAACCATTCAAACTAGTGCGTCATCCTATGGAAACATGGGAAGAGTGAGATGGGGAATGAAAGAATGGGGTAACATATGAGTCTCGAACTGTATCATCCTTCTATATGGAATAAAAAAATACAATAATATCCAAATTAGATTTCATGTTGTTCCCTCCAATGTCCAATTCAGATGAGAATCCAACTCCCTGTAAATTGGCTCACGGGAAAGGAAAGTGAGCACTCATCATGCAATGGACAAGCTAGTGCTTTCCAAAATGCCAAAGGAAAATTCAAAAAATTCACAAAGTATATTATAATTACTTGTGACATAATTTTATAATCCTCATAGGGTCCCATAAGGTCTAATTTTCCTTCATAGTCTTCCTCCAACTCATTCAAGAGGTTCATTAACTCCTATTACACTTGTCCTCTCCCTCGTGCTTCCAGTTCTTTCCAAATTCGAATGACTGCCACTAACCACCAAATTTTCCCTATCATTTGTTATTTTTATCCTTTTCATGTCATATTTTCATACGTCTAAAATCAGGTACACAATTAGGTCTAACTTTTTCATAGACTCTTCCATCATAGTTGTCATAGAATGGAGGGAATGTCTCTCCAAGTGGCACACACTGTCTTACTAGTATCTTCCTCTTACATGGGGAGTTACCAATATTTATTAATTTTAATTATTTCACTTATGATATGTTACTTCAAACATATTCACCTCCTTATAGAGTTTCATTCCCCATAATTTTGAATTTGGGGGTAGTTCATGACAAGTGTAAGGAGGAATCTAGCCACCCAAGGTCTTAATGAGCCTCCAAGTGTCTCATGAATAATGCCACACTATTTTATCCACATGTATTATTTATATGACCCAATTTTAATATGTATTTTGTAACCAAAGTTCCTCTTAGGTCTCACAGCTCCCTTACTGCAAAATTTAATGCCTCCATTCAAACCTAGAATACTAGTAGGTTGGTGAACATTGTTTACTAGTAGTTTTATTAGGATGGCGACATGATAGTACTCCCCACCCAATATTGTTTGTCCTAAATAAATTTTAATTTTGTATGTTGAAAATTTTCCTCATCTTCCCATGTGGCCTCTTCACTAGGCAGTTCCTTGCACTGTACCAAGTATTCCCTTATAGTTTTGCTTCTTAACTTTCTTTCCCCTCTTCAGTATTCTTTATGGAATGAGAATACATTTTCCTTCATCGTCCAAGGGAGGTTATGTTTATGAAGATTAAAATTGATGCCCCATAACTTTATTTAGACATGAGACATGAAATACATTATGGATTTTACATCTTGTTGGAAGATCCAATTCATATTCCATTTCTCCAACTTTCTGAACCACTTTGTAGGGACCATAAAACCTTGGTTTAAGATTTTCTAAACCTTTGCCTTTTATGGTGCTTTCTTTGTAGGTATTCAACCTCAAATAAACCAAATCATTCACTTGAAAGTGTATCCACTCTATTTTTATCTGCATATGTTTTTATTGATTTTGGGAAACCTGCAAGTTATCTCTCAAAACCTTATAATTTCTTTACTTTCTTCATTCCAATCCTTAGATTTTGGATCTATCCTATCACAAAATATGTGGTAAATAAAAGAGGATTCATTATAACCGTAAAGTTATTTTAAAGGATACATGCCAATGGACATATGAAAAGTAGTGTTATAGCAAACCTGACCAAAATGCTACCATTTGATCCACGCATTTTGCTTCCCACTAACATAGTTCTTCAAGTATCACTCCAACCATCATTCACTCTTTATGTTGGGCCATCAGATTTTTGATAATATCTTGTGCAAGGATTCAAATTTGTCTCCACCATTTTGAAGAGTTCTTCAAAATGCACTAAAAAATATCCTATCTCTATCGCTAACAATGATCTTGGGGATCCCATGCAATCTAAAAAATTATCAAAATAATAGTTCATCCAATTGTACATTAGTTAAATCTATAGTAATAACAAATAAATGACAAATTTTGTGAGTCTATCCACCACTACAAATATGTAATCCTTACCAAGTACTTTGGGAAAACCAGTGGTGAAATTTATGGAAATGCTCTCCCAGTTTTGTTTTGGTATTGGAAAGGGGTGCAAGAAATGAATTGGATGATTGTGCTCCACTTTATTTTGCTATGTTGGGAATTAATTAAAATATTTCATAAAAACATTCTTCAATCCTTTCCAAGAAAATATTTCTCTCAACATTCCATATGTTTTGAAGAAACTAGGGTGGCCTGCTAGAGAAGAATCATGGCTCTCTTCAAAAATTTCTCCTTCAAGATCGAACCAGGGACAAAATATATTATATATATGTAGTATATGATTAATTCCAACACCTTATACCTATAATCATGGTTAGTACCATCAAAAAGTTCACAAGAAAACGTATCCTTGGCATATTCTACTTCTAGTATATCTTTCCAATCTTCTGCAACTTCTATTAGAGAAATAGACGGTATTATAGACAAGCAATATGCTACCACATTATTCATTCCCTTCATATATTCAATATCAAAATCAAATTATTGAATATTACTCACTAAATTTTTAGTCCTTTCATTTGGCTCCTTTTGAGTGAGGAAGTACCTTAAGATGTTATGGTCAGTCTTGACCACAAACTTGTTTCCCACCAATTATTTCCTAAAATTGATCAAATCATGCATGATGTATAACATTTATTTCTCATAAATAGAGTAATACTTCTCATTTTATTTTAGCTTCCTACTCTCAAAATTTATTGGGTGTTTCCCTTGCTTTAGGACTTCTCCAAACCCCTCCCTTGATGCATCACACTCCAAGACAAATGGTTTACAAAAATAAAGAAATGAAAGGATAGGACAATTGCTTATTACCTATTTCATTATTTGGAAATATTTCTAAGCCTCTTCATGCCATTGTAAAGAATCCTTGTTTTTCAAATCAGTGGGAGGTGAAGTGAGTTGGGAGAACCCCTTCACAATATTTCTATAGTAGGTACAAATCCGAATGAATCCTCTCAATTCGGTAATATTTTTGAGAAGAGTCCATTCTATAATGGATTTATTTTTTCTATGTCCACCTTCACACCTTATTCGCCAAAGAAGTGCCCAAGATAAAAAAGTTATTTCAAACCAAAACCACATTTTGACAGCTTAGAAAACAAAGCTTGGCCATGCATAATTTTTAATACCGCTTCTAGATGATGCAATTGTTCCGTCCATGTTTTACTATAAATAGCAATTCGATCAAAGAAAAATAGTACAAAATTATGAATTTTTTTTGGAATATATTGTTCACGCATGATTGGAATGTGGCAGGGGAATTTGTCAAACCAAAGGGAATGGAAACAAAATCAATGTGACCATAGTGGCATCTGAAAGAAGTCCTTGGCATGTCTTCCTTTCTCATTCAAATTTGATGATAACTAGATCTAAGATCAATCTTTCAGAATAAATTTGCTCCATGGATCTCATCCATGAGATCATCAATCCTTGGGATAGGATATCTATTCTTCACTGTCTTCTTATTCAAATATCTAAAATAAATGTGCATCCTGAAGGTTCCATTCTTTTTCTTTACCATAACAACCGAAGAAGCATAAGGGATTGAACTATTCCTTATGAGACCCAATTCCGAAAGTTCTTTAATGGTATCCTCAATATCATATCAAATTTTTTTGGGGTTCCTATAGTGATGCATGTTGATAGGTTGTGTTCCTTTATCTAACTCAATGGTATGCTCCACCCCTATGTCTGGTGGTCTCCCTGGGGAAGGGTCTCCAAAACCCTTCTCATACTTACTCAATAATTTCTCTATCTCATTATGATGCTTGGAAACCTTCAAGTAAGTATTAGAAGATGTAATCAAACATTCAAAAACCCATTCGATGTCTACATTCCTCAATATTTACCTCATACTATGAGAGGACACCATTTTATTTGGGTAAGTGTGATTTCCTCTCAACATGATGGGTTTCCCCTCTGATGTTTGAACCTGATTTCAGGGACTTGATAGTTCACTATATGCTCCCCTATAGAATACAACCATTGGAAACCAAAAACCACATTTGTATCAACCACATTCACTACATAGAAATTGTGAGTAATAGTATGACTTCCTATAGTAACTTGAAGGTTTGGAATCCATTTGGTGTAGTCCAAAGAATTTTTACCTTGAATGATGAATACGAAACCTTCAAAATTTTAATCTTATAAATTTATCCTATCCACCAAGGTTGCATCTATGAAGTTACGTGTAACATCCCCGACCCTCCGACCGACGAAGAGGACACTTCAAAACCCTCTAACAACCGAGCATCTATCCCCATGAACATGAACATACATAAAATTCTAAAATAAAATTATTAAAACATAAAAAATACTAAGATGCATAATCCTTCATATACATAGTGGAAGCGAACATACATTCATTCAAGCATACCACATGTTCATTATATTCATTAATCAGTAAATATAAATGTAGAGACAAAATAGTCAAGAATACTTATCTTAAACAAAATTCATCCCACAACCAGCTACATCGCTGCAACGTTCCACCCAACCATAGGCCAGCTCGCTCATCAATCTCTTAGCAACACTACCACCCCCAATATGGGCATGATTCCTCAAGGAATAAGGGTCAAAGTAGGCTTACACATATCCAAGGTACAAAAATCAGCCAAGCCACCACAGTAGGGTTTATCAAGATGTCAAAGAGCTAGGAAAGGCTAGATGCTAAGCTGGTGGTCAATGGAGAGCTAAGGACTCCTATACTAGAGTTAACTTGACTTCTAATACATCGACACACCTGACACCAGGAATCATTCCTTTCTCTGCTTCACAGTCCCTCAGGCCCTGACTTCCCTTTTCAATACTCTTCAAAGGTTGTGGAGAAGAAATCCAGCAGTCTCACTCTATCTGAGTGGCTCCAAACACCAGTTTATCAAGCATACCCAACCTCTAATCCTACTCTCAACAGTCCGAAGACCAACCACTGCATACTGCAGTAAAACAAGTAGTTCACAGCATTGTGAAGAAGATGAAGACAACAAGGTGCCAACCCCAAATGAAAAGGTGAACTCAACTCAAGTTAACAAGGAGACTTAGTTGTTCTTGGCCCTAGCATGGCCAAAACAACTCAACAAAAACCCAAAAAGGTACTTGCATACACAGCAACCCAAAAACCAAGGGAAGACAATCCCTGAGTCATTATTGGCCCTATCATGGCCAAATCACTCCCCAACAATCTGTAGCATATACCACTCTAATAAAGGGAAAACACAGTCAGCACAATGTGAATGAGGCCGTAGCCAACGATCCATGAAGAAACCACAGGAAATCCCAATTCAGGGAAAGAACAACAGCCCCAGTTGCTGATGAAGTAATAGGAAATTACACCGTCTAGACATAGCCAACAACATTACAAAACAAATTGTCCTTCCTCAACAATGAATCCAAGACACATTTTCACAGTCGGCAATGGTGGAGTGAACACCGAATCCCTGCGTGAAGAGAAGGAAAAACATAACCACATACCAGAAATCAGTGTGAGAGAGGGAAGGGTGAACCCCCACACAATGGAATTTAATCCATTTTATCTCCGCTCTGTAAGAGGAAAACAAAAATCCCACAATCCTAGAGAGAGTGGATAGACGGTCAACATCCCAAACGGTGTGAGAGGAGACCACTCCCAACTCGTGCGTGACCGAACCAGCTGTGGAGGCACGTGGGGGCAAGCCTACCACCCACCCCTACCCAACATTAACTACCTCAACTAAAACAAGTGTTTAAGGTTTGACACATGGCTTTTCACCATGGGGTCCATCTTTAGCAATCCCCCCCCTTATCCTTAGGAGTCATGCCCTTTTCATTAACGTTGCACCGTCGTAGCTAGTTGTAGGTTCATTTTAATTAATGTGCATGTTTACATGCTGCCAAAACCATTATGTGTCGAATAGAACGATATACCATCAACTATGATCCTAATTACTGAAATATAACATGACCAAATCGATGGTGGGGATTTTTCCTTTAGCTCCACATGTAGATTAATTACAATATATACATCATGTACCTTTTAATGCATCTAGGGTCAAAACTGGGGGTATTACAATTA
Organism: Pseudotsuga menziesii; assembly: GCA_001517045.1. Lineage (NCBI taxonomy): Eukaryota > Viridiplantae > Streptophyta > Pinopsida > Pinales > Pinaceae > Pseudotsuga > Pseudotsuga menziesii. The sequence goes on along the minus strand of LPNX010934494.1, from coordinate 89,669 downwards.
CCTCCCCCTTGGAATAACATCGTCCTCAGTGTTCCAATACATAGGAATACATATACAATTTGCACATCCAAAATTTCAAAATTTTCCAGATCTGTCCCATGTTCAATTATTTACTTTGAACTTTTAGGACTAAGCCCATAGGCTTCCATGAGATTCTCCTGCTTGTTCTCAGCTTTCGACTCATCCCCAAGTCGAGGAACTTTGTGGCTACTACCCTCTTTATGTTCCCTCATTGGGTAGTCCCGGTATAAATGATGTCCTCCGCATTTTCAACATTTCATTGGATGCTTCATTTTTACCTGCTCAATTTCCTTTGAGTCTTCATGCCTTGAGCATTTCTTAATGAATTGCTTGGATGAATGTCCCATCATTGATCCACTTTCCTTGCCTTTATAGATTGCCCCCAGAAGGCTTTGTACCTCCTTTTGAAAACCAATAGAGTCTTGCAAAATCTAGTGGTTCATCTCATTCTACCTTTTCTATATCTTGAGCATCTCTTCAAGATTCTCTTAGGTCCTAGCAATCGTTTAAAGGAGACTTCCAGCCAAGTCCAACAACTTTTGGTATGCTGCCATGATCAATGTGCACCACTAGATTTCACCTTTCTCACCTATGAAATGAATCATCGAAATTCAATTAGACCAAGCATAATATAGGCATTAATATCAGTCAATTAATTTCCCAGTTGACATGACAGTCCAAGTCTCATCAAGGAGACTTTCATATTTTTCATGCCTTCCAACAAGCACATGAGCTCATTAATGTCCATTCATGGGTAGGGAATTAACCATTCCAGTATTCATAATTTACTTTAAGTAAATAAGCACATTCTATTTTCAGTCACACATGCATTCAACCATCCTTTGTTTTCACAATGCATAAGTATATATATATAATCAAAAGGCAAGAGAGAGCAGTGAGAGTTTTTCCCCTCTTTTTTTTGTTCCATCTTGGAACCCACACCACCGTGAATGCTGGACCAATCCCTCTTTGTCATGACACTTAGTGTCTTTAGTCTATTTTAGACCTCTCAACCATGGATCCTCCCCATATGGTTTGTCTTGGCTACTAGGACCTTCACAATATTACTAGAACCTTTTTCATTTCTACTCATTCTAAGCTCTTCGGGACAGTCACATGTCCTCATGCATCCCTAGGATTCTCTCATAATTCATGCTTTCAGTGATACCTATATTCAAACATTCAATAAATTCACATGTTTAGTTTATTCTCATTGGTATTTATCTCTTAAAAAAGAGCTTAAAACATCATAACCAAATCATATACATATGTATATTCATAAGCAAGAAATTGCAAAATAATCCAATACTTATCTGTATTGTGCATTTCCTTGTTGGTCCACATGATCCTANATAAATAGAGAGTGAGAGTCTCTCTATTTATCACTTGTGAAATACATCACTTGCTCTCCCAAGTGTGGCGCACTACTGGAGAAGGAAATTTTGGGACTAGGCAAAAGACAAAAGACTACTGCTGTTTTTGGAGATCTCTTACTGTTTTCATGTTGATTCTATCTTAGAGGAAGTTGCGGGGTTTTCTCCTTTATGATTTCCCAAAGGAAAAATCTTTGTGTCTCTTATCTCTTGTGATGTGCTTGTGTTTTATTGCTATGCTTGTTATTCTCTCAGTGAAAAGATCCTATGTTCATAATGCTAGCTTAAATGTGATGAAAAACTAACATGGTATCAGAGCTAACCTGAGAAGAAGACATTGTGTAGCTACAGGAACTAGGGCTTCCTATTTTGTGGATCTTCCTCCACATATTTTCAGCAAAAGTATGCTAAGATGACTCCCCATTGAAGGGTGCATCTTTCTGTCGATGCGGAATTCAATCTCAAGCATTTTCAGTTTCGATGTGGAAATTAGGGATTTCTACAGAAGAGGAATTTTTGAGTGAGACCAGAATAGGGTTATTCTCCTCATCAAAACTGAAGTTTAGAGACCTGGATCAAGAAATTTGGTTGGGTGAAACTCTAGGAAAGTCAAACCCTAGTTTGACCCTGAGCTAGGAGAAACCCTAAATACTAAAACTGCTAAGTTTTGTTACAATCGCTATATTCTACGATTTGCAAAGTCTCAGAAGCTAAAAATTACAGGGGATGAATACACAATCTTGCTGAAGCCCTTGTCCAAAAATTAGACTCATATTCGTTGTACTTCAGGAGATATGATCTCTCCAAGTTAGGGTTCCAGCCTCTTCCAGAATTCATCCCTAAACAGGACATCTGGGGAGATATGCAATATATTGAGCTACAGAGGTCCAAATGGAATTCCTGAAGATGTTTAAGAAAGGGCACAGACTTTACTTTCGGTGGTCCAAATATCAGACTCAGAAGATGAACCAGTGACACCTGACATTCCGTACAACTTCGCTGTTCTGAACAATCTTGTAACAGGTCACCTTGGGAAAAGGATCTTAAATCCCAAATGGTGAAACCAATTCTGATGAAACATAGGGTGTTGGATCAGGAACATGTGAGGTTACCTTAGTGCGAAATTTTAGACACAGAGGATCAGTAATTTTGGATATATCACAGAAATAGTAACAGGAATTTCTGCAGAAGAAATCAATAAATTAGGGCTTCCTGTTTCAGGAGCTTCCCTCCACTGTTTTCAGAAAAGGAGTACATTGGACAGCTCCATTTGAAGAGATATATCTATTTGTCCAATCATCTCTGAAAGTTTCCAAGTTTTGAAAATTAGGGTTTCTGCAACAAACCCTAGATCAGCGAACTCCGGGACAAGGATGGACACCTCAAATCGGTAAGATCTAATATTTTGTATTTCCATTTGAGGTTCTCATTTAAATATGATCTATCACAATATCTTGATGATAAGATTGGTGAAGTTGACAAATTCCAAGCATAGAAGTATTTGATCTCTCTGAATAAAATGGATTGGACACCTACATGAGTATAGAGGTTCCAGTTTAAGAGGGAGATGAGGCCAAAGAAGACATCATGCTCATGCTGCAGAGGATGATGAACCATCCAGAAAGAGATCCATATATGAAAGTGAAGATTCTTCAAGCAAGGATGAATATGTTCTGATATCAGCTCTCACAGGTAACATTACTCATGGAAATTATCATTGGCTTATAGACAGTGGGGCTTCCAAACATATGACGGGATTCAAGGAATCCTTTGTAAGACTGTCAAATATGAATCACCTCACAAGGTGAAACTAGGAGATGACTACCAATATCCAATAAAAGGTAGTGGGGAATATTCATACAAGCTAGACTCTGGTAAGTCTCTAACAATGAAAGAAGTATTGTTTGTTCCAGGACATAAGAAGAATCTTCTATCCATTTCAGTCTTGGATGCAAAAGGAATGTGGGTTGCATTCATCGATGGTCAAATCATCATATGGCCAAAAGGAAAGAAAATTGATGATGCGGTAGTGATTGGAGAACAAGAAGGAGGCTTGTACAAATTGAAGGGTCATCTAGAACAAGCCTTGATCCATGATATGGTAGAGCCAAATGAGCTTTGGCATAGAAGGCTTGCACATGTGTACTACAGAGTACTACCTATTGCATTCCAAACAAAGCATGATGGAGTTTGCAAAGGATGTGCGAAAGGAAAGAATACAAAGAAGACATTTCCTAGCAGCAAAAGGAAAGCCAAAGGCATTCTAGAAATCATCCACTCTGATGTATGTGGTCCAATGTCATCAAACTCACTAAGCGGGTATGCATACTATGTTTCTTTTATTGATGATTTTTCTAGAAAGACATGGATTTACTTTATAAAAAACAAAGATGAAGTGTTCAGCAAGTTCAAGGAATTCAAAGCCTTGATCAAGAACCATACTAAAAAGAAGATCAAGACCATTCGATCAGATAATGGTGGAGAATTCACTTTGAATGAATTCAAAGAGCTATGCAAAGAAGCAGGGATTAAGAGGGAGTTGTCAACTCCTTATAATCCACAACAGAATGGGGTTACAGAACGGAAGAACAAAATTTCAAGCTATTTGAAGGGAAGAACAAAAATCAGAATATGACCTAAAGAATCCAGTTGAAGAATGTGAAGATCTAGAATGCAGAGACCATGCAGTCATAAGAGTCTCTCAAATCAAGAAAAACTTGAAGTGGTAAAAGAAAAAGTGAAGAATGCAGAAGTGATGATGGCCACCTTGAATGGCCTCCCAGGATCAGGGAATTCATTCAAGGAATGTGTTCCAGAAGGAAGTGATTACTTTTAGCAAACTTTGGGAAGAATAAGAAGCCTGAATCATAAGAAGAGAAGAGAAGAGGGGAGCAATTGAAGATCAAGATATTGCCATCCAAAGAAGATCCCTCAATCAATGAGGAATATGAAGAACTCAACTCTTGAAGAACTTCTTATCCACCTTAGCTTTTGGATAAGAAACGATGCTATTATGAATGAAGAAGAAAATGAAGCTGAAGGCTCAAGAAGGAGTATACCCTCGAAACAAATAAAGATAAGTATTCAATTGTCATTTCATTATATTATTTTGTTATGCATTTGTTTATATTCATTTATTGTATTATGCATGATAGGATGTTTGCATTAATGACAGAATAGTACTAATATGCATGTGATGGGTAAGTAGCTCATGGGGCTATACAAATTCTCCATTGCTAATTATCTAGAATGAAACCTCTTTGCTGACATATTGGATTAGTGCACAATCTCAATGTTGTCCTGGTAGAGATGGAAGGCATCTAGAAAGTTTCAATGAGATATGGATGAATGTTGTATTGGCTAAAGTAGTTGCATGATCATATATTTATGCATAAGTGTTTGCCAGTATAAATATTCCTTATGAAATGTTTCTAACCATACAATTGCATTTGACTTGTAGGAAAGATCGCATACATAATCGTCTACAAGCAAAGAAGAATGAAGACTTGTTCCGAAGAACAAGTGACGATATTTCAAAGACAAAGAATAATATGATGAGTGCAGTGACATTATTGATGCAGAACCTTCCAGCCACCAAGAAGAAAGGGAAGATCAGTTCAAGAAGAATGATGTTTGGGCGTAGTATCGAGACCTGAAGAGAAGTTCATAGTTCCAGCATGCAGTAGATGGAAACATCATGGGATACAAAGCAAGATTCGTAGCATGAGGCTTCTCATGAAGAGAAGGTATAGTCTACAAAGAAACATTTACAGCTAATAGAAGTGAAGTCACATGACATGCATAATCATGTGTGCAAATGAAAGAAGACCTTGTACGAGTTTAGAAGACACCCATGGGATAACACATACATGATGAGCTTGATGAATATCTTAACCTTTGCTACAAGGTTGATAGAGGATGACAAGCTCACAGATGGGTGCAAGATGAAATTTTGAAGAAGTTCAAGATAGAGGATCTTAGTATCCAGTGATCCTAGATGGATACTACTTGTCACTCCAATACAAAATGTTTCAGTGCATAGAGTACGGAAGACAGAGGGAGTATGATGCTCCGCTTCAGAGGGAGTGATTGCAGAAGATCCTGAGGTTCGACATGGTACGACAGGATGGGAAGATTACTGATGATTCTAGGCTTTACTAAGAGTAAAGTGGATTTCAACCTTTGCTTTAAGGTTGAAGACAAAAGACCAGTGATGCTCCTGTTATGTGTCGATGCACTATTGTTCTAGGCATGGAGGTGTGGCAGAGTACAGATGGGATCTTCCTTGGACAAGGGAAGTATGCAGTAGAGATCCTGAAGAGGTTTGGGATGATGGAATACAAGGCTATGGCCACACCTATGGCATTGAACCTGAAGCTATTGAGTGATGCTTCATCAGAATCAGTTGATGCTATGATGTATCATCAGAAGATTGGGTCATTGATGTACCTGACGAACACAAGACCAGACATTTGCTTCACTGTGAACACCTTGAGCCAGTACTTGACAGATCCGAGAAGTGTTCACTTGATTGCTGCAAAGCATATTCTGAGGTACCTGAAGGGTACAATTGATTATGGGCTCAAGTATGATGCAAATCAGAAGATTAACCTGGAGGGTTATGTTGATTCAGATTGGGCAGGCACTGCCATCGAGAGGAAGAGTACTTCAGGATGTTGCTTCAGTATGAGATCAGGTGTGATCTCTTGGTTTAGCAGGAAGCAATCCTATGTGGAACTGAGTACAGCTGAAGCAGAGTATGTCGCAGCTTGTTCAGCTAGTTGTGAGGCAGTATGGCTGCGGAAGCTACTGTCTGATATATTTGATCTCCAGTTAGATGCTACTTGTATACATTGTGACAACCAGAGTTGCGTGAAGTTTTCAGAGAATCCAGTGTTTCATGATAGGTCGAAGCATATCGAGATCAAGTATCACTATATCAGGGATATAGTGTAGAGAGGAGCGGTGAAGCTCCTGTATGTTGCGACGGAGGAACATATAGCTGATGTGTTGATGAATCCATTGGCTAGGCTAAAGTTCGAGTACTTTAGAGAGAGACTTGGAATTCTCCAGATCGAGGCTTCCTCCAAGAGAAAGTGATGAGACCCATATCCATTCTGACATGGTGAGAGGATTGGTTCCTTCCATGGTCAAATGTAAGGGCTGAGCCATTATGTCATGGTGAGAGGATTGGTTCCTTCCATGTCAGATATGAGTGCTGAGATCCATAGCCATTCTGACGAGTAGGTCAAATACAAGGGCTAAGCCATTCTGTCATGGTGGTAGGGTTGCTCCCTTCCATGTCAGATATGAGTGCTGGCCATTCTGTCGAGCAGGACAGATGTAAGAGCAATTGCCATTCTAGGAATGGAGGCACCTGGTCAGTTACCAGGAACACTCAATATAAGAACTGAGCAGCCATTCTAATGTGATAAAGGGATGTGTTCCCACTTGATCAGATGTAAGGGCTGAACCATTCTGTTCATGGATAAAGGATTAAGTTCCTTCCATGTCAGATGTGAGTGTTGGCCATTTTGACGAGCAGGTCGGATGTAAGGGCAACTGCCATTCTCTAGGAGAATCGAGGTGCCTGGTCAGTTACCAGGTAGCTCAGTCGAGGAGGACTGGGGGCCATTCTGATATGATTGCTGGGATGTGTTCCCCTCATGATCAGATATGAGTGCATGCCCTTCCATCATTGTGAGCAGTATGTGTTCCCGCTTGGATGGATGTAAGTGTTGAGCCTTGTCACAGATGATAGTAGGTGTGTCCTATCATGCTAGTGACTGTAAGTGTAGTTCCATTTCACAGATGATAGTAGGTGTGTCCTATCATGCTGGTGATTGTAAGTGCAGAGCCTTTTCACAGATGGTAGTAGGTGTGTCCTATCATGCTGGTGATTGTAAGTGCAGAGCCTTTTCACAGATGGTAGTAGGTGTGTCCTACCATGCTGGTGATTATAAGTGCCGAGCCTTTCCACAGATGGTAGTAGGTGTTTCCTACCATGCTAGTGGATGTGAGCGCTGTGCCTTTCCACATATGATAGTAGGTGTGTCCTATCATGCTGGTGGTTGTAATTGCTGAGCCATTTCACAGATGATAGTAGGTGTGTCCTATCATACTGGTGAATGTGAATGCTGGGCCTTTCTGATGGGATTGTAGTTTACTACATGATCAGATGTGAGTGTTGGTTGTGCCTTTCTGACGAGTAGGTCAGATATAAGTGCTGGGCGAAGACCTACATGAGGGTAGGCCTACAACCAGCATGAAAAAGGGCTGGCTCTGTAGAACTTCCTATGATGAGAAGAATCATGAGATAGCACCAGTGTTGATCCAGATCGAGTGATGATCCAGATCCAGTAATGATGATCCAGCAGTAATGATCCAGATCAAGTGATGATCCAGATCCAGTCCAGTGATGATGATCCAGATCGAGAGATGATCCAGATCCGATGATGACTTGAAGATAAAGATGACTTGAAGACGAAGATGACTTGAAGACGAGATGATCCAGTTGATACAGAGAAGAAGACCAGTGCTGAAAATTGTGTCGAAAGAATACCTTCCTAGTTAAGAGGGAGTGTTGATGTATATGTAACTTCGGAATGTATTCTTCTATGTATCTTATATATTGTAACCCAATGTTTATTTTGGGATGTCTCTATTATGTATTTGAGTCATGTGGCCATACCCTAATGTTCCGATCGGGAGGATTAATAATGTAATCAAGTCATATCAAGTCATTAGGTAAGTCCCCACAGTTTCGGGGCACTTGAGTTATTATACACTAATTAAGGTGTAGGCTCGAGTAGTAATTATTAGGTTGAGCCTACGTGTGAAAAGGCAATTCAAGTGAACGGATGAATATAAATAGAGAGTGAGAGTCTCTCTATTTATCACTTGTGGAATACATCACTTGCTCTCCCAAGTTTGGCGCACTACTAGAGAAGGAAATTTTGGGACTAGACAGAAGACAGAAGACTACTGCTGTTTTGGGAGATCTCTTACTGTTTTGGTGTTGATTCTATCTTAGAGGAAGTTATGGGGTTTTCTCCTTTATGGTTTCCCCAAGGAAAACTCTTTGTGTCTCTTGTCTCTTGTGATGTGCTTGTCTTTTATTGCTGTGCTTGTTATTCTCTCAGTGAAAAGATCCTAAGTTCATAATGCTAGCTTAAATGTGATGAAAAACTAACACATCCAAGCCAACACAGTTGGGTTTATCAGGCCGTCAAAAATAACACTTGCACTTATATCAACAATAAACGACCATTTACAGGTTTCATTTCCAGTAGTGAGCTCTAATTCCACTACCCCATATCACACAAGAGACCACTCCCTTCTTTGAATTGACAATCCCTCAAGAACGTCTCCTTCTCTGTGCTCTTTAGTAGAAGGTAGGATGAGCTCAAGCTATTTTCCATTTAGTGTACAATACCAGACTACATCTATTTAGCCTAACAACACAAACAATATAAGCATATTCGTTAGCATTATTTCTCTAAAACTATATACACACCTGTCTTACCGACATAACCCATACCATCTCACTCTTGTTCCTTACCAAACATATAGTGTAGATGAGACATTTCCAAAATGTTCAATGGAGTTTTACCTGAAACCCATTTCCAAGATAAGGGTAAACCTTCCCATGATATTTGGTTCCTGCAGGACATCACACATTATCTTCTTGTAGTGTGTACCCCTGGCACATTCATCAAATAGCCAATAGTCAATCATTATATGATAATACAATCCAAGTTGATTGTTCCACAACTGAGCAATGACAGTAGTAATTAAATTCAATGAGAATTTGCCACTCTTTTGCTTAGCAATGAGGTGATCCTCAATTGTGGGTCTCTTGTAAGCAGCACCACTATGCCCATTATAATTTTATGCTTACTATCATAACATGAATACCCACTTACAATGTGGCCTCCTAACACAATCTTATGCAATCCAATCATGATTAGTAGTTTTCAGCAATTTCTCAAATCCAAAATTCACAAATTCAAATTTAACAACCCATTATGCATATAGACTATTTTCACAGCCATGAGAGTCTTCTCATAAGGTTTGGCTCTTTCACATAGTAGATTCTGGCATTTGCCATGGTATTACTCTCATTGCCATGCTCTGAACAATCTACCTAAAACCTTCAATTAGCCAAACACTTGGTAAGTCTAGATTCATATAACCTTTTCATTGTTGTAACCATCATTGAGGCATTTTTAGAGTTTATAAAATTCAAATACTTCCAACTATTTATCACATCAATATTACCAAAACTCATTTACTTCATGCAATTGTTATCATACCTTAAATTATAGGGTACATTCGCATCATTTATGCAATTAAATGAAAGGTTTAGATACTCCTTACTTCACAAGCACAACATTTGTACCACTTTGCTCTTCCATAGAGAATTTTTGGCTGCCAATTGATCATGACTACCCTCTTCATGCACTTACTATCCTGCATTAATAATAGCTCTTGAAATGGTTCCAGAATTGTCATCAATTCATCATTTCAGCCATTAGTTATTCATAATATCACATGCACTATATTAATGCATTCATACAATGCATCACAACATTTGCACCCATACTTAGGTAATCATTTACTCACACCCTTCATATGCATCCATTCAATGCATAACTACAATATTTAAGAAATATTTTAATGCATATCTACTCAATGCTACCTTGCATTGACTCGAGAATACTCTGCATTCAAACATACCATGCATGGCCTAACCAAGACTACTTCATATAGGATGCATTACTATAATCAATATCATCAGTGCTTACTTTCTTTGGGATACTAAGCTCATAGCAACATAATATAGGCATACCATATTTCTATATGAATGCAGTATAAAATTAAAATACCCACATGGTATGCAGCCTCTTGCTTTTACCACTCCATGCAATTGTCATAATTAAACTCTTACCTTCATGGGTCCTACTTACACCCTTGACATTACCATTTTGGATGGTCCTTTGCAAGAGTTTTCAAAATTTGCTCACCAACTTTTGATTCTGGACTTCTTTCCTTATCCCTTTATCCATAGGGTTTCTAGTCACATTCGTTAGCATCAGCAACATATTCAGCAATGTCCATGTTGTCGTTGGTTTTTCCACTAATGCCAACATCAATGCAATAATTACCATTAGTGGTTCATTATACATGTATAATTCTCACTAATCTTACCAACATGTAATATCCTATGCATGCAAGGCATATCTTCATACATTTCATGTATGGAACTTATAAATGAAATTATAATTAGCAAGACAAGGTTTAAGGAATTTTCCCTTTTCAAATCCCTCATCTTTGCATGAAACTCCTCTTCCACACAACAGCTGGTTTGTCCATACTGATAGCCACCAATACTTTGCAGCATCACATTCAAACTCTAGGAATTCCCCCTTGTTCCCTGCTGGATAAGCTTTCCAACGCCTATCCACATGCTTCATTCTAACCTCGAGAGTGAAAACCACACCACTTCTAACATGATGATTTTCATCAGTTTTAGGCAAAACACACAACTGTATTTTAGTCTAAATTGCAAACTTCAGCCACCTATAATTCTTCTTCCTTTTCATCCCTAGAACTACTGAAAAATCCACTGAAAAATAGTTGAAAACTTCTTGAAAAATACATTTCAAATAACCCAAATTTCCTTGTATAGGATCGGGTCTCATCCCAACTAATGTTCCTACGTTTCGGCAGCCAAAACCACTAATTTTCTCCACTACTCATCGGCATTCTATTCATCTATCCTTCTCGGGCGTATCGGACCTATAGTGGTCTAAGCTTCTGAATTTCATCAGTGATTTGATCTTCTATTTCCTTCCGTCGTAATCATCTAACCTTCTGAACTAAATCGGCAATGAAACTAAATTATGCGCTGCATCGACGATGGGGTGCTTTGTGCATCGGGTGGCTAGTGATCTTGGCTTCCACAACAATAGACAACGGTACTTCTATGCCTTCTATGGCCATAAGCCTATCGGTGGTCAGAACCTCTAGTCACTGTGGCATCGACAATCAGGACTCCTACCCATCGAAGGTTAGTCCTCTCAACTTCTGCAATGGTGGACGCGTAATCAGCTAAACTTTTTCGATGCCCATCGACATACCAAACCACTAACTTCCATCGATCACCGATAGCCTCAACACTTAGAAAAATCGATTCTCTTTTTCTCCTTCATGTGGCACTCTGTCGGTTGTTTCTTTATCTATTTCTGGCCGACACTGCAGCTACTCCCTCAGCTAGTCATTGGAGCTTCATCAGACTAAGTTTCCTGATGAGCCGAGGGTTCAATAGTTAGAATTTTTTTTTCTTTACAGAAAAAGGAAACTTATTTTCCTTGCCACTTGGTGCCTCTTTCGTCAGCTAAGTTCTTTCGACGGCGACAACGTTTCAGCGGTTCCTTCATCTAATTTTCATTGATCTGCTCAACTAGTCCTCATCGACACCGAAAGTCCATATTGGTTGTTTCTTCAGCTAAGTTGGGTTGGCATTCTAACATCCTTCAACTGATCTCCTCTGAAACTTCGGCTTCCGTATCCACTAAGTTTCGTCAACAGCTGATGATTCCCATACTTAGAAAATTTTTCCGAATTTTCTTCTTTAACCTTCTTTCTGTCGCCTCATCGGCTCAAATGTCTTCTTATTTCTTGCTGACGTATCGGTTGTCAGAACGATTACCTACTATGGCATCAGTGGTTAGGGATCTATCCATTGGAAGGATAGTCCAGTATCCATTCACAATGGTAGATGCACGATCAAGTAGACTATTTCAATGTTCATCGATAGTCTAATCTTCTAACATTCTCTGATGCTTTCTTCACTTAGGAAAATTTTTGCAAATTTTCCTTCTTTGTCTTCCACCGCATCGGCTGTCAGAGAAACTATTCATCAGGTGGATAGTCCATTAAATAGCTGCAATGGTAAACACATCATCAAGTAGTTATTTTCAATGTTCATCAGCGATCAAAACCACTAACTTCCACCGATCGCCGATGATTTTCTTGCCTTAGAAAATTTTCAAAAATTTTCACCCTGCCGTCGCTGTCGATAGTTCAACCAACTATCATCTTGTTTTTCCTGCCAATGTTTTGGCACCTCAAACAACTAATTTTCAGTGATATTTCACCTTTTTCCCATCGCCGTATCCGTGCCTCCGCCATCTATTCATCGGCGATGCAATCATCTAACTTCCGTTGATCGCTGATGGTCTGACTTTAGAAAAAAAATTCAAAATTTTTTCTCTCCTTTATCTTTTCCCTGCATCGACTCTCCCTTCCTCTAGAATTTTCCTATCACTGACGTTCGATGCCAGGGGACCTTCAGACTAATTGAGCCACCATTTTGACAGTCTTCGGCTGATCTCTGCCAAAACTACGGCTCCCCCATCCTCTAACATTCGCTGATGGCCAACGAGCTCATAAAGGAATTTCACAATTTTCTAATCTCTGGTGGGAAAAAGGAAACCTACCTCTGCTATCTGATCTTTCATGGCCCATTCAGGCCCATGCTACAACTTTATCTCTGATACCATACTGTAACATCCCTGACCCTCCGACCAGTGAGGAGGACGCTTCCAAACCCTCCAGCAACCGGGCATATAGCCCCATGAACATGAACATACATAAAATGCTGAATTAAAATTCTTAAAACATAAAACATACTAGGATGCGTAATCCTTCATATACATAGTAGAAGAAAACATACATTCATTCAAGCATACCACATGTTCATTATACTCATTAATCAGTAAATATAAATGTAGAGACAAAATAGTCAAGAATACTTATCTTAAACAGAATTCGTCCCGCAACCATCTATGTCGCTGCAACGTTCCACCCAACCATAGGCCAGCGTGCTCATGAATCTCTCAGCAACACTACCACCATCAAGATGGGCATGATTCCTCAAGGAATAAGGGTCAAAGCATACATACACATAGCCAAGGTATACAAATCAGCCAAGCCCCCACAGTAGGGTTTATCAGACCATCAAGGAGCTAGGAAAGGATAAATGCTAACTTGGTGGCCTCAATGGAGAGCTAAGGATTCCTATACCAGAGTTAACTTGACATCTAAGACATCCACACACATGACACTAGGAATCAGTCCTTTCTCTACTTCACAATCCCTTAAGCCCTGACTTCTCTTTCCAATATTCTTCAAGGGTTGTGGAGAATAAAGTTAGCAGTCTCACTCTATTTGAGTGGATCCAAACACCAGTTTCTCAAGCATACCCAGCCTCTAATCCTACTCTCCATAGTCCCAAGACCAACCACTGCATACTACAGTAAAACAAATAGTTCACAGCTCTATGAAGAATATGAAGACAACAGGGTTCCAACCCCAAACAAAACGGTGAACTCAGCTCAAGTCAACAAGGCGACTCAGAGTTGTTCTTGGCCCTAGCGTGGCCAAAACAACTCAACAGCAAACCAAAAAGGCATGTGCATACACAGCAACCCAAAAACCAAGGGAAAGGAATCCCTGAGTCATTTTTGGCCCTATCATGGCCAAACGAATCCCCAACAATCTGCAGCAGTTACCACTCTGATAAAGGGGAAAACACAGTTAGCACAACATGAATGAGGCCATAGCCAACGATCCATGAAGAAACCACAACAAATCCCAATTCAGAGAAATAACAATAGCCTCGGTTCCCGATGAGGTAATAGGAAATTACACCGTCCAGACACAGCCAACAACATTATAAAACAAATGGTCATTCCTCAACAATGAAGCCATGCCACATTTTTGCAGTCGGTAATGGTGGAGTGAACACCGACTCCCTACATAAAGGGAAGGAAAAAATTAACCAAAAATCGACAATCGGTGTGAGATAGGGAAGGGTGAACCCCCACATAATGGATTGTAATCCATTTTATCTCCACTTTGTAAGAGGAAAACGAACATCCCATGATCCCATAGAGAGTGGACATATGTTCAGCATCCTAAACGGTGCGTGAGGAGACCATTCCCAGCTCGTGCGTGACTGAAACATCTATGGAGGCACGTGGGAGAAAGCATACCACCCACCCCTACCCAGCATTAACTGCCTCAACTAGAACAAGGGTTTAAGGTTTGACACATGGCTTTTCCCCATGGGGTCCAGTTTTAGCAATCCCCCCCCTTAACCTTAGGAATCATGCCCTTTTCATTAACGTTGCACCACTGTAGCTGGTTGTAGGTTCATTTTAATTAATGTGCATGTTTACATGATGCCAAAAGAATTATGTGTTGGATATCACGATATACCATTGGCAACGATCCCAATTGCTGAAACATAACACTACTAGATCGATGGTGGGGCTAGATACCCGGTTGTTGGAGGGTTTGGAAGCATCCTCTTTGCCAGTCAGGGGGTCGGGGATGTTGCATTATGAGTGGCTCATCCATCCACTAGGAACATAAAATTTTGGCCTTGTATGATAGCCTTGATTCCAAGGTTGTGAAATCTAGGTACATCTGAAAGTACTACAATTTTTCATGTCTCAGAAGTGGTTTGTTCTTCTTATTATGTTTCATACCCCTTTGCTTAGGTTGCAAGTTATGTTTCTTCCTTTCCTTCCTCTTCCTCATATTTAGATAAAACCTCAATGTAGTGTGCCTTCCCTTTTATGCACCTATGTCCTAGAACCCATGTGTAAATTGAACACAATAGATAAATCAATTACACTCACAAAATTGCTAATCAAACATGCAAAATTCACACAAAAGGAGACTAAAATTGAGCATAACTTAATCCTATATTGAATAAGTGTACATAAGACAACAATATGAAGTAATATTCTTCTCAAATATATAATTACATGATATATTTGAAAGCACTAGGTTTCTATTCGAATTGGTCAAAAGGCAAGCTTACCAAATCAAGTCAAATCCCCCATAGGTGAAAAAAGGACTTTCCAAATCCATGAAGATCCTCATGAATTAGCTAAAGCAAGTGTGATAGATAATAAGTGGTGGAAGGAAAACTCATTCATGCTTTTTTTTGGATAAAATGAAGGAGGTTGATGTGGTCAAAAAACAAGGCAAGTTCTCCTAGACTAGATTTTCCTTTATGCCTTAAAACTATTGTAAAGCAAGGCAGCTTTCAAAAAACGAAGATATGCACTTTAAGGAACTAGGAATAAATAAGACATGCTAAATATGTTTCCAGGATTATTCCAAAGCACTTCATGACCCATTTTATCAAGTATTGACTTCTAGGAACATGTAGAAGTCAACTAGCATAGAGAGGGAATCTTGGAATCTTGGAATAAGACAAAATGATTTAATTAATGTCAAATAAGGGTAACTATGGGTAGATTATTCTAAAAAACCCCATTAATGTTGAATTTATGAGTAAATATCAAAACATTATAGGGCCTATAAATAAAGCTTAGTAACCCTTTTACATACTGCATATCCATACAACCAAGGAAATAGGCAAAAACCCAGTGGTAAAATCCTCCCTTAAACATGGAAAAGAAACAAAATTTTGGAAATCTTGTTATCAATCATTCTTCACCACATGATCAAAAATCCCTAGCAATTATT
The DNA here is from genome assembly GCA_001517045.1 of Pseudotsuga menziesii. Lineage (NCBI taxonomy): Eukaryota > Viridiplantae > Streptophyta > Pinopsida > Pinales > Pinaceae > Pseudotsuga > Pseudotsuga menziesii. The sequence goes on along the minus strand of LPNX010934494.1, from coordinate 73,704 downwards.
TGAGATTATTGAAGGTCTTCTCACAAAATACTTTGGTGAAGATATATGCTACTTGTTTTGAAGATGCACAGTAGAGTAGAGCAATGGCACCATCATGCACAAGCCCCCTGATATAATGCATATGGATCTCAATGTTCTTGGTTCTTTGTCTTTGAACTGGATTAGTGGATATTCAAATGGTGCTTTGATTTTCTCAATTGATTACTATTGAAAACTTTGATTCAAACCCACATTCTCCAAGTATCCCCTGCAACCATAAACATTGAGTAGTTGCATTTACAACTCCCATATACTCTACCTCTGTAGATGAGAGTGATATGGAACTCTGGTTCTTAGTTGACCCACTGATTGGTCCTTTTGTAAGCATGAACAAATATCCTGAGGTATAATTTTGATCTTTGTTGTCACCTACCCAATCACTGTCAGTAAATCCAACTAGATCTAAGTCACATTTTTCTTTGTAGAAAATCCCATGGGTCCTTGTTCCCTTGACAAAGTTTAGGATCCTCTTGGCTTCTCTCCAATCGATCTCATGAGGCTGATCCATGTATCTTGAAGCCACGCTAACTACATAAGAAAATCCAGTTCAAATATGTGTAAGATAAAGAAAACACCCATTCAACTTCCTTTACAATGTATTATTTACCATAAGAGAAGAACCTTCTTCTTCAATCTTAACTCTTGAAAGGAATGGAGTCTTTCTTTGCTTGCAATATTTAATGTTGAAATTGGTGAGCAAATATGAATCATACTTTAGCTTATGAACATTTATTCCATGTTGGGATTGAGGAATTTCAAGACCTAAGAATTGGCTCAACAATCCCAAATCTGTCATAGAATAGGCATGGTTCATTACATCCTTCAAGGAGGCAATCTCTTTCTTTGATCTTCCTGTAATAAATATGTCATACACATAGATAACAATAATCATTAAGGAACCATGAATCAGCTTCAAATAGATTTTAGGATCATAATTTCCTTGAACAAAACTTAGTGACAGCAAAAAGCTATCAACCTTGGCATACCAAGCCCTGGGGGCTTGCTTGAGCCCATACAATGATTTCTTTAACCTGCACAATAAAGATGGATTAGATGAAAAAAATTATGGTTTCTTCATGTAAATCTCTTCATTCAGATATCCATTCATAAAGGAACACTTTACATCCATGTGATGTACCTCCCATTGCTTCGAAGCTGCAATGGCTAAAGCAAGCCTTATGGAGTCCATCTTTGCCACTGGGAAAAGGTCTCATTATAATAAATACCATGTTCATAATAGTATCCCTTGGCTACCAATATTGACTTATATTTAAAATTTGAACCATCAGGAGGAAACTTAGTTTTAAAGACCCACTTACACTTCACTAGCCTTCTACCTGGGGGGAGATCAACCAGTTCCCATGTGTTGTTCTTCTGGAGCGAGATGAATTATTATTTCATGGATGTTTTCCATATTGGATAATGTTATTCATATTCATATGTATGTGTATCATAATCTATCATCAAATAACACTTCTTAGAAAATATTGGATCTTTCACACAAAGGGCACTCTCAATTTGAGATCTAGTCCTCCTAGTGTCATTAGGATTTCCAGCTAGTTCCCCACCTACACGAATGGTATTTTATTCCCACTTTGTTCTTGTATGGATGTTATGATATGAAATTAATTCATCATTATCATATATATCAGAATCATCAAACTCATTAGTCTCTTCACTTACAATCAATGGATGTGGTGGTGAAGAGGACTCTCCAACTTCAACTGCTGCTAAAGGCTCTTCTTCGAATTGAACACTTATTTCAATGAAATATTTGTTAGTGCTCAAGTTGATAATATTGTACCCTTTTGAATCTTTATAATACCCAAAAAATAGGAAATCTTGGCTTTGGGGTTGCAAAGCCTTCCTCTTTTCAGTTGGAATTCTATCCCAAGCCTTTGAGCCAAAAATCCTGGAATGGATCACATCTGGCCTGTGCCGACTCCAAGATTCAAAAGGAGTCAGACCATCAAGATGCATATGTGGCACCCTATTCTGGAAATAGGATGCACATTTTATAGTCTCGACCCAAAAAATTTGGTGGAAAATGTTTAGCCTCCATCATGCAAGTTTCCATCTCCTTCAGTGATATGTTCTTTCTCTCATTAACACCATTTTGTTCTGGTGTGTAAGGAATAGAATGCCGCATCTAGATACCTACATCTTTGAAATTCAGGATGAAATCAGACTTGACATACTCACCACCATTTTCATATCTAAGGATCTTGAGTTTCCTCCCAGATTGGTTTTCAACCAAGGCTCTAAATACTTTGAAGAGGTCAAAAATTTCAGACTTATGCTTTAAGAAGTAAACCCAACAATACCTAGAAAAGTCATCTATGAAGGTGAGTGCATATTTGTATTGAATCGGGGATATATGAGGGAATGGAACATAAATGTCACTGTGGATCAACTCAAGAGGTGCAAAATTTCTCTCATGACTAGCTCTCTCATACTTGTGCTCTCAATGTTTTCCTAGGATACAACCTTGATAGACTCCCTTAGAAAACTTGATCTTTGGTAACCCTATTACCATGTCTTTTCACTCAAATAAAAAAGAAAAATGTAGTCAAAATGGAGAAATATTTCATGCCAAAGCTTTATTGCTTCATTAGCATGAGTAAGAAGAGCAGAGGGGTTTGAGTAGGGTAGAAAATGGGAAAACTTGTATACCTTTGAAGTGTGATGAATAACAACTTTTGCTATGATTTTACCATTCAAAATATTAGTGATTTCAACTTTGTTGGGGGAGAATATGACTTTCTTTGGAGACCCAATGTGAGTTATGTGATACACTAACAAGAGATTATATGCAAGACCCGAAACATACAACACATTATTTAAATTACCATGGTCAAGATCAATCCTAACCTTTCCCATATTTCCAGTCAGAGAGTTATCTCCCAAAACTATTGGTGGACCTTTCAACATGACAAGAGAGGAAAAGATCTCCCTTGTAAAAACCATATGTCTGGAAGCTCCAGAATCAATGATGAAGCTAGGTGAGTTTGAGGTGCCAGCAACCAAGGCATGTACTCTCTCCTTGTCTTCTGAATTTGATCCTCCTTCCCTCTTCTTTGAGAAATCGGGAAGGGAGATGTTGTTCTTCTCCAGGAGTTGGGTCAACATGTCAATTTTATTTTTCATACAAGATCTCTCAGGATGATAGCCCTTACTGCAGTATGCACACTTGCTCATTTCTCCTTTGTTCTTCCTCTTCTGGGAATTCTTCTTGGAGCTTGAGGACTCCTCTTGAGAATTTTCCTTGTCTCTCTTTTTCTCAAGTGTATTTTTATCTTTTTTCTTGATTTTTGAATCCACCTTCGAATCTACAGCAACCAAATCTTGGTCTTTGGAAGGTTTGATGGTTCCCATCATCACCAATTTATCTTGCTTCTGAGTGAGGGATTCCATGAACTCAACAAGATTGGGAATATTCCAAGTTTGAGCTATCAATTTAGTGGCATAGAAGTTCAAAACAAACATTGAATAGTCAGGACCAAGCTTTCAAAGAATGGTCAAAACTAGTTTCTCCTCTTTTTCAATCCCACATTGTTTTAAGTGCAAAACAAGGGCCGTAAACTTGGTAAAATAGAGTTACAATAATTCGAAGCTACTGGGGATCAAGGATATCAATTCATTCTCAATTTGATTTCCTCTCACCTCATCTATATTTCTAAAATTATATTCAATATTCTCCCACACCTCATTAGGAGATGTCAATGAATCAATATGAAAGAGGTCTCTTGAAATACTCAGACACAAAATACCATAGGCCTCATCCCTCCTCTTGTGCCAGTTGATTTTCTCTCCAGATGCATTATGCTCTGCCTCAATAGCCATGGTAACCCTATAGATACCTTTCTCTCTCAACATTATCTCCATCTCAGCTTTCCATTCGAAGAAATTGAATGGAGTCAAGATGATCCTTTGAGATTGGTCCATATCTCAGCTCCTGTGCCCTTGAATTAGCAGAATGCTCTCCTAGTCAGTGATGTTGAACCTGCAATAAAAATTTCAAAGGAGAAAAATAGATATACTAAGGCTTTGATACCATGTGTAAATTCAACCCAAGAGATAGATCAATTACACTCACAAAATTTCTAATCAAAAAATCAAAATTCACACAAAGGAGACTAAAATTGGAGCATAACTTAATAATGTATTGAATAAGTGTACATAAGCCAAACATATGAAGTAATAGGATGCTAAAATATATAATTACATGAGAGATTAAAAATCACTATATTTCTATTCTAATTAGTCAAAAAGAAGGCTTACTAAATCAATTCAAATCCCCCATAGGTGCAAAAAGGACTTTCCAAATCCATGAATGTCCTCACGAATTAGCTAAAGCAAGTGGGAAAGATGATAAGTTGTGGAAACAAAAATCATTCATGCTTTTTTTTGGAGAAAATGAAGGATGACGATGTAGTAAAAAAACAAGGCAAGTTCCCCTAGACTAGATTTTCCTTTATTCCTTAAAACTGTTGTAAAGCAAGGCATCTTTCATAAAAAGTAGACATGTGCTTTAAGGAACTAGGAATAAAGAAGACATGCTAAATATGTTTCCAGGATGATTCCAAATCACTCCATGATGCATTTTAGCAATTATTGACTTCTACAAACATGTAGAAGTCAACTAGCATAGAGAGGCAATCTAGGAATCTAGGAATAAGACAACAATGATTTAATTAATGTCAAATATGGGTAACTATGGGTTGATTATTCTAACAACCCAAGGTTTCTAACATGTGAAGTGCAACTTATTTATTTTGAGTTATTATTTTCTTGGCCATTCCTTGTTCTCCTTGAAAAAATAGTCCTTTTGCGATGGTTTTCTCCCAAATTGAATTTGGAAGGAAAATTATGCTTAGGGGGGGATATTCTTTTTGGAAACACGTTCTACAAGTCTCTTGTCAAATTCATGGCATACTTCAATGTAGCTATATTTTGGGATTTTATGATCCCTTTAAATGGTTCTGTCAACCCTTCAATAAATAGTAAAACCAACTTAGCCATAGAAACATTAGAAACCATTAGTGAGATATTTTCAAATTCTAACATATATGCTTCAGAGGTTCCTTCTTGCTTTAATTGTGCTAATTATTTGAAAGGATGTTGAGGGTATTTCCTATCAAATATATCCATTAAGTCATTGGTGAACCCTACAAAGGATTAAATCTTATTATGTACGAAGTTTATAATACCATAAAACCACTAATCATTGGATTCTCCTTCAATATGTAGAATGCCCATTTCCAATGCATCTTGTTCAACCATAGGACTCAACTGGAAATACACACTCAGTTTTTGTAGCATTATAATTCATTTGGGAAGAAGCATGAAAGAAAGGAATAGTTACTTTTCCAATGGAATCATTTAATTTCCTGATTTAGAGAAGGTGTCCTATCCCCACTTCCTCCTAAAGAGAGGCCATGATGAATTGATCAAAAGGTAGGACTTTCCTACATTCTCCACTTAGTTGATGCCAATAATTGGTTTCTTCCTTCAAACCATAGGTAGTGTAAATGATCTCTTTGGACTATAAAAACTTAGGTATTGTAGGTCTAGTATGATTCTTCAATTCATGGTTTTTGCTACAAGGTCGAGTCTTTGAAAATAACTTCCCCATAGGCCTTCTTCTCATCATGAGGTGTACTATTACTACTTCTAGGTGTTAACTGTCCCCCAAGTTGGATAGACAACAACTCAAGCCCTTGCATAAAATGTCCGGTCATATTTCCAATAGATTCTTTCAAGAATTTTTTAAGGTCCTCAGTATCCTCCTTATCCTCCATACTTGCAGATTCTAATTTTTCCCTAATCTTCTCGTACGCAGAACTAACTTCTTCACCTTTCTTGCATGGTGTAAGAAAAAAGGGCCTCCCAACTCATATGCAAACCTCCAAAATTGATACAAGGAGTATGGGGAATGCCATTATACCTCATTGGATTTAATTATATGTGGTTATAATTTTTTAAAACTATTGATATTACTTAAGGTAAATGACATTTATAGCTTTACTTCAAATCATAAAATGTACATGAAATGGTTCATAACATATAATGAACAATGTATAACATATAAAATAGAAAAATATCCTACTGAATAGACTTTAACATCATATAAAATTCTTAATACATATTAGATACATAACTCCTTCGAAATGGAAACCAACACATGGAAACTAGTCAAACAATAGCTTGGAAATGTGCGAATTTTGCATATGTATTTCTGTGATTCAACTTATAGAGAGCAGGGGAAACATATTACAGAGAGCATCATGAAACCATGATTTGGAATAAAATAATCTCAATATATAGAAAGCATCATTCACACTTGTCCTCTCCATTGTGATACCATTTTATTCCAAACTCAAATGGCTTCCACTAACCCCCAAATGTTCCCTCTTGCTGGATATTTTTATCCCTATCATGCGATATTGTCATAGGTCTACAATCAAGTATGAATTTCTAATAGAATGAAATGAATATTTAACCAAGTGGCACACATTTCCTTACTAGTCTCTTCCTCTTTGATGGGGATTTACTCCTCTTCACCAACTTGAATTATTTGGCGCATGAAATGTTACTTGACACCTCTTCACCTCCAAATAATGTTCCAGTCCCCATCATTTTGAATTTTTGGGTAGGTCATGACAAGTGTAATTAGTATTCTACCAAATGAGGAAAAATATACTTGAATCAAGTAATAATGCAATGATGATATTCCAATAGACAAAAACAATAGGTGAGGATGCTCATTTCAGGGTTTTTGGCTCAAAGGCTTGGGATAAAATTCCTATCAAGAAGAGAAAGGCCTTGAAACATCAAAAAAATGAGTAAATAATGGTTGTATATTCTTAATGTTAAAAGGGATACAATATCTTTGATCCCTCATGTCATAAAACATTCATTGAAATAATTTTACAGTTCGAAGAAGACCTCATGCAGGAGACTGAACTAGTCAAGGGGGAATGCTCACATCCTCTAATCAATTATGCTGTGAGTGATGATTATTTATATAAATTTTCTGATTTTGATATTAAATATGATTTTTATGACATTCATACAGATCATTACTCACCCATAAGGCCAAAGTGGGATGAGAAAATTATACAAGCAGTTCGTGATCCTGTTGAAGGTCTACTAGACTCTAGAAAGAGTAGATCTCAATTTCATAATTCTTCCTCTAGTTGTGAATTGAATATTTTAGAGATATTATTATTATGATTGTATCTGATCCTCATACATATCAGGAACCATCACTTGACCCAATATGGAAAACAACCATGCAACAAGAGTTCATGTCTTGAAAGATAGTGAAACTTGGGATTTGGGTCCATTGTTATTAAAACAAATATCTGCATTTAAAAAAATTGCAAATCAATTTATTTTCTATTGACAAATTTGAGTTTGATATTCCTAGTTTTTAATTGGGGATATTACACAAATTACTCCTATATTCATATACTTTTATTCAAAAGTTTTTCTAGTACTTCTAGAACATAGTCCCATTATTGGTTTAACTGACTCTTTGTTATGTTCACCAGTCAATCATTGGGATGATTACTTTACCACCAGAAATTATTCTTTTGTAAGTCCTAGTTACATTTGAGAGGGATGATTTTAGTTATTTAGGTATTTTACATTTATTTTCTTTCTAAATACAAGTTCACATAACCCATATTAAAAATAACTTACATGTGGGATCACTTGCTCTAAAAAAACATAGTATATATCACTCACTTTGTACTATTTTCCATCTGTTGTTGTTGGAATAAATTTTCATTTGTGAAATTTTGTTTAGACCCATAATCACTCTCATTTGTCACAAAATAATTCCACCGTTGATGAAAAAAACCACCTAAGGAAGTCCCATAGAATGCAAGACCTTTGCCCTCTCTTGAGGGGTGTTTTCTCACTCTCTCCTTATGGCTCATGAGGGAGATACTCTATCCAGGGCCACTCACATGACACATTGATAAGATCCTCTATGAAAGGTTTCTCGTTACTTGATTCATTTTCTCTCCTCTTAGATAATTTGGACTCTTTTTCCTCTCCTTTTATGTAAGAGGAGTCTCTTTATTTCCACCCCACAAAGGAAATTCACCCCCTCCTTCTCCCTCTTTTGAAGGATGCCTCACAACATCCTCTTCTTCACATCGAATGCAACTATCACCTCCACATACTCCTCATTCCCTTCCCCAAGGAAACAATACACAATGTATGATGGTGGAACCTAATTTCAACCTCCTTTTCATGGCTATCTTGAATCTCCTCAATCTAGCTAAAATGATCAGTTAACCCTTAGAACATTATATAAAATGTCCTTATATGCCTCATAATATTGCCTTACACATACTTAAGTTTCAAGAGAAACAAGAAGACAATCTGACAAATGATGTCATATATTTCCACTTATGGTGTTACTCCAATAGCATAGTAGATGACTCAGTGATTATTTTCATCTTCCATCAAACCCTTATAGGAATAGTTATAAAATGATATCTAAGTTTACCAAAGGAATATCATACCACCTTTGGGACAATAGTCACTACCTTTCTCACTTAATTTCATCATCCCATATGCCACAACCTCGACCTCAATATTCTCATATAATTTCAACATAATACCTCTACCATCATAGTGGTTGACAACCACGACTGACATAGATGACACACAATGTGAAAAATAGATATACAACCTCAATTTTTGATGGGGTTTTTCATTAAATAACTCCAACCTACCCTAAACGAAGGAAGATACCAACCTGAATGCCCAAAACTTTGATCTCATTTACACATAATCAGGTTACTTATATACCATCCTACCTGATTCCCCTCGACATCGATCTATGGATACCTCCCATGTGTGGTCATCATATTCAATTGATGCGATTATTGGGTCCATTTCTATCAGGAAAAATGTTGTCCTTACCCAAATCCTATTCCATCTAATATGGATATATAGTATGTACCCATACTTTCTTCTATTGGCACCCCATATAACTATAGCTACCCAAATATAATATAAGCAATGTTGGTACCTAAAAAACAAATCAAATAGTCATATCCCACATCCAAATCATATGAATCACAAAACATATATATCCCACCACAGCATAATAATGCTTATTACCTATTCTGTTGTGCTCAGATTTTTTACCCCATGTCTCTCACATGGGGGTAAATTTATTACAACCTTCTTTGGCACAACAAACTCAATAGTTTAAGTAGTTAAACACTGCTAACCCACAAAATCCTCAAAATCAAGGGAAGAAGAAAGATAATAAAAAAAAACAATATCTAGGTAAAGGAGGAAACCCACCTCCCCAGTCAAATCAGAACCCAAGTAACTATAATGTCGGTGCTAATAATCCTCCCAGATAATAAAAATATTCTAACCTATAGACAAACTATTCCTACTCAATTTTTGGAGAGTGGGGTAACTATACTCACCATTTCTTGGTCATCCCTAACTTCCAACCTCTTGTAGAAGAAAAGAAAAATATAGAAGAAAACTGCCCTTAAGAACCTAATGCACCACATGCTCGATAATCTATATTGTAGAAACCATTTTCCAAACCAAGAGGTGGTCACCCAGAATGTGTAACCTTAGTCCACAAGCAATCACTCCTTTCAAAAAAAATTCATGAACACAATAGATGTTAACCTCCAAACTCAAGCCAAATGGTATGGTGATGTTGAACCCCATCAAGGGAAGGATGTACCTATTCCTTTGGGATTCCCTTTTGCAAGCATTGTGCCCAAGCACTGAAGAAATCCTGAGGATCCCAAAGGACCCACTTAGGAATACCGCTCATAATACTCACATGAAATCCTACCATAGATACATTATTGTGGATGAGTTGGCTCAATCCCCAACATATATTCCCACTTTAGAAGTATTCAAGTCATTCCCAATCCAAAGTAAGGAATTATTAATTCACTAATCATTGTTGACCCTTCTAACTCGCACCTTATTATGTTTGATCTCTATAAAGGTGAACAACGACTACCCTCATTAGTCTCATTACAAGTTTCAGTTTCCATTAAGAACATTGTGATTTTTCATTGCATTACTGATTAAGATGCATACATGTGTGATGTAATCTAATGTCTAGAGAATATTAGGCCCAATCAAATTATTCCCCTCATCTATCACCCATTGTGCATATGATGGGAGACCATCACAACTAAGAGGATTCTACCAAAATTTTCCCTTTGAGATATGCACAATAAGATAATGATCAATATCAAAGTATTTCATGCACAAATAAACTACAATATCCTTTTGGGTTGTATTTATATGTACACCATGTAGGAATTTTATTATTCAGTATTCCACATCATGATGTTTCTCTTTAATGGGAAGATATTCACCCTCAACCAACGCAATTAATATGACCCTCATCCCAACAACAATCCCAAAAATTTCCTAGCCATTGTAGGCTAGGTATATTGACCCCCCTTACATTAATATATCCTGGGTGTGTACAAACATTCTGACTTGTTAGGGGAATAAGAAGTTCCATGACAACCTAAAATCTCCACCTCAACAAATGACATTATGTGCACTATTTTCACCTATGAAAATGCACACCCAACCTCATCATAATCATCATCAACCCACTCAACAATTCATGGAACTATATATAAATTGATTCCATCAGTTCCTCCCATGTTTTAGATACCATTCTTTTACCCCCCATGGTATTCCAAGAGACACAATTCATGGATAAACTAACTCTACCTATGCTCACTTTGTGAATGATGATGTGACACCTTATACAAACCTACCTAGAGATGGACTAAAAAGTAGTGGTCCACTATGAGTTTATAATAGTATGGATAGTTATTCCATCATACCCATCCACCAATCCAATGAAACTTATGAATAAAATCACATTCACTATTGCTAAACCCAACAATAGAGGCATAAGGAAACTGTCATGTCTGCATTCAAATAAGACTACTTGCAACTAACATTTCACCAACTATAGATGAAGACATAATATTTGTAATAAAGGGGATATGGGACCCAAAAGAGCTATATTTTACCATATAAAAATTTAAATGGGTCACATAAATAATAAATTCTAATAAAATAAGGTGGCATTGGTTCATGAAGACACTTGGAAGCTTGTGGGGCATTTGGGTGAATAGATTCCCCACAAAAATGGCATGATCTTCATCCTAATTCAAATCCATGGATAATTTAAAGTTATTGGAGGATTATGTGGTGTCAAATAGTATATCATGAGACAAGGAATTATAATAAGTAAAGGAAAGTAACTACGATAGAAGAGGAAGATACTAGAAGATATTGTGTACCACTTGGCAGGAAATTCCATGCACTCTATGACAACAAATGATGAAATATTATATGACAAATATGGAGAATTACAATCTTTTTTTAGACCTATGAAAAATATCACATGACATGGATTAAAATATCCACCAATACGGCACATCTGAGAGTTAGAGGCAGCCATTTGAATTGGGGAAAGAATTGGAACATGAAGAGGAAGACACGTGTTATATGAGTTACTAAACCACTAAGATGAGTTGTAGGAATCCCGTGGAGGTAAAATTGACCTTAGGAGTCCTCTGGAAATTAATAAAATTATTTCATGAGGAAAATTAATGAAATTTTGATCATTTTTTAATTGGCCTTTGGTGTTTTTGGGAGATTTTCCTTGTCCATTGCACAGTGAATATTCACTCTCCCTGCTTGTGAAACAATTTCGAGGCAGTTGGATTCCTTTCCAAGTTGGTTTATGGAGAGGCCATTCACACCTCTCATTGGATATTAAGGAATGTTTTTTTTATTTTCAGGTTGAAGGTCCATAAAATTCAAATTCTCATATATCTCCCTATTCTCTCATTCCTTCTTCTCCATTCCCCCACATTCTCATGTTGATGGCACACTTGTTGGAGTGGTGCTTGCAGTTTTATGAGTATTTTTTATGAAAAATATTTGGTATATAATGTATGTATTTCTTCTCTTTTTTTCCATATTATCTGTAATTCTAAATTTAGAAATCCATGTGTGAAAGACTTGTAGTCGCATGCTCTTGAATGACTAGTTTTCATGTATTTGGCTTCCATTTTGAAAGAGTTGTATATCATATTTGTATGAGGAGTTTTATATGAGTTTTAAAATTATTGGGGAAGCCATAAAGTATGTATGAATATGTAATTTCATTACCATATTCTATATAGCTCTAAATACAATAAACTCGAGTGTGAAAGGCTTGCATTCCCATGCTCTTGAATGACTAGTTTTCATGTATTGGGATTTCACTTTGAAAGAGTTGTATATAATATTTGTATAAAGGGAATTTATATAATGTTTAATTATGATTTGAAATCCACTTTAATTATTTTTATTTTCTTTATATGTGATTTCATTGTCTGAACCATTCAATCTACTTTTCATGAGTCAAAATCAATCTATTAATACCATTTCCCCTTATGAAAATTCACTGAAAGTTACTATATAGATATTGCGGCTCATAACCAGTTTTAAAATATTAATAAACATGAATAATGACAAAAAATAGATATCTGATATTTATCTCCATACTCTTTAACAAAATTTGAGAGGGTTGCACTGCATTTGGAGATTCAAAAGTGGCATCTACGTTGGGGTTTTTAACATCGATTTTCCTAGTGTTTTTGTCCTTCTTTCCATAGGTTAAAAATAAAGTTGAAGAAGAATTTGGAAATTTTATGAAAATATATAACATGAATTATTCTATCCTAATATCCATAAATCCATTTCATACCTAATTTTAATTCATTTGGGGGCATTTGTATCAACCTGAGTTTCACTAGTCGAAAGCTAAAAAATGGCCAAAACTGTGCAAACTTGAATAACATGTCAAAATGAGTTTTATAATTACAAAATTTAGATTTTTGGATATTTTAGTATGTTTTACATCCCATAGGTTCCTTCCATATGGTATTTCGAAAGGTTCGGCGGTGTTTGGATCCAAACAAAGAAAGACTAGTTTAGTACGTTTTCCTGGGAAACTTGCACTTTCTCTCATTATCCCTAAGCCAAGTTGATGACGCTTTAAGAAAAAATAAAATTGTTCAAAGGTAATATTTTTATTTTATAATACCAATAATAACATTCCACTTTAAATTAGGTACCATTTGTTGTTATTTGTACCCCCCTGGAGTCACGACTAGTTAAGCATTGGTTTTCCCAAATTGTAATTTTCTCCAAAATTCCATTGAGGGAAATTATAGTCATATCAAACCATGGTCCTTGAATATGTTAATTAATACCATCCATTTAAGAAAAAATTGAAAACTTTTCTTGTCTTCATAATCGACCCACTAATCCCAGTTTCATCCCTCCCTCGCTAACTAAAGAAGAAATTACATCCATAGATATCGAAGCATGCTACCAGGAGTATCGAACTTTGAGAGGGGATATTCCTGAATGATATCATTTCAAATAATATATTTTAAAGTATGTGTTTCATAACAAGAGTTAAAATATGAACTCATTAAGGAACAATAAAAATCCTAGGAGCCACCTAGTTCTATGCGTAGTGAATTAGAAGAAGCATTGCATCAAGAGGATTGAAAGTCACTCCTAAGTGACTCTGAAAAATGTGAAGAAACATCAAATGAGGATGAATAAGAGTCCCTTGAAATGATAGAATATCATTGCAAGACACATTCTACTATGGACATGAATCAAATGGCATCTACTGATGAATACTTGAACTGTGAAGGAGTAATTAGTGATGAGTGATCACAACTCTATGATGGTGATATAGATCATATTTGAAAATGTTGGTGCAATAAAAAGTTCTCATGAGCATGAATATTAAGAAATTGTGTAATATAATGAAGAACCAATATTGACTTTTCCATCACCACTTGATATTCAAGAAGTGATCAAATCAAGAATAAATAATAAGAGGACATTTTATCTCATTAACCATCCTTCATTGAAGGGTCCTTGAATATGAGTGAAAGGAATATCTATGAAGCCCTTAGAATAGTCCATCACACTCAATAATAGGTGTCAAATTCCTTTTGGAAACTTTCTTTATTGGAGGAACCATCCTTCCTTGAATACACGGAGAAAACTCAAAGAGGAATGTAAAACATCAAAGGTAATTCCATGTCTTATTTTTTTTAGAAACAATTTGTTTGAGCTTAATGAATTTTTACATGAATCATACTTGGATAATAATGAATATATTCATAAGTTGAAAAATCAAAATGATCAACTTCTTAAGAGGTTGCAAGATACTTGTTCTTCCTCCTATGTTTCAGATTGTCATATGGTAGATTGATTGAAGGATTGTCATGACATTACGGATCATGAGAAACATGGAAAATTGAAGGTTATTGATTTGTTTGAACATGATATTGATGAGATCCAACCACTTGTTGTGGTGGAAGAGGAACTTAATTTGGATCTTGAAAATGGTTACACGCTTTTTGAAGAAGTGCATGATTCCACTATCTTGGAACCAACCTATGAGAATTTTTTTTCATTTTTGATGGAGGTTCATGTTCCTACTCCTATGGATCCTTCACATGATGACAATTTTGAACTTTCTAATCATTTGGGTGAGTTGGTTATTTCTCCTACATCCTACACTTATATATTTTGCAGAATTCATCCTAATGAAGAATGGGGAAAGGTTTCCTTTTATGGTGCCGCATGAGGAGTGTGAAATTCCTATCTCTCCTTTTGATGATGGCATGACTATAGAACCATCTTATTTACATTTTTCAGTATTATCCTTTATATTATGATTATACACATCTACATGAATGCACCTATGATGGTTACTTGAGTCACTTGGAGACTCATTATTTTCCCTTCTCTTTGGTTAATCCATTTGATGTTGGAAAAACTTCATCTGACACTTGGATAAAGAGATATATCATTCAAGCACCTTATTATTGGAAAAAACATCCCTTGTTATTTCTTGATGATATACCTATTCATAGGTGTACTTATGAGACTTCTTTGAGACATTTAAAGTCTTCTTGGTTTCTTTTCTCCTTATTTGGTTTAGATTTTGATGGAGGCTCGTCGTTCACTTATTGGATGAAGGAACGCATGGCTGATTATTTTGATGAACTTTGCACTTTTCGAGCAACATTATAGAAAATGGTTTTGAATTTTGTACCTAGGAAAGTGTTACCCTAGGTGACTTTATCCTTAGTCATTTAAATGGGGAAATAAAGTGAACCTTTCATTAAATGACTTGAGATGAGCATTTAATTTGACTTTAGAGAATAAAGTCACTTTTTGCAAAATTTAAGTGAGGTGAGTGAATTTAATTATTAAATGAGATTTAATGAGAATTTAATATCATCCACTCATCTCATCTAATATCCACCGTGGGATTAGATGAACCATATGGTTCATAGCAAAATTGCAAGGAAAGGAATTTTCACTCGCTTTTGCAGATTGAAGTGAAGGAGAGAAGAGAGAGAGAAGATGCATGAATTTCAACGCAGCTCGGTTTTCCTAGAAGCATGAATTTCAAGGAAGCACATATTTCAAGGTGATGTTCTTTGGTTTGGAATGCATCCCGAGGTGACTCTACAGAATAGTTTTTGAGGCCATGGTTTTCAAGGATAGGCTGGGCACAAATCTTGAGAAGGAAGGCACAATTTTCAAGGATGTACTCTACATAGAAATTGAGGCCATACATAGGCATAGTTTTCGAGGTCCATACAATTTGTACAAACTCTACCTTTTGCACAAAAGTTGAGGACATATTTCTGCACTAATTCTGAGGTCATGGGCACAAAAATCGAGAGTCTATTTTGCATGGAAATCAAGGATCAGTTTTGGCACAGAAATAGAGGAGGAATTTGGCACAAAATTTGAGGAGGTTCTCGGTGCATTTAATGCAGTATATATATGTTTTACTTTTTGTTGTACTTTTTGTTCCATTTTATTGAAAAAATAAAAATCCTCTCACTACTAATAGGATTTTCCTCAGCATGTTTGTCAAAAATTCCTGTTTTTGAAAATTTCATGGTGTGCATTTAATATTTTATTTTTTGTCATTAAATATGAGTTGCAGCAGTTTTTGAAAATTTGAGTAATTTCCAGTCTTATTTATTTCTGGGTTGGGAATTAAACAGATATTTTTTGACATTTAAACCAGTGGCTCAAACTGAGAAAATTTTACATGCTATCAGAGCTTGGTTGGGCAGAAAGTTAAATTTTTTAGAGACAGAAAGTAATTTCAAGAACTCAAAAAATTTCTTTTGGCAGTGAGAAGCTTTAGTTGAAACTTGAAATTTGAGAAATATGACCTCCACTAGACTTATAATGGAGGATAGTCTTGATGGGGCTAGGAATTTTAATCCGTAGAAAGCTAGGATCATGTTGATAATGGAGGAGAATGAGTTGTGGGATGAGGTGGTTCATAACACTACAATAGTCCCTATTGTTATTCCCCCTACCACTTATGCAACAACCCTTACCACCTTCAAAAAGAAGGATATAAAATCTAAAAGGATAATTCTAGATAAAGTTAAAGAGCATGTGATTCCTCACATCCTCAGTAAGACCCATGCATTTACGATGTGGGATACTTTGACAAGATTGTTTTAGAGCTCAAACGAGAATAGGAATATGGTTTCCAGGGAGAAGCTAAAGAGTATAAAAATGGACAAAGGGGAGGTTGTGATATCTTACGTAACTAGGATCTCTCAAGTGAGAGATGGGCTTGTAGTAGTTGGAGACATTGTTCCTAATGCATACCTAGTGCAGACAACATTGAATGGGGTTTCAAAACCTTGGGTTGTGTCTGTGGAGGCTTTGGTGCCTAGGGAGAACTTGCCTACATCGGATGGTATATGTGATGATTTTTTTCAAGAGGAGACTCGAAGGGGTATTTTGTAGGGTAGTGCTTGTACTAGTAGGGAGGATGAGGAGGATGTGGCTTTGACAACAAAGGGGGAGAGGAAGTTCATGAACGGTCCCAAGAAGGGTGGGGCCAAGTAGCGAGATTGGAAGAAAAAGGATTTGAGCATTATAAAGTTATTTGCTTATCAAAATATGGGGCACTATGCTGGGCAGTGTCCAAACAAGAAGAAGAAGAAGAAGAAACAGACAACAACTTCGATGGACGTTGAGGATTTTGCTGCTAGATTTTAGAGAGTTTTCTTTGTTCACTAGACATGATGATAGAGAGAGAGAATCTATCATCACTAATGTGGATGTTGATAATGAGTGGGAGTTTTA
This sequence comes from Pseudotsuga menziesii, assembly GCA_001517045.1. Taxonomy (NCBI): domain Eukaryota; kingdom Viridiplantae; phylum Streptophyta; class Pinopsida; order Pinales; family Pinaceae; genus Pseudotsuga; species Pseudotsuga menziesii. The sequence goes on along the minus strand of LPNX010934494.1, from coordinate 56,409 downwards.
CTTGTTGATAGACCATTCCTACACTGCATCTACTTCCAACACATAGTACAATGATAGTGGAGCTTTGAGCCACATGATAGGTTCTCGACATATGTTCTCTCATATTTCACAGGAAGAGACTGATGTCGAGACAGTGTTGGGAGCTGATTCTGAAGTCAGAGAAGTCAGGCATGGGACCATTACCTTTTGAGAGATGTACTATATGTACCTGGTCTAAAGAAGAACTTGGTTTTAGTTTCCATGATTGAGGATTGGGCTCTTAGGGTGTCCTTCCTAGATGGACATTTGCATGTGTTTCCCAAGACTGCAGGACCATCCACCTCATTTTCCATTGGAGTTAGATGTGGGAAATTGAACAATCTCTTATTTCGGCCTTATCATGCCCTGGCATATAGCAACAGCAACGATCTTTGTGAGTTGTGGCATAGGAGGATGGGTCACTTGCATCATCCAGCTTTAAGGTTTTTGATACATATGGTTACAGGTTTACCAGATTTCATCACAAAACAAAGTGATGTTTGTCAGGGATGTGCTTTGGGAAATTACACCAAGACTGCTTCTCCTAGTAGTGATAGCAGGTTAGCAGGGATTGTTGACTTGATACATTCATATTTGTGTGGATCTATGTCATCTATTTATCTTAGAGGATATCAGTACTATGTGACATTCATCGATGATCATTCCAAGAAGACCTGGATCTTCTTCCTGAAGAGAAAGAAATCTGAGGAGGTCTTGTAGAGAATCCAAGAGTTCAAATCTCTTATGGAGAACCAAACAGGGAGGAATATATGGGTTCTCATATCGAATAACAAGGGTGAGTATACCTTCAAGGAGTTTGATGGATATTGAAAATAGGGGGAAATTAGGAGGAAGTTGACAGTTCCACACACTCCAAAGTAGAATGGAGTGGCAGAAAGGAAGAAAAGGTCCATTGCTAGAGCAACAAGAGCTATGTTACATGAATAGTCACTTCCTTTATTCCTTTGGGAAGAGGCATGTAGTACAACTATTTATCTTCAAAACATGAGTCGCCATCCTTTCATGGCGAACATGACACCTAAAGAGAGTATCATCAAAAACAAGCCTGAGGTTATCCATTTTCACATATTTGGTTGTTTGACTTACTCTCATGTCCCTTCTAGGTAGAGGACAAAGTTGGATCCCACCGCGGAGAAAGGTATCTTTGTGGGATATGATGAGACTTCAAAGCCTTCCATATTTATATTCCTTCTTGGAGGAAAGTGAATTTTGAGGAGTAGAGGGTCTTTAGGAAGTCCAGAGAGTTGGAGCAGGGAGAGGAGGAGGTTCATGCACCTCAGGTAGTTTCACAAGTACCATCAGCACAATAGTCAGGTTCATATGTTTCTAGAGTTACTGGACCATATAATATGGGTACAGGTTCGGTAGTTTTATTGGTTCATCCAGTAGGATCTTCGGGGAAAGGTTTTGGGTCTCATATTACAGGTTCACTATATAGAGAATCAATATCACAGATTTCATAAGCTATTGGTACACCATATTCTAGTTCATAGGTAACTGGGGCTTCTACCTCTGGTATTTCATCAAATGAGGACAAACCAGTGTAAGAGAAATATTCAAGGAAGGATAAGCCTAAGTGGCTTTGGGACACCTTGAAGGAAGCTCGAAAGTTTGGGACACCCAAGGAGCTATGAGGACTATTCAGATGCCAGACATATTGGGCGTGACATTAGTGGCTAGTCTTCATGATTTAGATCCTTCAACTTTTGAGGAGACCTCCCAACATCAAGTTTGGTGAGATTCCACAATGGATGAGTACCATTCCGTCATGAAGAATGATGTTTTGGAGATAGTTTCAAGACCTGAGGGGAACTCAATGGTGAGTTCTCGGTGGCTTTACATGCTAAAGCATGCTGTGGATGGTAGTGTGGAGACGTACAAGGCTAGGTTTGTAGTGTGTGGGTTTTCACAGGTTGAGGGAATGGATTATGATGAGACTTTTGCATCGGTATCTCGTTATACTTCGATCAGGGCATTGATTTCCATTGCGACAAAAATGGGTTGGAAGATTCATTATATGGATGTGAAGACCATATTTCTCAATGGAGTGATATAGGAGGAGGTGTATGTTGAGAATCCTTAGTGATTTGAGATTCACGAGAGAGAGTCTCATGTTTGTAGGCTGAAGAAATCCTTGTATGGGATGAAGCAAGATCCTAGAGCTTGGTCCTACAGGATTGACTCTTACTTGCAGTGGATGGGGTTTCGAAAGACTGAGGCAGATCTGAATCTCTATTTCATCATGGGTTGAGATGATTCACTAATTCTTCAGTTGTATGTGGAAGAATTATTTATTGCAGGAGGAGAGAGACCCATTGTAGATTGTAAGAAATATATTTCTTCCGAGTATAAGATGACTGAAATTGGGTTGATACTCTATTTTCTAAGATTGGAGGTTTGGCATGAGCCTAGACATATTTTCATGGGATAGGGAGAGTATGCAGTTGATATTCTGAGGAGATTTCAGATGGAGGATAATAGGTCAATGTCTACACCGATGGTCACCAACTGGAATAACCTTCATGCTTCTGAGGGAGAGTTGGTAGCTCCTACACTATACCATCATCTCATTGGTTCTTTGATGTATCCGGTCAAATCTCAGCCAGATTTGTATTTTGTGGTGAACACTCTCAGTGACTTCATGGTTCAGCCTAGGAGAGTACACTAGGAAACCACAAAACATGTGTTGCATTACCTTGCAAGGGTAGTGGAGTATGGTCTGGACTAGAGAATGTTAGATGGGATCAACTTGATTGGCTTCATAGATTCATATTTTGTAGGAAGTGTTGCAAACTGGAAGAACACTTTCAGATGTTATTTTTGTTTGGGCTTGACAATAGTGTCATGGTTCAGTCAGAAGCAAAAGTATGTTTCTTTGAGTTCTGCAGAGACTGAGTACATGGCAGCCAGTCAAGCCAGTTGTGAGGTGTTGTGGCTTCACAAGTTGATGGTTAATTTATTTGATCAGGAGCTGAGGCCTATGGTGATCTACTATGACAATCAGACTTGCATCTAGATCTCTGAGAATATAGTATTTCATGACCAATCAAATCATATTGAGATCATGTATCATTTCATTTGATATTGATTCAAAGAGGAGCATGAATTTACAGTACATTTCCACTAATGAGTAGGTTGCAGATATTCTGACGAAATACTTGGGGAGGGAAAAGTTTGTCTTCTTCAGAGACAAGTTGGGAGTGGTGCAAAACACCTTCCTCAGTAAGAGGGAGTGTTGATATTTGTACCTAGGAAAGTGTTCCCCTGGTGACTTTATCCTTCGTCACTTAAAAGGGGAAAATAAAGTGACCCTTGCATTAAATGACTTGATATGAGAATTTAATTCGACTTTAGAGAATAACCTCACTTTTTGGAAAATTTAAGTGAGGTGAGTGAACTTAATTTTTAAATGAGATTTAATCAGCATTTAATCTCATCCACTCATATCATCTAATATCCACCATTAGATTAGATGAACCCTAGGGTTATCACCAAAAAGGAAAGGAAAGGAATTTTCACTCACTTTTGTAGATTTAAGTGAAGAAGAGAAGAGAGAGAGAAGAGGTATGAATTTTGAGGCATCTCAATTTTCCTAGCAGCACAAGTTTCGAGGAAGAAAAAATTTCGAGGTGAAGTTCTTTAGTTAGGAACGTATTCTGAGTGGACCATACTACATTGTTTTTACGGACTAGTTTTCAAGGATAGTCCAGGCACAAATCCTGAGAGGGAAGCAACTGTTTTCAAGGTCATACTCTGCACATAAACTGAGGCCAAACACATGCACAGTTTTTGAGGTGCATACAATATGTATGGACTATACCTTTTGCGCAGAAATTGAGGACAGATTTCTGCATTAATTTCAAGGCCATGGGCACATAAATCAATGGTCTGTTTTGCAAAGAAATTGAGGCTTGGTTTTGGCATAGAAATCGAGGAGGCATTCGGCACAAAATTCAAGGAGGTTCTAGGTTCATTTAATGCAGCAGAGATAAGTTGTATTTTTTGTTGTACTTGTTGTTCCATTTTAGTGAAGAAATAAAAATCCTCTCTCTCCTAACAGGTTTTCCCCTTGTGTATTTTTCATGGGCATGTTTGCCAAAAATTCATGTGTCTCAAAATTTCATGGTGTACATTTAATATTTTATTTTCTGTCATTAAATTTGAGTTGCAGCAATGTTTTTATCAGTTTGAAAATTTGGGTAATTTCAAGCCTTATTTATTTCCAGGTTGGGCATTAAATAGAGATAAATTTTGACATTTAAACCAATGGTTGAAACTCAAAAATATTTACAAATGGGATCCTCAACCATGTCTTTGGAGCAGATTTGATATAATTCTTGATGCTTATGTGTATGGGCCACATGATGATCTACTTTCTATTATGTACAAGAAAATTCATGATTCTTTTATGAGGTACCTTCCTGGTGTACATTTGTATAATGTTTTTATGTACTTTTATGATCTATCTTTTGTACTCGTGATGTTTGGAAGGGTGCAATACAAGCATTTGGATCATGATATTTCTTGGTTTCAATTTTGGGTGTAGGAAGCAATATGGGAGATTGAGTCAGCACTTGAGAAGGTGATTGTAATCAAAGTAGTGTAGAAGAAAACATGGTTGTTCCACTATGTAGTAGAAATCATGTTTTGTAGAAGAAAACATGGTTGTTCCTCTGTGTGGTTACTCAAATTTTGGTAACTCCATACAACTTCAAAGAATTATATAGTGAGAAAAAGGGGGTTGAAAGTTCAGAAAATGGTTTCCAAAATATGGAGCTAAAGATCATTTGTGCAAATTTTGTTTTCATGGAATTAATTGATATGTTGGTTTTTATTGGTGATTTAATAGGAGAAATAAATATGAAAAATCCACAACTCTTTACTTTTGGAAATACGAAATTGTAGTACATGAGTGCCACTACTCCAATTCCAGCTAAAGAATATTAAGGAGCAAAACCATAAAATAGAACTTGGTAAAATGGAAGGATTACAAATTGAGGATGTCACTAGCTAATATGAAAAAACATTGCAGCATTAAAACTTGGAATTTATTGAGGACAAAATATCTTGGTTTGCGAGGACTATCATGTCCTAATTCAAACAAGACTACTTGCAAATAATGTTTCAGCGACCTACTAGTTCCCTAGGTTCAGATGGGGACATAAATTTTGTAATAAAGGTAATATGGGAGCCAAAAGAAATTTATTTTACCATATTCAAATTTAAATGGGTCACATAAATAATAAATTCTAATAAAATAAGGTGGCATTGGTTTGTGAAGGCACATAAATCTTGTGGAGCCTTTGGGTGACTAGATTCCCCACACACTTGGAATTATCTTCATCCAAATTTGAAACAGTGGGTAATATAACATTATTGGAGTATTATGTGGTGTCAAATATAATATAATGAGTCATTCAAGTTATTAAATGATACTATCTCCCATGTAAGAGGAAGATACTAGAAGACAATGTCTTCCACTTGGAAGGAGATTCCATGCACTCTATGATAACAAATGATAAAAAGATTCTATGACAAGTATGAAAAAATCAGACTTGATTGAAGACATATGAAAAATACTACATTATGGGGATAAAAATAGACACCATTAGGGTTCATTTTGGATTTAGAGAGAGCCATTCAAATTGGCAAAGGAATTGGAGCATGGAGAGGAATACAAGTGTCATATGAGTTACTAAACCAGAAAGATAAGTTGGAGGAATCCCTTGAAGGGAAATTCAAACATAGGAGGACTCATGAATTTAATAAAATGATTTAATGAGGAATGGTAATGGATTCTGATAATTTTTTCATTGTCCTTTGTCATTTTGGAGAGCTTTTGCTTTTCCATTACACGGTGAGTGTTTACTCTCCTTGCTTGTGAACCAATTTCAAGGGAGTTGGATTCCTTTACAAGTTGGTTTCTAGAGAGGCCATTAATACCTGTCATTGGAGTTTAATTAAGGTTTTTTAGTTTCAGGTTGAATTTCCATGAAATTTTAATTCTCATCCATCTCCCTATTCTCTCATTCCTTCTTCTCCATTCCCCCACATTCTCATGTTGATGGAACACTTTTTCAAGTTTTGCTTGCACTTTTATGAGTATGTTTGATTCCAAAGATTGGTTATATGAAATATTTATATGTAATATTGTGTCTGTATTCTATATAAGTTTAAATATCATAAATCTATGTGTGAAAGGATTTCATTCCCATGCTTTTGAATGACTAGTTTTTGTGTATTTGGATTCCATTTTGAAAGAGTTGTATATCAGATTTGTATGAGGATTTTTATCTGAGTTTGATGGTGAAGAGGGAATAAATAAATTATGTATGAATATGTAATTTAATTAACGCATTCTTTGCATCTCTAAATTCAACAAACTCCATTGTTAATGGCTTACATTCCCATACTCTTGAATAACTAGTTTTCTGTATTTCGATTCCACTTTGAAAGAGATGTATATCAAATTTGTATAAAGTAATGTATATATGTTTAATGATATTAAGGAATCCATTTAATTTTTTTTTTTAATTATTTTTTATGTGATTATATGAAACATTCAATCTAATTTTCATGAGTCAAAATCGACCTATTAATACCATTCCCCCTTAAGGAATTTCACTGCAAGTTACTATATATACATATATATATATATATATATAGGAATTTCACTGAAAGTTACTATATATACATATATATATATATATATATATGTTGCACCTCACAACCACTTTTAAAATATTAATAAACCTAAACAACAAAATGAATTGACATCTGACAGGAATCACCTCACTATTCTCTAAAATTTGGAACACTCGTACTGCATTTGGAGATCCAAAAGTGTCATCTACCCTTGGGTTTTTTAACAACGATTTTCCTATAGTTTGTGTCCTTCTTTCCCCAAGTTCAAAACAAAGTTGTAGAAGAATTTGGAAAGCGTATGAGAATCAATAATATGAACTAGTATATCCTAATACCCATCAATCTCTTTCATACAGAATTTCAATTCATTTGGGTGCATTTGTATCAACTTGGGTTTTACTAGTCCAAATTAAGATAGAAATTGGTAAAAAATGTGCAAACTTGAATAACATGTAAAAATGAGTTTTTGGATTTGACCATTTATTTTTTGTGGTATTTTAGGATGTTTTAAATCCAATAGGGTCCTTCCATAAGGAATTTGGAAATTTTTGGTGGCGTTTGGAGCCAAACAAAGAAAGACTAGTTTGCTACTTTTTCCTAGGAAACTTGCACTTTCTCTCATTATCCCTAAACCAAGGTGCAAAGGATTTAAGTCAGAATAAAAGTGTTCAAAGTTCATACTGGAATGTGATAATTCTAACCATTTCATTTCAATTCAAATTAGGGACCATTTGGTTTTAGCTGGAACCCCCTTATAGTCATGACCAGTTAAACTTCAATTTGCCCAAAATATAATTTTCGCCAAATCTCCATTAAGGGACATTACAGAAACCCCAGTTGAAATAGACCTATGTTGATAACCCACTTCCTAGAACACCATTTTTAGTAGCTAATCCTAAATACAGGGGCATAACTCAATCGAATTTGAAGGCTCCCATAATGACCAATACTCCTATAGTGAGGGTCACACCATCATGTGCCCTAACTGAGAATTAAGGATATGTGAACAAAGCATGCCCACCTTGAAAATACTGAGGAATTTTCTTAATACCCATGTTAGTGTGATGCATGTGACCCATACTATAGTAGGGGGAGAACCTTCAACCTCTTCTTAGTCTAAAAATACCATTATGTGTGTTGGTGCTACAATATGTTGCCTCAAATGTTTTACATTATGGAAACACACATGTAAAGAGATGTCCCAATTTTCTTTTCCAAAATGTTCAATAGCATTTTCTCCAAATCCCTTAATATTTTGTGTCAATTTTTCTAGTTCTGTGTCACAAAATATTTATATTATGAGAGTTTGTTGCAAGAAAATTCATCTCTTTTCCACTCTCCTATGTGCTTATTTTTCCTTAGTAACTTTTGTATTTGATTTTTTATAATTATTATTATTATCATAAAGGGATTCATTAACGTTTTATTTAAATAATATTTTTTATGAAAATTATTAAAATTTGTAATATAAAATGAAAATATATTTTTCATTTATTCTATGTCTTACATTTACCCAATGTTACGTAATGTATTATGTGACCATTTTAAAGTAATGTGGGTAAAACCAGCATAGATCCATCTTAAACCTGGATCTAGAAAGCACCTAGAGGAATCCAATTTCTTTAGGCGTAAGTTATTTTAATCTTAAATTTTTAAAAGTTCATAAAAAATTACACCTCAAACATTTTTGATCTCTTTAGTGTTTGGTAAATCTGGGTTTAACATGGATCTTTTGATTAATTTTCATTTAGTTTTATTATTGGGTTTTTATTATTTGATAATTTAGGCGACATGTTTTTCTTTATATTTTTTTTGTGTACACTATATAAATATATGAATCCACAATATATTTTTATTTTTTTATTTATTTATGTAGGTTTATATATATATATATATTATGTCGGCCAGCATAATGTGACTAATGTGACAGGATCTCACCCATATTGGGCTGAGAGCACCTCAATTCTCTTGGTGCAATGAATGAATCTGTTGTGCTCTTTTAAACTTGTATCCCAAACCTTCATCATGCGCAAAGTTTATGAGGAACAACATCCATAAAAAGCCACCAAGGAATAGACTCATTTCTTCATGCACTACGCATCAGATATCTATGGAAACAATAATATATATAAAAGCATGAAAAATGTTTGTCCATGTTCTCACAATTATTCTAGCTATCCCATAAGGTGATCCTATCCAGGATGGCAGAGCAGAAATTCAACTAAAGTTGTGAATTATGGAAGCTAATACCTCAGAATAAATCAATTGTCACATCGGCCAAAGCTACTGGCATTTTAGACTAGGTGAAATACCAAGCCTAAGGGGTGTCGCTATGACCAAGATAAGATAAAATATGAGTGATTTATGTGGATTAAGCTAGGTATCTTGTTACAACAATAAAATAGCAATAAATAGGTAACTATTCGTAATAGTAATTAATAATATTAAAATATATTTTATGAAGAGAAGTGTCTCTTCAATATGTGATGGCCAAGCCATAATTAAGGAAATCATATCCATTGTAATTTATCATCAATTCAATTATTATACATTTATACATTTATTTATTTCAAGATGGAACATCTTCCTGCCTAGACCTAGATATTGGCTGACTTAATGTAGATACGAATTATCCATTACATTGGATATGGTGTAACATTGGAATCAGAGCCAATCCAAGGCTTCCCTGAATTAGAGAAAAGAAAGAGAGTTAAAAAAAAAAAGTAAAAGAAGA
>LPNX010934494.1:6808-43847 GCA_001517045.1 Pseudotsuga menziesii | reverse complement strand
TTACAGCTCCATATTCAGTCTCCATTGTTGATAATTTGCATGATCAATTGTTAATTGCTGTGAGTGAAATTAATCTACTGCAGGCATGAATTTCTACAAAACTAAAAGGAGGAAATACAAAAGAAAAAGAAAAAGAAAGAAAAACAAAAGAAAAGATAAAAGAAAAACAAAAGAAAGGAAAAAGAAACTAAAAAAAGAAAATATAAAGTAAAACCGACACATTGTTTTTCTTTCCAACTTCAACCTAGGTTGCACCCCCCTCATTGCCAACTTGAGAAATTGGAGAAATTGGAGAAGGACATCAAGGCCCTCATTGCCAACCAAGAAAAATTTAGAGAAGAAATGAAAAATAGAAAGAAACTTAAGAAATAAATCAAAGAAGATGTTGTTCTAGTACTAGGAAGAAAACTTGATCACAAAGTAGACATCATGCACAGGAAACAAAAGGATTTAGATGACCAAATGTGTGCAATGACACAGAACATAAGCACCATCGCAAAAAACTTCAGCATCATGACACATAACCAAAATCCCATAATGGAAATGTTACAAAAACTAAGGTCTAATACAAACTTACCATATCAGTAAATCAGATATGTTGAACCACTATGTCAACAAAAATGAGAGTAAGGAGACTAAATATCATAGGGATGACCAAAATACCAATAATATATTTGATAAATATGAGCTCGACCAAGATCATAATGAGAATCAATCCAGTATCATTGACAACAAGGACGATCGATACAATGACAAAATATGGATCCTACAATATGCAAAGGAGTCCAAGTCAAAGGAATCATATATAGTAGATTCATATTCTACCTTAACTCTTCTACCACCTTGGAGAAACCTAAATGTAACACTATCAGGTGACTTCGATTGTGATAAGCCTCATGAAATGCCACTTCTCAAGATAAATCATAAGGCTAATAAAATGAAAACATTACATGATGACATCCTAAGTATGGTAGGACAAGTGACTTCTAAAACAAGGCTTGATATGGTCAGTCACAAAAATATTCCCCGTATTCATGTATAAGGAAAATGGGATAACAATAATAAACATAGTGGAGTACAAATTGAAGTTACAAATGAAAGGAATATGACAAACCGTTGCGTAAAGAACAAGCACATAGCCACTACCAGTTCTAAAAAATACACAGAGGAAGTAATGACATTGTTTCAACACAAAACGAGAATTAAAAGACGACAGCAATAATCTAATATTTGAGGACAAATATTTCCGAAGGAGAAGCCAATGTTACAACAATAAAATAGTAATAAATAGGTAACTATTCCTAGTAGTAATTAATAATATTAAAATATAGTTTATGGAGAGAAGTGTCTCTTCAATTTAAGGAAATCATATCCATTGTAATTTATCAACCATTCAATTATTATACATTTAGTTATTTGAAGATGGAACATCTTCCTCCCTAGAACTCGATACAGGATGAATTAATATGGATACAGATTATCCATTACATCGGATATGGTGTAACATATCTTAATTGAAACTCTTAGTAATAAGCTTAATTAGAGATCTAAATACTTACTAAGAGGATGAGAGTGTTCAAATAAAAATCCCTAAATTACCCTAGGGGTTTAAGCATGAAAATAATATCTAATGGTAGTTAGGTGAAATTATGTGAAATTGGACAACAATTAATTTCTAGATTCAAGATGAGTCGAATGGAAGAGATTCTAGCAATACCCAATTCATGAATTTAGAGAATCAATAATATGAATTAGTATGTCATAATACCCATCAAGCTCTTTCATACAGAATTTCAATTCATTTGGGTGCATTTGTATGAACTTGGGTTTCACTAGTCCAAATTAAGATAGAAATTGGTAAAAAAATGTGCAAACTTGAATAACAGGTAAAAATGAGTTTTTGGATTCGACCATCGATTTTTTGAGGTATTTTAGGATGTTTTAAATCCAATAGGGTCCTTCCATAAGGAATTTGGAAATTTTTGGTAGTGTTTGGAGCTAAACAAAAGGAAGACTAGTTCGCTACGTTTTCTTAGGAAACTTTAACTTTATCTCATTAGCCCTAAACCAAGTTGCAAAGGATTTAATTCAGAATAAAAGTGTTCATGTAAAACCCTGGTTTTGACCCCGTTGGCATTAAAAATGTAAATGATGTATATATTTTAATTAATCATGGTGTGGAGCTAAAGGAAAAATCCCCAGCATCGATTTAACGTTTTATGTTCTAGCGATTAAAATCATTGTCAATAGTATATATTGCTATTCGGCACATTATATATTTTGGCATTGTGTAAATATGCATTTTAATTAAAATACCCACAACCAGCTATGTCTATGCAACATTAAAAGAGGTGGGGGCATGATTTCCTAAGGATAAGGAGGGGGGAATATTTAACCTTTGGGGCCAATTGAGACAATCCAAATGTCAAAGGGAGAACCTATCAAACTATCGACTACCTTTTTTGTCTCATTCACCCAATCATTTAATTATATCATAAATTAGTTGAAGTAAGTATTGAATGGGAATGGGAAGAGTATGGGCAGGAAATTCGATTTTGGGGAATACCCATTTTGAGGGAAAATCAATTTTGACTTTTTGGGAAAGTAAACACCCAAAATGCATTCCCATTTGGCCATACATCCATGTTCTTCATTTTTTTCCTCACATGGCGAAGCTTGCGAGTTGTTTCACCTCCAAAATTTTACCTATGGTATCTTCTCCTTCATGATTTGGGCTCCTGGGCATTTTCCTCATCATCATTCACCTACGTTGGGGCTCTCTCAAGTGGCTGGGAATTTTCTGTGAGTGAATTTCATTTTTGGTTGTTGTGTTTATGTTTTTCCCCCACATGGGTAGTCATTTCTTCATTCTCCTCAGCTGTGGATTCATTTTTGTAATTATATGTGGTTGGTTTTCTTCCCTAATGTTTTTGTTGCATTTTCCCCACTAGTTTCAGAGCTAAAAAACATTTTTTAATTTACCAACGATTTGGAGGAGATACCATGTTCTCTTGTGTGTGGTTGAGTTCATTTTTGGCCATGTTAGGGCCAAAACATCCATAGGAAATTGAATTTGTTGTTAGGGGTTGTTCTTACCCTCCTTGGGAATTCATTTTGTTGTCAAACTATTTTCCTCAACCCAGAAATTGTGTAATTGTTGTGTATGCATTTGTGTTTGGGTTTGAATCCAGTTAAGAGTTGAAGAGGTAAACTCCTTGATAAACCTAGTGCATGAGGAGCCTTGCTAAGAGATCTTGAGGATGATCATTCCCTACTGCACATCCTAAATAAAACTCGAAGGGAATGCATAGCCTGAGGGACTGTACAACAGAGAATGGGATGATTCCTTATGTTGGGTGTGTATGTGTTGGGAAATCCAAGTCAGATATTATGTAGGTGTCCATAGCTCTATGGTTGAGCTCACTATATTAGAAAACAATCCTTTCCATCCCCTTGGCAGTCTAATAAAGCCAAACATAGCTTTGGATTGACTGATTTTTAACATATCTTTGGCTATGTGTGAGATTTCTTAGTTTGCTTTTCCTTTGGGTATCATTCCTAGCTTGGGGGTGGCAGTGATGTTGAGAGATCGATGAGCACCATGCCTATGGTTGGGTGGAACGTTGTAGTGACATAGTTGGTTGCAGGATGAGTTTCTTCATAAGATGAATATTCATGTCTATTTCATCTCTACAATTGTATTGGTTGTTTAATAAAAATGATGAACATGCTAAATGCTTGAATGGAATGTAGTTTGCTTCTGTTGTATGATAAATAATAATGAATTTGTGCATGTTATTACTTCAATGCATTTTATTTTATGTTCATGGGGCTAGTTTCCCAGGTAGATATTATGTTGGTAGTGTCCTCTTCATTAGTCCGAGGGTTGGGGATGTTACAGTTCAAAGTTCATACTGGAATGTGATAATTCTAACCATTCCATTTCAATTCAAATTAGGGACCATTTGTGTCACGTCCCCATGCCTCCGACTGGCGTAGAGGACGCGATGCAAACACTTACTAACCGGGCTACCAGCCCCATGAACGTGTACAAGAATAATTATAAGATTAAACAAAATGCTTAAACATACACACATGAATATTTATCATGCACAGATGCAATCATCTATCAAACATAGTGGAAACATCATACGTTTAAGCAAGCATTCATTTAACATGTTCATCATTTTCATTAACAGAATTTACAGTTGCAAAAGTAAAATGGACAAGATCACTCATCTTCTGAAGAAGTTGTTCCACAAACAGCTACATCGCTACAACGTTCCACCCAACCATAGGCCAGAGTGCTCCTTAATCTCTCAGCAATGCTTCCACCCCCGAGCTAGGCATGATTCTCCAAGGAATAAGGGAACAATTAGGATTACACATAGCCAAGGATATACAAAACATAGCCAAGCCAACAGAGTTGGGTTTGTCAGGCCATCAAGGATTTTGGGAAAGGCTAAATGCTAAGTTGGTGAGCTCATTGCAGAGCCAAGAACACCTACACCAGAACTATCCTGACCTCTAAGAAACCCAAACACACCCAACACAAGGAATCAGTCCCTTCTCTGCTACACAGTCCCTTAGGCCCTGCATTCCCTTCCAATGCTATTCAGGGGTGATGGAGAAGAAGGCCAACCCTCTAGCTCTGTCTGTGTGGTTTCTAGCCACTAGGTTTATCAAGCAAATCTAAGCCAACATCCCTGCTCCTCTCATAGTCCGAAGACTAACCATTGCACTCAGGCAACTAATTTAGTTGTCATAGCTTAAACAGGGAAAAATGACTTCAAACCATCTACAGCAGTGAAGTCACCAAGGAACTTACACACAGTCACTGAGGTAAAATGGCCTTCCACAGGAAAATCATGGGTGATAGTGGCTGAACAACTCCTAGCTGGCTCGGTGAGTAACAACGACGGAAAAACATAGCGCGTGAGAGAAATCCGCACCCAATTCCAATACATGTTAAAACACAGTTGATTCCCTCGTGAGGAAAACATGAATGGCAGTGGAAACGGCTCCTCTCTCCTGGCTGCGTGAGATCAAAACAAGAAAGAGTCCTATGTGTGGAAAACAATCTGACCTTGTGAGGAATGAACAGACAATGGAGGTCCTGCGTGAGGAAAAACGGCTCTGTTTTTGTCCGTGGATGAACAAACAACCGGGAGGATGCGAATTGGAAGTGCGTGAGCCTTCAGCACAGTCGTGAATAGGAAGAAGTGTCTTTGTGAGGGGATGAACAGCAAAATCATGGGTAGAGTGTGTGTGTGGGTGAGGACTGACAGTCCTGCCACCCCACTCCCAAAGATCATAACTGCCTCAACCACCAGCAACATTTCTTCAATGAAAGTGGTTGGGTAAAGCAAGGAAAAGAAGACACATGGGTATTTTTCTCTCCTTGGCCAAGGTTTGACAATTTCCCCCACATCCTTATCCTTGTGAAAATCATGCCCCTTTCGATTTATTTTCCGCCAACGTAGCTGGTCGAGTTCATTTAATTAATTATAGATGCATACTTACATGATGACCAACATAATATATGTCGCATGCCCCGATATATAATCGGTGACAAATTTAAATCCAAAACATAACATGACCAATCAATGGTGGGGCCTTGGCCTTTAGCTCCACACCATGATCATTACAATATATATACATCATATACATCTAGTGCAATGGATTCAAAACTGGGACGTGACAATTTGGTGTCAGTTGGACCCCCCTATAGTCATGACTAGTTAAACTACAATTTGCCCAAAATTTAATATTCTCCAAAATTCCATTAAGGGACATTACATAAGTCCTAGTTGAAATCACCCTATGTTGATAACTCACTTCCTGAACTGTTGTTTTTAGTAGCTAATTCTAAAGACAAGGGCATAACTCAACCAGATTTGAAGGCTCCTATAATCACCAATACTCCTGTAGTGAGGATCACACCCTCATGTTCCCTAGGTGAGAAGTAAGGCTATGCGAACAAACCATGCCCACCTTGACGATGCTTAGGAATTTTCTTAATACACATGTTAGTGTGATGCATGTGACCCATACAATAGTAGGGAAAACACCTTCAACGTCTTCTTAATATAACATTACCATTATGTGTGTTGGTGCTAGAAAATGTTGCCTCAAACGTTTTACATTATGGAAACACACATGTAAAGAGGTGTCCCAATTTTCACTGCCAAAATTTTCAATAGTATTTTCTCCAAATCCCTTAATCTTTTGTGTCAATTTTTCTATTTCCTTGTCACAAAAAAATGATCTTATGAGGCTTTGTTGCAGGGAAATTCATCTCTTTTCCACTCTCTTATGTGTTTATTTTTCCTTGGTAACTTTCGTATTTGATATTTTATAATTTATATATTATTATTTTTATAAAGGAATTCGTTAACGTTTTATTTCAATAATATTTTTATGAAAATTACTAAATTTTCAATATAAAATGAAAATAGATTTTTCATTTATTCTATATATCTTTAATTTACCCAATGTTACATAACATATTACGCGACCATTTTAAAGTAATGTGGGTAAAATGAATGAATCTTTTGTACTCTTGTCAACTTATATCCCAAACCTTCATCATGCGCAAAGTTTATGCGGAACAACATCCATAAAATGCCACCAAGGAAGAGACTCATTTCTTCATGCACTACGCATCAGACATCTATGGAAACAATAATGTATATAAGAGCATGAAACAATTTTGTCCATGTTATCACAATTCTTCTAGCTTCCCCGTAAGGTAATCCAATCCAGGATGGAAGAGCAAAAATTCAACTAAATTTGTGAATTATGGAAGCTAAGACCTCAGAATAAATCAATTGTCACATCATCCAAAGCTACTGGAACTTGATACTAGATGAAATACCAAGCCTAATGGGTGTCCCTATGACCAATATAAGCTAAAATATGAGTGATTTATGTGAATTAAGCTAGCTATCTTGTTACAAAAATAAAATAGTAATAAATAGGTAACTATTCCTAATAGTAATTAAGAATGTTAAAATATAGTTTATGAAGAGAAGTGTCTATTCAATATGTGATGGCCAAGCCATATTTAAGGCAACCATATCCATTGTAATTTATCATCAATTCAATTATTATACATTTATACGTTTAATTATTTGAAGATGGAACATCTTCCTCCCAATGTTACAACAATAAAATAGTAATAAATAGGTAAATAGTAATTAATAATATTAAAATATAGTTTATGAAGAGAAGTGTCTCTTCAATTTAAGGAAACCATATCCATTGTAATTTATCATCCCTTCAATTATTATACATTTAATTATTTGAAGATCGAACATCTTCCTCCCTAGAACTAGATGCAGGATGAATTAATATGGCTACGGATTATCCATTACACTGGATATTGTGTAACATATTTTGATTGAAACTCTTAGTAATAAGGTTAATTAGAGATCTAAAATCTTAGTAAAAGGATAAGAGTGTTCAAATAAAAATCCCTAAATTACCCTAGGGGATTATGCATGAAAATCATATCTAATGGTAGTTAGGTAAAAATAACTGAAATTGGACAAAAATTAATTTCTATATGCAATATGAGTCGAATGGAAGTGATTATAGCAATACCCAGTTCACGGATTTAGAGATACCCACTTCTCTTAAGGACAGTGTCCTCCCCCATAGGATACACCAATGTGTTGAGTGGGAAAATACTGGACATGAATAATGACATACATTGATGTCTGATAGGTATCCCCATACTATTATATGAAATTTGGAAGGCTCGTACTACATTTGGATATCCAAAAGTGTAATCTACCCTTGGGTTTTTTAACATCGATGTTCCTAGTGTTTTTGTCCTTCTTTCCATAATTTCAAAAGAAAGTTGCAGAATAATTTAGAAAGTGTATGAGAATTAATAATATGAATTAGTACGTCCTAATACTGATGAATCTATTTCATACAAAATTTCAATTCATTTGGGTGCATTTCTACCAACTTGGGTTTCACTAGTCCAAAGCCAAAAATTGGTAGAAAATGTACAAACTTGAATAACATGTAAAAAAAGGTTTTTGAATTCGACCATTGATTTTTTGAGGTTTGTTAGTATATACTATGTTTTAAATCCAATAGGGTCCTTCAATAACAAATTTGGAAAGTTTTGGTAGTGTTTGGAGACAAACAAAGAAATACTAGTTTGCTACTTTTTCCTAGGAAACTTGCACTTTCTTTCATTATCCCTAAACCAAGTTGTAGAGGATTTAAATCAGAATAAAACTGTTCAAAGGTCATACTTCAATGTGATAATTCTAACCAGTCCATTTCAATTCAAATTAGGGACCATTTGGTGTCAATTGTAACCCCCTATAGTCATGACTAGTTAAATTTCAATTTGCCCAAAAATGTAATTTTCTCCAAAATTCCATTAAGGGCATTACATAAACCCTAGTTGAAATTGCCCTATGTGGATAACCCACTTCCTAAACCACCATTTGTATTATCTAATCCTAAATAAGGGGGCATATCTCAACCAAATTTGAAGGCCTCCATAATCACCAATACTCTTATAGAAAGGGTCACACCACCATGTGCCCTAAGTAGGAATCAAGGCTATGTGAACAACCCATGCCCCTCCTTGACAAAGCTTAGGAATTTTCTTAGTACCCATGTTAGTGTGATGCATGTGTCCCGTAATATAGTAGGGGGCACACCTTGAACCTCTTATTCATCTAACAATATCATTATGTATGTTGGTGCCAGAATTTGTTGCCTCGCAATTTTTACATTATGGAAATGCACATGTAAAGAGGTGTCCCAATTTTCGCTGTCGAAATGTTCCATACAATTTTCTCCAAATCCCTTAATATTTTGTGTCAATTTTTCTAGTTCATTATCACCAAAGATTGACCTTATGAGCCTTTGTTTCAAACAAAATCGTCTCTTTTCCACTCTCCTATGTGTTTATTTTTCCTTAGTAACTTTGGTATTTGAATTTTTATTTAAATAATAATTTTTATGAAAATTATTACAAATTTTAATATAAAGTGAAGATATTTTTTTCATTTATTCTATATCTCTTACATTTACTCAATCTTACCTAAAGTATTACGTGACCATTTTAAATTAGTGTGGGTAAAATGAATGAATCCGTTATCCTCTTTTCAACTTGTATCCCAAACCTTCGTCATGCGCACGTTTTATGAGGAAAAATATCCACATAAAGCCACCAAGGAAGAGACTCCTTTCTCCATGCACTACACATCAAATGTCTATGGAAAAAATAATGTATATAAAATCATGAAACATGTTTGTATGTTTTCTCACAATTATTCTAGTTTCCCTGTAAGGTGATCCTATCGAGGATGGCAGGGGGGAAATTCAACTAAATTTGTGAATTATGGAAGCTAATGCCTCAAAATAAATCAATTGTCACACCATCCAAAGCTACTAGAACTTAAGACTAGGTGAAAGACAAAGCCTAAGGGGAGTCCCTATGACCAATATAAGCTAAAAGACAAGTTATTTATGTGAATTGAGCTAGGTATCTTTATTGAAACTCTTAGTAATAAGGTTAATTAGAGATCTAAATAGTTACTAAGAGGATAAGAGTGTTCAAATAAAAATCCCTAAATTACCCTAGTTTTTTCAACATGAAAATCATATCTAAGGGTAGTTAGGTGAAATTAAGTGAAACTGGACAACAATATTTCTAGAAGCAAGTTGAGTTGAATGGAAGTGATTCTAGCAATACCCAGTTCGTGGATTGAGAGATACCCACTTCTCTTAAGGATGATGTCCTCCCCCTGAGGATAGGCCAATACGTTGAGTAGGAAAATGGAGTCCAATAACCATGGAAAATTTAGATCTATAGGTTTTAAATTATTTCTAAAGTTGTTTTTAAATATTATATCTCCCCGCAAAATAGAACCTATGGACCTACAACATGATGGTTTTAAAGTTAGGGGTTTTTTTGTTTTTATTATGACCGAAAATTGAATTACTAAAAAAAAATTATGTGAGAAATTTTAACTTACTAGAAAATGACAGATGCCATGAGATATTTCCCTTTGTCCTACATTGCCAATTTGGATGATTATTTTTATCCCCGGTTGAAGAATCAGTTTTTGCAGTGTACCCCTCCTACCAAATACAAACAAATAGAATAAGTAAAACTAAAATTGTGCTTGATTTGAATGAAAAAAGAAGAAAATGTTTGCAAAAAAATAAAAATGAGATATGAATCGAATACTAAGAAAATTTGATAAATAGAGAGAAAGAGAGACACCACTCTAAATCTCCCTCTACCAAGTTCTCCCTCCTGCAAAAATAAGATCACACCAAATATATACCGAGAAAACAAAAGATAAACACCCAGTTCGCAAAGAGATGCAAAAAAACTAGAGTCTTGAACTCCTTATAGCTTTCACAAGTAAGCTAACATATCTTCTATTATTATTTCCAGCAAAGAGTCTAATATCCAATGGTATACAATGAGAGGGGTGTTAGCTTGAATATTTCACCTCCTATGGACATCAAAGTTTTCCACTAGTCTGAATGGTTCAAATCCAGAACAACTAGAAGACAGAGGTTGAAGACTCTCCCTAGACGTCGTAGATACCTGGAATACAATGCTTTGATAGTCACCCTGTGTACCTACAATAATATCAAGATGAAATAGATCAAAGCAACTAGAATATAATCTACTAATCTATGCTAGTGACTAAGGAATCTAAAAACACATATATGAAATCAAACATCAACAATATATGTGGGACAGAAATCAACTTGCATTAAAGAAATATGAAGAATTTTACAACCAAGCCTTAGTGTTGACATGCATCTCCATGAAACCAAGCATTCTTATCCACATAAGCTCTGACTCTAGACTCTCTATGCTGTCCAATGATATGGACCAAGTGATCAATCCAACATCATGACAATGCCTTAAGAGTTCTCCCCCTCAAACATGGCTATAAGCTTGTATTTATAAGGCTAGATTGATAGGGATGGTTGAGAGATTAGTGGGAGAGGTGTCCTCCAAGATCCTAGGATGGGGGATCTCGAGCTCAATAGACCCACAATAGTAGGGATAAGGGACATCTTGAGGCTGATCATCTAGAAGCCTCTAGAATCTTCTCTTTTTCCCTTTTTACCCAGGGTACCGCGTTTCTCCTTCAATGATAGAGCAGTTCTGGTAATAACCCCTTATGGACTAAGGGCCATAAGCGGTGGCACCACTTGTGGGAAACAGAGTATGAGTGGTGCAAACAAGGGTACCATGTATGGATAAAGGTTCAAGCACAGTGCTAGGAATTTGTATGAAAAGATTTGACAAATGATATGAGTTTCCACTCCAGAAGCTAGGATTCAGGGCAAGTAGGTATGTCAAATGTCTTATCACATGATGGTGACAGGATTTTAGTATAAAAAGATTCCCCCCAAAGCATGAGTCTTAGAGGGATACGATAAACAAGAGCTTTGAGAGAACAAGTCGTTGCCATGAGGTGAAAATGTTGACTCGATCGGAGCAAGTCGTCAAGTAGGCATTTGTAGTACATCAGTATGTTGATTCATAGACACAAGTAAACAAACTCATGGCTGCATACCAATACAAGGCAGATCCAGGAGAGGAATAAACAAGCATGGCTACTAGAATACAGTGTAGATCCATGTCATAGAGGACTCAAACTTGGACATAGCTACCAGACATAGAATGTATATCTATGTCATATAGATGCAAATTTGAGCATAGCCATGACCATACAAATGTGGATCTATGCTAGATATAAAAAACTCCATCACAACCTGGGGAAAAGCAATGAGCACTTTAAACAAATACCTAGGGTCTTCATCTCGTCTTCCACAAAGTACGATTCTATCCATGTGATTACAATGATCTAAATTCGAACATGGTAGAAACCACTTGATTACCGGCCAATGATGTGAATCGTTAACAAGTGTGAGGGAGTATTAATTCTTGCACATGATCTAGGAACTAGGAATCAAAATCATCAAAGAATTATTAACAAAATACTCATGAATTGGAAATAACTGGAATACCAAATAGGTTTCCTCTCTGTATATTATATAAACAATAAAGGATTACAATTTCCATGCATAGCAATGGCTTAACTCCATGAAGAATTCAAATACCTAAGAAGACAATTCGAATTCAATGAGTGAGTCTAGCTTAACTGACTCTTTGCCATGCAATCTCACTCAGTTAACCACTTGACCAAAACCCTAATTGACTCACCAAACCCTAACTGAAGTTGGAGTGCAATAAATGACTGAATCTCAACTGAAGGAGATCAAACACATGTCATAGCAATCCAATCATCAAGTGCTAGTACTGCATGACTCCAATAAACCCTGATGAGGTTAACTGAAGTTGAACTGACCATCAGAAGTTGGTGAAGGCGCCTTGTTCACTCCAGTTCATTTAATAATAATAAATAATCATTAAATAATATATTTAATGAATGGAGGCACCTTAACTGACTGTAACTGATTGGTTGAACTGAAAGTAACCACCAGTTAGCAATTAGGTGCATTAATGTCACACATATCACCCCTGGAGTGCTCCAGTTAGCCTCCTTGACTATAGGGAAGTCTAAGTTAGCCTCCTTGACTGTAGGTAGGCATGGCTATGACTAGGATGATGGCAATTAATGCTCCACTGATGTCAATTAAACTTAGGATAGTGGTTTAACTATGCCAATTTGACTGAAAGAGTGTGTATGATGGTAGATGTCTCCAACACCCCCCCTTAAGCTATACTCAGGAAGAGTTAGAAAACATAGATGCATAAAATTCTAGGGCCCTGGAAACTAAGGCCATAGGTCACCCTATACAATAAAGCAACTAAAACAATGCTTAAAACAAACTATGTGAGGAAAAAAGGGAAAACCCAGTGGGAAAAAACCCCCCCCTCAAACTGAACACTGAAAGTAGTCTGGATCACCCTGATGAACTCACCCCCAATAGTGAACGGAGGTAAGTGAACTTATTTTCTAAAAATCTCTTGGTGAAGATGTCTGCAATCTGCTCATCAATCGGACAGTATTGTAGAATGATGGTCCTATCATGCACTAGCTCCCTGATGTAGTGCATGTGAATCTCTACATGTTTGGTCCTCTACCTAGTAACTAGATCCGTGGATATCTTAATATCACTATGTTTGTCACAGAAGAGAACAGTGGACAAAGTACTACCAAGATCAAACTCTAAAATAATACCTTGCAACCAAACTGCTTGGATGCAAGCAATCACCGCTCCTCGATACTCGGCCTCTGCTGAATATAGTGCTATGGTAGCCTGATTTTTTCTTGACCAGAAAATAGGGCCACCACCAAACATGAATACATATCCATAATTTGAATTTCGATCAATAGAATCACCCACCTAATCAAAATCTGTGTATCCAACCAGCTCTAGCTCGGAGTCTGCAGCATAGTGAATGTCGTAGGTCCTGGTTCCCTGAATGTACTGGAGGATCCACTTGGCTGCCTTCCAATGAATATCATGAGTCTGCTACATGTATCTTGATACAGCATTCACATCATAACAAATATCAGGCCTAGAATGTGTCAAGTACAACAAGCTACCAATCAACTGTCGATAGATAGTGCAGTCCATGGGAGGTGTGTTTTTTCCTTATTCAAGGTTGATCCCTGAAAGGAAAGGGAATGGTGCAGGCCTACATTCAGCCATGTTAAGCTTGACTAATAGGTCTGAAATGTATTTTGACTAAGTGACCATAATCCCATCAGAATTTTGCTCGATTTCGAGCCCCAAAAATTGTTTTAGAAGCCCCAAATCACTCATTTCAAAGGCATTGTGGAGAGCAGTTTTGATGGCTGAAATGGAGGCAATTGTGCTACCCGTGATCAGTAAGTCATCAACATATAAAAAAATAATAATAATATGACCATCATGCTGCTTTAAATACACATTTGGATCTGATCTACATCTCTGAAAGTTTTGCGAGAGAAGGAAGGCATCCATCTTGGAATACCACTCTCTTGGGGCCTGTTTTAACCCATATAGTGACTTCTTTAGCTTGCAAACCAAAGATGGATCAGTGATGTAGCATTCAGGCTGCTTCATGTTTATCTCCTCATGAATATCTCCATGTATAAAGGCCGACTTAACATCCATGTGATGCACCTCCCAGTGCTTGGATGCGGAAATAGCCAAAATAAGGCGGATGGAGTCCATTTTTGCAACCGATGCAAAGGTCTCATGGTAGTCCACTCCTTGGACCTAAGAGAAACCTTTTGCTACCGGACTTGCCTTATATTTTCAGGTGCTTCCATCAGCAGCAACATTTGTCTGAAACACCCACTTGCATTGAACCAATTTCCTTCCTGGAGGAAGAGAAACTAGCTCCCAAGTAGTGTTTTTCTGAAGAGAATTCATCTCTTCATCCATGGCAACTTGCCATCTCGGATCCTTTCGAGAATGGTAGTAGGATTTTGGATCTGAAATAATCATCAAATATCAAGTTTCGGACAGCAAAATATCACAACAAGAGAGTGCAATACCTGCTCTTTGGAAATCAGACTGGGTTCTCCTTGGATCATTCGGATTTCCAATGTTGTCTCCTGTGGAAGAGAGTGTCTGTCGGGCCCATGTAGGAAGATGAGTTTGCACTTCAGGTTCTGATTCAGTATCTGATGTTTTCTGTACACTAATATTAGAAATCAGAGGATCCAAATCAGATTCATCATCTCCAATTTCATCATCCAAATATTCAGTGGAATAGGAAGGAATTTCAGCAGTTTTCTCATCCACTAGTTCCACCTCCTGAAGAAGCTCATCGAACTTGACACTTCTTTCGATGATGATCTATTTGCTCTTGATATACAGCAGTTTGAATCCTTTAGATTCATCAGGATATCCAATAAACAGACATTCTATGCTCTGCGGTTGCAAAGCCCTTCTTTTATCAAGCGGAATTCGGGCCCATGCAGTGGACCCAAACACCCGTAGGTTTGACACATCTGGCTTGTGTCCAAAGTATGCTTCGAAAGGAGTCTTTCCTTTCACTAATTAATGTGGCATATTGTTCTGAATGTATTCTGCAGCATGCATGGCTTCAGCCCACAAATTTGCAACAAGCTTCTTTGACTCCAACATACAGGTGGTCATTTCTTTGAGAGACCGGTTCTTCCTTTCCACTACTCCGTTCTGCTGGGGGGTGTAGGGAATTGAATGTTGGAGCTGAATACCACTTTGGGAGAAAATTTACAGCAACTCATTACTGAAATACTCCCCTCCATTATCAGATCTCAATATCTTTATCTTAAGCCCAGAGGCATTTTCGATCAAGGCCTTCGATTCATAAAAATTTTCACATACTTCTGATTTCTTTTTGAGAAAGAAAACCCATGTATACCTGGAAAAATCATCAATAAAGGTAAGGAGATACCTTGATCCATTCATGGATGTGACAGGCATTGGACCACTGATATCAAAATGTATCAGCCCCAATATGCTTGTAGCTCGGTTTTCCTTCCCCCGATCGAACTTGTGCTCAAGATGTTTTCCAATCACATAGCCCTTGCAGACTCCCGTCGTTGCCTTGATGACCGGGAGGCCTTCAACCATGGAATTTTTCTGTAATTGCTGAAAATATTTGAAATTAATATGGCCAAACCTTTCATTCCATAGCCTACTAACCTCATTTCCATGAGTTAGTAAAGCGGTGGGCTTTTCATCCGCAACAAAGTGAGAGAACTCATAGGCTTTTGCATGATGATTTGCATGGCCTTTTGCAATGAGTTTCCCAGATGAAATTTCTGTTATCTCAACATCATTTGGGATGAAATAGACTCTCTTAGGCATTCCTATATGTTTCATCTGATAGACACTAAGAATATTTGCTGCAAGAGATGGTACATACAAAACATTAGAAAAAGAACCATTTTCTAGATTTACAGTACCTTGTCCTTTGGAAATGATGGTGGAGTCATCTCCCAAGTGGATGGGGATGGATTTGATGGTCTCCAAGGATGAAAATGAGTCTTTTTCATCCATCATGTGATTCAAAGCTCCACTATCAATCAGCAGTGATTTTGACTTCAAAGTGCTTGCCATGAGGGCATGACCTTTCTCATGCTGTGGTTCCCGATCTTGGTGATCTCTCCTTTGAAAGCTCTCCGGAAGATTGATGTGATTCCTTTCAATAAGAGAGGTTGCTTCATCAATATTTTTCTTCATGTAGACATGTTTAGGGTGAAAACCCTTCCCGCAGTAAGAACACCTGACTCTTTCTTTCCCATTGTGCCCTTTTCCTTTGTTCTTCCTTGAACCAGAAGATTCATGATGCTGCTGATTTTCAAGTCTAGGCTTTGGAGTATCAAATTTAGTTTTCTGATTTTTCTGCTGCTTTCCTTTATCGTTCACATATTTGGGCCCCGTGACATGGAGGGCTTGGTCACGGGAAGATCGGATGATCCCCATCTGGACAAGCTTGTCATGTTCACTAGTTAGGGACTCAATGAAGGCATCGAGTGTAGGCATCTTCCATTTGGGAGTTGTGAGCTTCCCTGCACGAAATGTAGAAACAAAAATTGAATAATCAGCCCCAAGTTTGGAGAGGATGGCTAGGATGACCTGATCATCTTCCTTCTCCACTTTGCATTGCTTCAAGAGAAAAATTGTATGCTTGAACTTTGTAAAGAAATCATTCAGAGTCTTGAAATTGGAAGGTTGGAGAGACATGAGTTCATTTTTGAGTTGATAAACTCTCATGTCATCATGCTTTCCATACAGAGATTCCAGTTTGTCCCATATTTCTTTCGGTGTATTCAGATCCGTAAGATGGAAGAGAAGATCATCGAAAATAGAGAGGCATAAGAAACCAAAGGCTTCATCCTTCTTGTTCAAGAATCTTGATTTTTCTATGGTGGATCTAGGCTCCGGTTCAGTGTCCATGGTGACTCTGTGGAGTCCTTTGCCTTTTAGCTGATGCTCCATTTTGAGTTTCCATGTGTGGAAATTGTATGGAGTCAACAGAGGTACTGAGGAGGCCATCTGGATTTGCTTGTAGCGAATGCTTCACCTGTAGAAACCTGAAAATCAAAACATAAAGGGAAAAATAAAAAATTGAGCTATTGCTCACATTTCATGGAGAAATCTGTCAAAAATCTTGTTTTTGAGAGATTGATCTTCGTCCTGCTGTAGCTCTGATACCATATTAATTCTTGCACATGATCTAGGAACTAGGAATCAAAATCATTAAAGAATTATTAACAAAATACTCATGAATTGGAAATAACTGGAATACCAAATAGGTTTCCTCTCTGTATATTATATAAACAATAAAGGATTACAATTTCCATGCATAGCAATGGCTTAAATCCATGAAGAATTTGAATACCTAAGAAGACAATTCGAATTCAATGAGTGAGTCTAGCTTAACTGACTCTTTGCCATGCAATCTCACTCAGTTAACCACTTGACCAAAACCCTAATTGACTCACCAAACCCTAACTGAAGTTGGAGTGCAATAAATGACTGAATCTCAACTGAAGGAGATCAAACACATATCATAGTAATCCAATCATCAAGTGCTAGTACTGCATGACTCCAATAAACCCTGATGAGGTTAACTGAAGCTGAACTGACCATCAGAATTTGGTGAAGGCGCCTTGTTCACTCCAGTTCATTAAATAATAATAAATAATCATTAAAATAATCATTAAATAATATATTTAATGAATGGAGGTGCCTTAACTGAGTGTAACTAATTGGTTGAACTGAAAGTAACCACCAATTAGCAATTAGGTGCATTAATGTCACACAGATCACCCCTGGAGTGCTCCAGTTAGCCTCCTTGACTGTAGGGAAGGCTAAGTTAGCCTCCTTGACTATAGGTAGGCGTGGGTATGACTGGGATGATGGCAATTAATGCTCCACTAATGTCAATTAAACTTAGGATAATGGTTTAACTAGGCCAATTTGACCGAAAGAGTGTGTATGATGGTAGATGTCTCCAACAGGGAGATCACCATTAATCTCAATGATTCCCAAGGTACTCTAGTACAATCTACTTAGTGTGAATAGATGTCTTGATGTCAAACACCCAGTCGATTCTATCGATCAAAGGTCAATGATGTGAACCTATATCGAGAGTGAGAGAATCTATCATTAAGGCATACAGATCTCAAGGTACCAATCATTGTTTCCAAGACTATTTCTTGGATGATTAGTTGATGTTGACGGGAAAATTCTCATCGAAGGAGGGCCATGATGAGTCCCACATCGACAACACGAGACTCGGAACATAGTTCTAGAATGATGTGCATGTAGTAACCATATGACTAACTCAAAGATACTGAAACAAATATTGTGTGGACTGTAGAGGTGACACTTCTTCAGATCCCCTTTGAGCATAGGGTGGCATGACAAAAGACTTGGCAGCATAACTAGATGGGACAGACACACAATGCGACTATGGACAATGCATTCTTTTCAAAGACTCAAAGGAGTGACATGACTCATGAAAGTGGATCGTTATGGATATCAGCTGAATACCCAATTGACTGACATGATTGTGCAAATAAGTGCCATGTTCAAAGGTAACGACAAACAACTGCCATTATTTGCAAAATGATTCCCTTCCCATTTCCCCCATCATGATCGACGAGTGCCTCTTTTCGGTTTTATGAGTTCAAAGAGGGTAACAAACACTCGGTATAGCTTGTCGAAAGACAAGTCCAAACTCATATGTTTTACGAACCTAAGAGAGGAGGGGTTCGATCCTAAACGGGTCTATTAATGTTTAATTTAACGAGTCCACTGAAAGAAAACTTGGTATCATTCATGTTTATAGAGTCTGAACGAATATAGAAGAAGATTCCAAAGGGTCCTATTTCGTATGATTTAGTCTATAAGGCCCAAAAATGTATAAAATTATACCTTAGAGAACTCTTCCAGTCATGATTTGCATAGAGTGTTCCTTTTTCGTAAATAGTCCTATCCGAACCAAAAAAGAGATAACCTACCATCGGAAGGACGACTCTTCAAATACTTTTACAAGTATGAAGGAGACAAGTACTTGACAATCTTTTTGTATTTAAGGAGCCTAAAAAGAGTTTAAAAAGGACTCCATGAGGTTTCTTTACACAATGTCACTTCTTACGAGCCTGGAAATATTCTGAAACGGACTCAACGATCTTTTCATGTTTTAAGGAGTCTGAAAAAGATGTGAAAAGAAGACTCCATGATGTTTCTTGCATAATGTCAAATTTTATGAGCCTAGAAAGATTCAGAAATGGACTTGGACCTTTGATACTAGGTTCAGAGAGCGTGATCAAAGTGTCGTAATAAACTCTCATCGACCTTTTCCATTTTATGAAAGTACGAAAATGCCATAAACAAACTTTCAAAGCTTCTTTCTAGAGTTCTCCTATCCTGCAATAGTCTCAGAAACAAGTGTTAAATGCATTTACAACTAGCATTAGGGATTACGACAGATAAATTTTGACCAAAACATGATTTTACATCAAAATTATAGCGATTTAGACCCAAAAATGCCTATATAAGTCAAGTAAATAGTAAAAAATCAAACCATTTCACTATTTACCTCTAGCAAGGAGCACTTGGAGCATTTTCTTAGCCAGATCTTCCACGGCTGATACCAGGAGCTTCCACCATCTGTTTTCAGCATCATCAGCTGTAGGTAATAGCTAAGACCCTTATATTTCATTTCATAGCATCTATTTTGAGGTTTGGTGGGGTTTTGGGCCCATATGGAGAGCTCTAAAAATCAAAATGTGGGCACCGTGGCTACCCCTTACGGGATACGTGGTTCCACCCTAGAACTACACCAACAATACAGTGGACAAGAGGTGCCACTACCTATCTCCAACGGCACACAAGTAGTGCCAACCGTGGATAAGTTAAACTAATTGTATGGGTGATATAACTTCATTCTTTTGATTTCCAATGATTTAAGGATGATTTTAATGCATACCATTGTGGTTTTTCGCAGGTCTAGATTGCCCAAAACATGGTGATATGGAAGGAAAGAACTCATGACAATGAGGATGCTGCTGTTGAGAGGAATGAGGGCTGTGTTGTGGCATTATGGGAGTGTGGGATCTTGAAGCTCTTCTAGACCCCAAGCATGGTGTCGCACGAATGGCTACTAGAACACATACTGCAAATGTGGAATCTAGAGCAGCAGTACTTCGAGGTGGGGGCACACATACTTACAGTGGAGGTAGAGGATATCTATTTCCTAACTAGTCTATCGATACGGGGTGCCCCCATCTCATTGACGGGTTCCCATGGCAAGGACATTACTACCAGAGAGCCTATTTATCGACACTGTGCACCAGGAACAGGTACATCAGGGAAGAATATCCCCATCAAGGCAGTGACAAATAGCGCTCTATGGACTGTCTTGTTTACTATGTGGAGGATGGCCAGAAGTCAGGGTGTGCACCAGGCTTCCAGGGAACACATGTTGTATGCCCTAGAGGCTATGGCACCCATAGTGTTCAACTCGGCGAAAGCAATGCTTCCAACCTTCAAGGACCAGCTAACTAAGTGTTGGCAAGGAGAGTTGAAGTAGTTCAGCTTTGGTTCCATCTTAGCCTACTTCTTCAAGCGAGTTCCACAAATGAGGCCATAGGTGACCTTCTAGAGTCTAAGAGCACGGGACTCCCATATGATGAGGTGGGTCTAGGTCATGGTTCACACAGGAGCGGGTAGGGGAAGGGTGAAGTTCGGTGATCTATTCTTTAGATGGATATGGGATCACATCCTCATGGTTGAGGACTATGCTTACACAGGCATGGACTTCACAGGAGATCCTGACCTACCACTCCCACCTGGCGAATAATGGGGCAACATTGGTAAGAAGCAAGAAACCCTAAAATGGATGAAATGTTTTTATGTTTTTTATGTTAAGTGATGAGACATGTATATTCTCATGTAGATGTTGGAGCAGCGTGACCTGGAGGAGCATCTCCATTGGATAGGAAAGCAGGAGCTTGCTTTGTACCAGAGGGTGATGATATCACCAGGGAGATAGAGGAGAACATGGAGAGGTTGACTTTGGACATCCTAGATGCTGACATAGATGACCTCTCAATGAGATATCAGAGATCCACAGTGGGAGTACTGGGCCGATTCAGTAGGCTGCTATGTAGGGCGGCTCGAGCAGTGACATGCTATCATGAGCACCACTAGTGTACCGAGATATGTACCTAAAGCTTATAGCTTCAGGATTTTGTATGACGATTTTGCCTGAAAACATACATGCTTCAGAGGAGGTCTTGGGACCTATTCTTGTAAACTTTTACATATATATATATATATATATATAGACTTTTACACGGTGTTTAAATGTTTCAAATGGAAAATGCATTTTTTATGAGCTTTACATGTCTCTAAATATTTATTTACAATGGACCATGTTTGTTTTACCATCATGAATGGGAAATATGCCAGTCTAGGATGTAGTTATCCAATGAGTCAAGGACGAAATTATGTTCCCTAGGGATATGCCTATAAGTAATAGTTTTGAATGATCTTTATAACAAACGCACTCTCCGAAATAGGCGGAGGAGTACCGGTTTCCTAATGGTGTAGACATGGTTCAAATAGCGAACCACGAGCTGCGAGTCCATCAAGACTACTAGATCATGAACATCTTGGGAGGTAGCTTCAATTAGAAGACCGATGACTACTTCATACTCGGTGATGTTATTAGTAGAGGGACCTATACAAACCACTCCTGAACTAACCAAATCTTCAACCAGGGAATAGAGAACCCAAGCAGCCGAGGCAAGATTCAAGGTGTGGTGGCAAGCACCATCAGCAAAATTGTAGAAATCCATCTACATGACGAAATCGTGGTATAAACAGATGTGGAAACGAACCTCAAAACCATCTTGAAAATACTAAAAGCAAACTGAAAGCCAATAAATATACATATATACAAGATACCACCCAAGAAAACCTAGGCATAGTACATTTTTAGGTACAAACCATTGCGAGGTTGCCCCAAAGGGACCCCATCATAATCAACAAGCTCGTAAGCTCCTTTCTCTAACACCTTGGAAATAACGAAAGGTTTGTACCACATGGATTCGAACATACCCTTCCCTAGTTTGTCGTATCTCGGGTCATAAGTCAAGACTAGGTCACCCTTGTTAAAGACACGAGGCTGGATGGATTTATCATATTGTGCCTTGATGCATTTCTTATGCACCTCATTAGCCAAGGCAGCATCTCTGCAAGTCTCATCAAGGTTATTCAAGTATAAAAATCTTTCTTCCTCCACAAAAGTGTCTGGGAGAAGTTCGACGGCAAGTTGTAAAGATGGAATATGACATTGGATGGGTAAGACAGCTTCAAGTCCATAGACAAGCTGGAATGGCATGAAACCAATAGCTATTTTCACAGAAGTATGATAAGCCCAAAGGGTGGAGAAAAGAATGTGGTGCTAGTTGAATTTATGATCTCCAACCATCCAACGAAGCATAGTTTTCAAAACTTTGTTAATGGCCTCTACCTAACCATTAGCTTATGAATAATATGGTGTAGAGTTTTCATGGTGAAACCCTAGCTTGGCACTCATTTCTTCCATCATCTGATTATGGAAATGGGATCTGTGATTAGTAATGATGGACTATGGAACTCCAAATATAGCTATGATATGATTGAACAAGAAGAGGGTGGTAGTCTTACCATCTTCTGCATATGTAGGAATGGCCTCATCCCATTTAGTAAAATAATCCACGGCTACAATGATGTAACCATGCCCCCCGACTGAGGTAGGCTTACAATGCATGAAGTCAATCTTCATTTGGCGAATGGGCCAACGACAATGATGAGGTGTAACGGAGCAGAATGGGTGCACTTTTTAGGATAGAAGTGTTGACAAGGTGGGCATTATTAACAGCCTCATGAAAATCTTTGAAGATCGAAGACCAGAAATAGCCAGCATGAAGGATTTTCTGGGTTGTAGCCATCCCAGATAAATGACTTCCAAATGCTCCCAAATAGAAATCATTCAACACAAATTCAGTCTCCTCATGAGTGAGGCATCGCTGGAGAATAGAGTCAATCCCACTTCTATATAAAGTATCATTCAGGATGAGATAGTATTTCACGTGGTGAAGGATATGGCGGCGATCATTGTGGGATAAATATGGAAGAAAATGATGTGTCTGGAGATATATAATCAAATACCCATACCAAGGATCGGTAGTGCTTATCAGGAACATGAATTCATCCGAAAATGAATCACTGGGCTTAGATTCCATTGAAGCACAAAGAAGATCACACATAAGCTCAACAAACACCAGGGATTTCTTTGATGTAGCCTTGGGAAATTCCAGATCGAACTCTTGAAGGATAACTATCCAATGGGAGTACTTGCCCCCGAGCACCTGACGAGTCGGGATGTAGTACATCGGGTTCTGGTCTGCCAATATGGTGGTAGTGTGGAGCAGAATGTAATGACAAAATTTTTGCACAGCAATGATCGTGGCCAATGCTAACTTTTCCACATGTGAATAACGGGTTTCAGAATCCAAGAGATTCTTACTAGCATAATAAATCATGTGCTCCTGACTGTGGAGATTGTCCTGCACTAAAACCATAGCGATGGAAGTAGCAGAGGAAACAATATACAAGAGAAAGTGCTTTGAATAATCAGGGGGGTATATCATGGGTGAATGAGTAAGGGTGTATCATGGGTGAATAAGTAAGAGCCTATTTAAGATTATCAAAGGCGCACTGGGCCTGGTCATCTTAGAAGAATGGAGTGTTCTTCTTAAGGAGACACATATAACCGTGCATTTTCTCTATGAAATTGCACACGAAACGACAGAGAAAGTTTTCCTTCCCCTGCAAATTTTGGAGTTCAAAGAGATTAGTTGGGGCTGGTAGATCAAGAATGGCAGCAATTTTTAAAGGATCTATCCATATGCCATCTTTGGATACCACAAAACCTACCAAACATCTCGTCTCAATGCAAAAAACACATTTATGCAGGTTGAGCCGTATATTATGATGACATCATCTCAAGAATATCTCTCTAAGATGACCAAGGTGGTCCTCCCATCGCTGTGAATGAGTAGGGAGGTCGTCAAGGTATGGTTCAACAATGTGTTTGACATCGTGAAACGCATAGGACATCGCATGCTGGAACGTAGCTTCAGCATTTTTTTAAGCCAAATGGTAACTTCTTATATGCAAAGGTTCCCCATGGGCAAATAAATGCCATCTTATGCTGATCGAAGGGTAATATATCAATCTGATTATAGCCAGAGAATCCATCCATGAATGAAAAGATGACACTTCCATCACAGTTGTCGATAATCTGATCGATATGCGGGGTAGGAAAGTTGTCCTTGGGACAAGCTTTATTCAGATCCCTAAAGTCAATACAGACTCTAATGGTGCCCTGCTTTGTATTGATAGGGACAACGTTCGATACCCATTCCATTAGGGGTACAGGATAAATAAACCTAGGTTTCAGAAGCTTCTCAATTTTAGCTTTTATAGTTGCAGCCTTCCGAGGATGGACTTGCCTAAGTTTTTTCCTGACAAGTTTGGCTAACGGATAAGTTTTAATCTTATGGACCACAATGGAAGGGTCAATCCCTAGCATCTCTTTATATGACCAGGCAAAAATATCACAGGATTCTTTAAAAAGTGACTTATAGGCTTTAGATTCATCTATGGAGTAGTTCTTCCCAACATGAACATTCTCGATAACATCAGGCTTAGCTGATATGTCAATTGGGTTCATCTGAGTAATGTTGCAAAGGTTTCCTTTAGAATCTGTAGGTTGCAACAATATAGGACTTTGGGGAATGTAGAAAATATCAGTAGAAATAAGGATGCAAAATCATGGTTAACCGAATTGGTGTTGGGGAGGAACAGGGATCTATGATGGTGATCCTCCCAAATGGACTCATCCGTGCTCCTGATCTCAATAATGGACTCACCAGAAGGAAAAGTCTTAGAGAGATAATCTAGAGTGGGAAGAGAAGGTTCTAACCAATACGGTAAATGGTTAGGGTCCAAGGACACTAGATGGAGATCATTAGCGTGATCATCGCAAGAGGTTTGAATGGTCTCGTACATAGCTTCATGTGGACTTAATGAGTTGGAATCAACAACATAGTGGCCCTTGTTGGGCAATAGGGCAGACCCGAGTTTAATCCTTTTGTGTCGCACCAACAAAAGACCCACAATGTTGGCCCTTTCGGTAACAACCTACGCGCAGGTTGCAGTCTCACCTGAAACAACTATGGGGTGCTGCAGAATCAGGTTTCTGCAAGCAGAGAGGGGGATTACTGTACCTTATCCTGTAGTAACCTTGTCAATCAACAATTATAAATCTTTCCCATTCATTCACATACAACTTCGCATATAGATAAACAGTCGTGACTTGCTCAACCCACTACAGGGAATTCACAGCGAAGTTTAATATTAGCAGCGATCTAACTTATCAGATGCATACAGTTATTAATGCATGAAAAATAACAGAAACAGAAACAACACAAGAAAACACAACACCAGATATAACGTGGTTCACCCCCAGTGTAGGGGCTATGTCCACAAACTGTGTTTATTCTTCTCGCTACAAAACCACAGTCTGATCTGCGCACTCAACTGCAGATCCCTTCAGTGCTTAAAATCCACGCACACAGCAGCAAGACCCTGCGCACACAGCTGCAGGTCTTTCCCCAATCTTCTTTACAAAACAAACCCTCTGCGCACATAGCTGCAGAGGTCATCCACACACATAGCTGGGACTTAACCTTTCCTTACAAAACACAACCTTAGCTTCGCCTTCACCTTTCTTACATCATAAAACCTAACCTATCTTCTTTACACAAGCGCTTATTTATACTACGCATTTTTACAAAAACATGGTCTTAAACCATGGGCACCCAAAACCCTAAACCCTGGATTTAAACCAAGGGTTTATTACAAGCAAAAGGAGTTTTAACTTCTCCCGACACCCCTAAGACTGTTTTGACCCGTAACTCTGCCTACAAACTTTCTTATTAACCGCGGAGTTACCCAAACATGGAGTATGCGTCCCAACAGGCCCCTAAGAATCACTAGTGGCCCGTCCTGGGACACCCTGCGACGTCTCTGGGGGGAGAATCCTCTGTGCGAGGGTGTTGAAATGACTATTGAGGTTCTGTAGTATGTCGTCAGCTGCTTTCTCCTTTTCCACCAACTCTTGTAACACTGAAGATGAATCTGTATTAGCCCTTTCCTGCGCAAAACTGTCGTAGCTCTTCAAAACTTTAAGCTGGCTTTCTGCAGAATTACTCAGTTCCAATGCTTCATCAACCAAGGGCTGGAGCGAATTCTCCAGCAGCGTTACCCTTGTCCTGCAAGATTCAATTTCCTGCTGAAGTTCCTTGCTGCGCTTCACTTTAGCCATCTTCTCCTGCTGAAGTTCCTTGCTGCGCTTCACTTTAGCCATCTTCTGCATAGGTGGCAGCGTCTTGATTTCCATTCTGACTGCATCTAATTCAACCTGGCATATTTTGATGGATTCCTAGATCCTACCTACATCTGGATGGTCTTGGAGGTTCGCCCAAGCTTCGATGCTGTCTTCTAGTAGTTTGGCGACGCTGGCTGTATTATCTGATATTTTTGTTGCTGAAGCCTTGATGTCGCTATGGCGCTGCTCCCGGACCTCTGGTGGAGTCTCAGGAGGGATGCGCAGTTGAAGTTCTGCGATCTGGTGCTGGTGTTCTGTCGTTAACCTGTCAATCTCGCTGCGAGACAGCTGGGCATAGTCTCTCAGCTTAGCAATCCTCTGCGCTGGTTCCTCTGCACCTTGTAGGTCGAAATCAGAAAGACTCCGACAGGCCTCGTCCAATGCTTGCATAAGTGTAGTTGTTTTATGTTCGGCATCTATCTTCTTTTGCGCCACTTCTTCTAGTTGTGCTGCGATGATTTTGTTTTGCTTGAAAATGTCGTACAATTGGAGCTGGGACAACTGATCTCGTGCATGGATCTCCTTTGTAATTGCTAACTGGCAGAGGTGCAATTCGGACATGGTCATCTTTGTATAGTCGATCCCGACAGTCATATTCATCTGGGACCGAGAAGCTGCATCGGTCAGTATCAGAGCTGCGCTTGATACTTGGCCTCGGTTATCTCTGGTTGACCATTGCCTAAGATCTTGCTGCGTGGTCATTGTAGTGCTACTTGTCGCAGTACTGGTCGCTGATTTTGCTGCTAACTCTTTTAGCTCCGAAACCCTGTTTGCGATACCTGTGAGCCCGGCAAGATGCAGTTGGGAAAACTCAGACCATTTTTTGGTAAGCGTCCCAGTAGATTTTTCTAGGGCCTGCTCTAGCTCGTCCAGCGTTATAGTGACATCTTCTTCAATATTTTTGTCCTTCGATGCTTTTGACTCTTTGCGAGGCTGCGACTTTTGTACCTGTGCTAATTCTGGTGACTTGCGCTTGGTTGATGGACTAAGATCTGATAGAGTTTTGTACGACTCCTCATCCTGATCATCCTGGCCACCGTCGCTGTCCTGGCTGTCTCCATCCATCTGCGAATCACTCAAGTCTTCGATATCTTCTAATGGGTTTTTCTGCTGCGCCTGACTGGTACCTGCGCCAATATTTGTAGCTAGGGGGACGGGGATAGAAGGTTTTTTTCCGACATCTTGCAACCACTCAACTAGCCATAGCTGAACAATGCCTGTGATATCTAGTTCAGTTACTACATACGGTAGTTTAAACCATCGATGTCGTGGATCAGCACGGGCTTGAATGAACACATGATGAAGATCAGCCTTGAAGTTCATGGTACCTTCATATTTAGAGAACAGCTCATTGGTAAGCCGCGGTGTTCGCAGAATCTCCATGTGGATACTCATGGCATAACAGACGAACACAGTGTTCATCATTTGCTGAGTTTCCTTATTTGAGGATAGCCAGAGGGAGGCATACTTTAATGCCTCTGGCTGGCCTGGGTTTACTTCGACAAACTGAGATTTGGTGGGTTCTTTCCACCCAACTAATGCAATAAGTATTAACAACCAGGAGTAATGAAAAGGTCTACCTTTTTCCTGTGCATCGCGAACATCCTCCAGGAATTCCTTTGCAAGGTATGTGGACCAGTTGTAAGTGTATCCCTCAGCGCAGTTCATGGCAATCCGGATAACTAGAGCAGGTACCTCAGTAAGCCTGCATTTCTGGATGACCTTGCAGGCTAAGAGTTCAGCTGCGAAGCGAATAGGCTATTCCTGAATTGCGGAGGTGTGATACCCCCGTTTCCCTTTGGTCAGGCCAAACCGCTCTTTCATGGTTTGCGCAAGCTTTGTATCCTCATGCTTTGAGGGAAATTCATCTCCCGGATTAGGTCCTACCATAGATAACCCTATGATCTTATTAATGAGTGCAGCATCAATGGGGATTTGCTGGTCTCCTATCCACAAATAGCCGTCATGTACTAACGTAAGCAACTGTTTGGCCACGATAGTCACCTGTATGCCGTGACCGAAATGTGGAATATCAAGCACCTTGAGTAGGCCAGCGTTATCCAGGCCCGCAGCCCACGGTTGCACTTCCAGTAGGGTTACATCGTGTTTTGGGTATTTGACGCAGTGCATGTATTCGGCCGGTCGAAACTGGGGAAACTTGTCGTGGTCATTTGTGTCATGATCGCTGTACTTGAGCCGATCTATCTTCCCTATCATGCTTCCGACCAACTGAACTCCTGATGGTAGCGAGGGTGTGGTTAACGTGAC
Organism: Pseudotsuga menziesii; assembly: GCA_001517045.1. NCBI lineage: Eukaryota > Viridiplantae > Streptophyta > Pinopsida > Pinales > Pinaceae > Pseudotsuga > Pseudotsuga menziesii. Next base: position 15,100 of record LPNX010934494.1, on the reverse strand, counting down.
TTGCTTTGTCCATTGGGGAATCTTGGCGTCTGGGTGGAGAGGTTGGAGATAAGGTGGCCATGGAGGTGCAATGTTCTCCCTATCCCCAGCCGGTATTTGTGCTGAACTGGGGGGATCCATAGGGTGTGCTGCCGGCGTTTGCCCTATTCGCCTCTGCCGATCTTGGTTGAACTTGGAGCGAACTCCAGTTCTGCTCTTTTTCCTAGCAGACCGAGTCTGCATTGGCCGTGGTGGTGTTGGTTGGGCTTCTTCACATCGAACAGAGGCAGGTGGTCGATTAGAGTAGCTTATCAGGCCTTCTTGCTCGAATTCTCTGACTAAATCGTCAATCTCTTGTTCTGTTGTCATGGGTTTACTGAAAATCCTCACAGATTTGTGGAATACATTTTTCCCTAACTGAAGCATCTTCTTATACACGCCATCAATCAAATCGGGCAAGACAGTGCATTGAAGGCACCAAATCTTACGGAAATCTTGTCCAACTGTTACCCGATTCCCAATAATTGTCTCGGTATAGGCATTTAAGGCAATTAAAACACTACTGCCATCAATTGGGTTGCTTCTCAACGGTTGGATTTTGAGCCTCGCGGTGTTTCTGGTCTTCAGCCGAAGCATGGCTGAAACTTCGGGGTAAGAAGCAACCTCGACGTAGTAGTGTCCTTCGACCGGACCTTGTGATATCTGCGACAGGACTGTTAGGTTTGATGGGCTGGCTTCTTCGCTCTACCTCTTGGTTTGGTACGCAGTTCCTGGTGGATTATCATCTGCCTTGTCGTGGGTTGTTCTGATAATTAGATCTAAAACAGGACCACTTTTGTTAATAGAGACTATGAACAAAAAGTTATTAACAAGATCATCCCCACTTACAGTACCGTGTCGGAGCTTGGCCTCCATATACCGATATTTTGCTACAGGTTCCAGGATGTGCACAAACTTATGCTGCCACTTCGCGTGAGGTATGTTTTCCCATGCTGCATAATACTGCCTCAAATATCCCTGAGGGCTATGCGGCCCATTGAACTCACTTCGCACCGCTTGAGGTTGGCTGATGAATCTGGGGCACATGAATTGCTGGCAATTTTCCTAACGGGATTGAGACTTTTTATGATTGGTCCACCCTGCTGTGGTAACTCCTAGTGTGGTTTCCAAATGCTGCATGCTTTGTGACTCAGGTGTGTGTTCGAACACACGTGTAATACATTCTCCAGGGTCTGTCAACCCAACACATGTAGGCGACTCTCTGGGCTGTGCACTAAGGTATCTAAGAGACTTAGTGATTCATGCGCACCTATGGCCATGTAGCTCGTACAGTCGGTGCTGCCAATTCTCTAGACCATCGTCTGAATCAGACATGCAGGAGCTATCACATTTCCAATCCATTACACCATCGGCATCAGGCTCGACATAATCTTCTTCCTGAGCTGTAATGTTGTAGATGTGGTCTAGAGTATCCTGCTCTCCTTCATCCCTGAGTGGTTCTATATATCTTTCTCCTTGGGATGGGTCGAGGGGTATGATAACGCGCAGACCATTTCCTTCGAAGGTAATCTGTCTCCTCTTAAGGTTGATGATTGCTGCATTTGCCATGGCCCACTCAATTCCCAACAGTGCTGGGTAAGGGTCGATGTCATCAATGATATCAATAACTTCGAAATCTGCTAGGGTACTTACCCCATCAATATCGATTGGAACATTAAGAAGTCTCCCAAGGGGTACAATCCTTTGCTGGTTAGCTAATCTCAATTGTATAGGTGACCAATCTAAGGGGGGTTTTCCCATTTGTCCCCAGGTCTGCTTGGGTAGAACATTAACTTCTGATCCAAGATCCAGAATGACATCGGTCATATCATATTCCCCTATCTAGACATTTAATCTCATTTCCCTTCCCATTCTTCGGACACGACTAACAGTTTTCTCTTGAGCAATTCCTCTCTGAGAGTTTGTGACAGCAAGAACTTTTTGTAGCTCCTTTAGAGCATTCTGATTCCTCAAGAGTTTCATACAACTCTGTAAAAAAGAGGAGAGTGTACTTACTTCATCCGTCGAAGCATCTACTGGCTGCGATGTCTGCTGTGGTTGCCGCGTAGGTAATTCTGTTGTGCGAGGGTCAGTAATATCACATTAATCCGTCGGGACTGGAGCTTGGTCTTTTGTAGTGTCAAGTGCTAGGACTTTCTCAGGGGCCTTACGCACGCACACCTTGCCAGGTTGTTTCTGTGGATTCTGAATGTGTGTCGTCGCGCCACTCCGGGTGACCACATTGATGGCTGGGGCAAGTCTCTGTTCAACAGAAAGCAACTGAAGATTCTTAGTAGGGCCATTGTTGTTTTCCTGAATCTTAGCTATGAGCTAGGGGCATTGCTCAATCACGTGGTCTGCTGCGCGGCAATACTGACAGGTGGTGGTAGGGTTCCGACAGTCACGAGCCATATGGACAGCTTGGTTACAATTGTAGCATACAACCTGGCCCCTTCCTCTGCCGGTCATACCACCACGGCCGCAACCTCCAAAGGTACCTCTTCCAGGGGCACCGCCATGGTAACCATAGCCCTCATTATTCAGAGTTTCATGTTTCACTCGGTAGGCGTCAGAGGTGCGCTCTCTCAAGAGGTCATAGCTACGACACTCCTCTTCATTGTGCCCTACTGACTTACAGAAGTTATAGTAGGGGTTCTTGGGGACTTGAACATACCTCTGTAAAAGAGGGCAACTTTCAGGGCGATGTTGGCCAGTAGTTCTACAAATCTCACAATATAGAACACCGGGATTGAATTGGTTTGGGACACCCGTATTTAGGTAAGTTCTGACCACGGGGCATTGGTCCCTATCGTGACCTTCTGTCCGACATTGTGTGCACCATACCTCCTCTCGACTGGTTTTAGCTTTCTTCATATCACGAAGCTCTAGTGCCATCGCAGCTAGCTGCGCTTGGATTTGAGCAATACCAGAATCATCTTGGGCAGGGGCGGTCTCTAGTTTCATGGCGATTTCCAGCGCCTTTGGCTGGTCAGCGACCTTCTGTTGCATGAGTGGGGTTCGAATGTGTGGTAATAAAGCTGCAATAAACCACTCCTTATGCTGCACAGGGCTAATAGTGAATCTCACTTGGTCTAGGAGAACTTTGAATCTCTGGTCGAAGTCCCACACCGTTGCTGAATCTCCTTTAGTTCGGTGATAGACTGCGACTCTGATTTGGGCTTCTTAAATTCTTTGATGATACCTTCCCTGATTTCAGCTAAAGTGGGGCTCTTAGTACTGGAAAATTTCATAAACCAGGTCAAATCCCGATCCCTGAAAGAAGTGATTAGTTGTGCGCTTCTCACATTCACATCTATAATATTCTTGGCATTCCATACGGCTTCACATAAAAACCAGAACTGTTCAGGGTCTTCGAATCCCGTACCTTTGAATATGGGGAGCTTAATGTCATCGACTAGGTGGGCCATAGGGTTTCTGGGGGGGTTAGGAGGGGGAAAGGATGTCGACAGAGAGGGGTTTACGGGGGTAGGTTGGCTGGTGGCGGGGTTGGTCACACTTGGTTGACTGTCAGACTGCGACAGAATTTCAGGGTTAACAGAGCCTCGCTGTGGGGTGATTGGGGGGTTTCCGACCGACGGGCTTTCTTCAGAGTCTGACGCTTCAGGGTTTACAGGGGAAAACACAGTAACTTGACCTGAGGAATAGGTATCAAAATCTCTTTTGTTCCTTTTGTCACTTCACGGCAAACCACTTTGCTCGTCGAAGGTATTATCACTTCCAAACATATGTTAGTATTGCTAAGCTAATAGTCCAATTCAAATAGCAATATACCCTGCTTTAATCTGCAAACTTAATGAATTCAAAAACTTACCACGGGACCTTTGAAGACAGCCACTCAGCTTTGCTGAAGGGAGGGCTTGTGTCGATGTCAAATTCTATGACAAAGGTTACCAACGTTCTCATCGTCCCGTAAGCAACAGCGCGGGATACCTCGTTGTTCACGTGTTGCACAAGATTGGCCCTTGCGGGGGTCCACGCGGGAACCCGTCGAGCTTGGAAATTCATTCTTCTCTCTGTTAACCTAGACAACCACTGGTGCAACTCTATGTGGATACTACCAAAGAAAATTTCATAAGCATCACCAAAACATACCTTTGTAGAAAAATCGCGGGTGCTATGATGCGGATTTGTATTCTCTTGCTGTGCGAATGTCAGACAAGTCTCGGCAGACCAATCACCGATTTCCTTCACAGAGGGCCTCCAGAATATAGCCCTCGAGGTACGACGTAAACCCCTCTTAAGCAGATACTGAGTTCAACCGGCAATGGAACCAATTTTTTGGGCAATAGGGCAGACCCGGGTTTAATCCTTTTGTGTCACACCAACAAAAGACCCACAGTGTTGGCCCTTTCGGCAACAACCTGCGCGCAGGTTGCAGTCTCACCTGAAACAGCTATGGGGTGCTGCAGAATTAGGTTTCTGCAAGCAGAGAGGGGGATTATTGTACCTTAGCCTGTAGTAACCTTGTCAATCAACAATTATAAAGCTTTGCCATTCATTCACATACAACTTCGCATATAGATAAACAGTCGTGACTTGCTCAACCCACTACAGGGAATTCACAGCGAAGTTTAATATTAGCAGTGATCTAACTTATCAGATGTATACAGTTATTAATGCATGAAAAATAACAGAAACAGAAACAACACAAGAAACCACAACACCAGATATAACGTGGTTCACCCCCAGTGTAGGGGCTATGTCCACAAACTGTGTTTATTCTTCTCGCTACAAAACCACAGTCTGATCTGCGCACTCAGCTGCAGATCCCTTCGGTTCTTAAAATCCGCGCACACAGTAGCAGGCCCCTGCGCACACAGCTGCAGGTCTTTCCTCAATCTTCTTTACAAAACAAACCCTCTGTGCACATAGCTGCAGAGGTCATCCATGCACACAGCTGGGACTTAACCTTTCCTTACAAAACAAAACCTTACCTTCGCTTTCAGCTTTCTTACATCATAAAACCTAACCTATCTTCTTTACATAAGCGCTTATTTATACTGTGCATTTTTACAAAACCATGGTCTTAAACCATGGGCACCCAAAACCCTAAACCCTGGATTTAAACCAAGGGTTTATTACAAGCAAAAGGAGTTTTAACTTCTCCCGACACCCCTAAGACTGTTTTGACCCGTAACTCCGCCTACAAACTTTCTCATTAACCGCGGAGTTACCCAAACATGGAGTATGCGTCCCAACAGCCCTTAGGCTCATAATCAAATGAGGCAATCATATTGACTGATGCGGAATTTGTGCTAGGAGGAGTGGATGAAAAAACTCCCATGAGGGATGAATCCTTCAAAACAACTACCCCAATCGACTAGGAAGGAGGAGGGGACTAGTCTAACATGGGGATGTTATTATCCATGGAGGTAGTAACATTCAGCATGTAGAAATGAAGCTGGTCAATAGTAATGATTCTCCCCAGATGTGGAAATTGGATGGTTCAGAATACTGTTGAAGCAACAACAGTCATAGCATAGAACCAATTTCGTCCTAGGAGGAGATTGTAATCTAAATGGGCATCTACCACTTCTACTTGAACGGAAATGGTTTTGCCCCCCAGCTCGACCGCGAGGGCTGATATGAGACCATGGGGCTAGAAAACCCATCCATCAAAGGACTTAAAGGTTGTAGGTGATGTTACAAGCTCGGGAAAGCAAAGGGATTTCCAACAAGACAAAGACAACATGGAGGTTGAAGCTCCTTCATCTAGGATTGTTCAAAAAACTTTCTTTCCAACTACTTTCATAACAACTTGAAAACAAAGTTTATGTGGTAACCTAGACTTATAGTTCTGAACATTAAAATGAATCAAGTTGGTGTTATCCCGATCTAAACCTCCTAATGTAATCAACAAGTTTTTGTGTTGTGTAGGGCAACTTTGGAGCACTTCTAGGGTAGACATTGCACAAGGTTCCTGAGTGAGATCTTCAACCACATTATAAAATTGAGCAGCTTGGGCATTGGGACTAAATACTGCCTTCCAAAGAGAACTCTTAGGTGGGCGCAAAATCATGTCGAGAGTAGACTTCTCGATAGACAAGGGAAAAGTAGACGAGGACTTAGGAGAACTAGTAGAAGGGGCTTTCCCTGAAGACGAATGATCTTCATTTTTATCTGTAGGTTTATCATAATTATGACTTTGAGTTTGCATATGGATGGTATCTGAGGAAATCATATGAATTTCCTCTGACGAATTGGAACTACTCTGATTAGACATGTGGTCTATCAACTATTGTTGAAAGGGAAAAGGATCCGTAAGTACTATAGGTGTGGGATTGGACTTCAAAAATTGGGATATTTCATCCCGACGAGGACACTCCTTTGAGAAATGGTTACCACCGCATAGCAGATAGGGATATTTCTCTTTTCTTTTCCCTTTGTCATTATCATCATTGGTTGGTCGTGGAGTCTCTAGCTGGTTTCCAGGTTTTTTATTTCAATTTCTGCCTTTCTTCTTATTACCTGAGGTTTGAGTAATTTGAATAGAATTGACCTCAGTGGAAACCTAAGGAGTCGAAGGATTAGATGGGGTAGTTTGGGTTTGCTTGGCAGGTTTCATCATTGATGGGGACTGGATTGAACCAACAATTCCATCAATAGGTACTTTTGCTAGTGGCTTTGCAGGATCGGTGCTAGGCAGAGGAGATTGAGCGATCAGGTTATAAAGAGTGCTAGGATGGGAATAAAACAAGTCTAGGTACTAAGCCTGAATAGTAGCCTTTTTTTCATTAAAGGCTCCACCCATGGCCACATCTCAGGAAATAGGACAAAACAAGGATTTGGTGAACCAATCATATAGTAACTGATCTAGAATAGGGGCCTTAATAAGCCTTCTCCACCTTCTCCACTCATGAATATGATTGGATATGTGGGTGGAGGTGTTATGTCGTAGAGAGGTTAAAATATCAGTACCCATTTCATAACGAATAGGGAGCTGAAAGTGTGTAAGAAACATAGTTTCCAGCGATCCAAAATCCACAAATGAATGTTGTGGGAGTTCAATGTACCACTTCATAGCCGTACCGAACAAAGTTTGCTGAAAAAGTCGTAATCGAACGGAGTCATCCATGAGGGAATTTGAAGAACACCACAAATGGAATGTCATCACATGGTTCTTCTGATTATCTCCTTGTTTCCCATCGAATTTCAGGATGTTCGATGGTAACTTTACCAGAATAGGGGGCCACAAGGGATTGTGTCGAATGGGGTCATTAATCAACTTGGACAGATCAAGTAAGTCCAAAGTTGCTAGGAAAGGTAACTATAGGTTGAGCTGAACATACTGGTATTATTGATATGGCATATAATTACCAGTAGGACCATCAGCGGATTGATAAACAGGTTGCTGTGACGAAGAAATACCAGAAGATCTACCCATAGGTGGTTGATTTTTGGAATCAAGACCACTAGGACCACCATGGCCTCTAGGAGGAGGACCACTAGGGCCACTGGGACCACCAAGACCACTAGGACCACTAGGACCACTAGGACCACCAGGAGGTGGACCACCAGACCCTCCAAGGCCACCAAGAGGAGGTAAACCTCTAGATCCACCGGAACCACTAGGAGGAGGGCCACCAGACCCTCCAGGGCTAGAAGGAGGAAAGCCACAAGGTCCCCCCAGACCACTAGGGCCACTAGGACAATAAGGAGGAAAGTTTTCAAATCCTCCAAGACCATTAGGCCCCTTAATGGGAGGGCCTCCATAAGGGGGTCCTCTAGCACCTCCCACGGTTTGTATAGGTATCTCTTCCATAGATGGCATGTAAGACCAATTGGGTTGCCCCCATGGCATAAACGTATTACTAGGGTTTGGAATTCCTGTAGGATTGGATGGATGATTAATATTACCTACAGGTATTTGATAACCATAACCTCTAGAAGATTGAATGGTTACAGGTTGGGCCCCGAAGAGTTCACCTGAACTGGATGGGGGATTAACCACATTATAATGGGTGGGAGGGACATAAACCGTAGATGGTTCTATGTTAGAGGTCTCCCTTAACTAGTAACAATTCTGGTGTCAGATAATGTAGGTTGTGTCGAGGGTTTCCCCCCGGTGCTAGAAGGTGTAGACGAAACGGGAATTGAAGATTGAATCTTAGGTACAGAAGACCTGGGAAGATTAGGTATAGACATAACATGAGAGGTGGTAGGGGTGGTATCTTGACCTAGGTTACGGGATGTCAATGGATGATCTATAATCATTTCAATGGGTCTCATAGATTCAGCAAGTGAACGATATCT
>LPNX010934454.1:55600-70012 GCA_001517045.1 Pseudotsuga menziesii | reverse complement strand
CTGTTCTAATCTACTTCTAAATTTGATTAGGCACCTTGGTTCCCCTCGTTGTCTCTGTTCTCAAAATTCTTGAAAGAACTCATAGTCCTCTTTCATTCCGCGGGGCCCCACTTCTACAATGGTCCATCTACCAACTTTCTACCTACAAAGGGTGCACTAAGTCTTCTTCACCCGCATCCTCTTATACTTATCAATATTTAAACCCTTCACTTGTTCATATTTCAGACTGTTCATTTTCATACTTTATCAAAATCGTTCGATTCCTTATGGAATACAAGGAGTCCAATTGATGTATAATCATGAGTTTCTGCAATGCATCTTCACAATTTTGGCTTCTTCCTCTATTGTATTTTGCTGCAACTCTAACTCCTTTCACATTTTTCTTCTTCAGAAAATCATGGTTTCCTCATGACTTATTCCATGACGTCAATTTCATGTGGCCTCTCTTCTGATCATTGATATGAAATAGGACTTATCAAACTCCTGCTTCCACACATCCTTTTCCACAAATTCCATCCGCCCTTTGCTTTCTTCCTTACGCATTTCGCTAGAAGACACCGAGTTGTGTAAACCCATATTATTTTATACTTTGATATCTCGTCTTCTGCATTCCTGCTTCCTTGTTCCATCTTCCACGTTCTGCCTTCTGCTTTCCCCCTTCTGTTGGCGAACTCTAGGTTACAAAAACCCATACTATTTTAGAATTTGATTTCTCATCTTCCGCATTACTCCTTCCTCTTTCTGTCTTTCACATTTCTCCTTCCGCTTTCCATCTTCTACTGGCAGACTCCAGGTTGCAGAAAACCATACCATTTTAGACTTTTATTTCTCATCTTTCGCATTTCACCTTCCGCTGGTGAACTCTAGGTTGCAAAAAACCATACTATTTTAGACTTTGATTTCTCATATTTCGTATTTCTCCTTCCACTTTCCATGTTCTGCATTCTACCTTCCTCTTTTCTTTTGTACAGTTGATTTCTTTGCGAGTTCACTCCTAACCGTCGGATCTCTGCACAAGTCATGGATTCTTCTAAGTCCTCTGCTTATCTGGATCATATGCTTAGAACTATGCATTGCCATCAATTAAAACCATATCACAATTTGATCTGATTCCATATGATCGCAAAACCTACCATAATTTCAACAAAATATGGTGATGAAGATCATGAACAACATGAGTTAGATGATCATGTTCCAGAAGAAGATGTCAAAGAATTAGTTTAATCAGATGATGTAGTAGACAATGTCCATGAAGATGATATTGATGATGACATGATGATCATAACTGACTTAGATGACGAAGATGATATGGACAATCCTTACAATGTTGACTCTAGATCTGATGATACAGATGTTGACTTGGATGAAGAAGATGATGAAGTCTATTGAAGTCTACGAGGTATGCAGTAATTTCTCTACTTTATATATTTTGATTGAATATTTTTCGATATAAATATTGAATTTTATTGGTAAATGTAAATTTGGCTTGGCCTGAAATTTGGCATGATTAGACCTAACACATACATTGACGGTGTGGGAGGGTTTCTAGACTAAAACATGATTGATTTTAACAATTCGAGCTTGTTCTGAAATTTGGCAAGGTCATGATCATGACTAACATCATCATAATCACTGTCATCAGCATCATCATCATCCTCATCATCATCATCATCATCTTCATTGTTAAACAATATGAGTGACACATGCATTGAAGGTATGGGAAGGTTTCCAAACTCAAACATCATCATCATCATCATTATTGCAATCATAATCATCATCGTCATCATCATCATTGCCATCATCATCATCGTCATCATCATCATCATTGCCATCGTGATATTCATCATTTCATATGACATCAACATCGTGATCACCATCGTCGTTGTCATAAATAACATCATAATCATCATCATCACCATCATCACCATCATCATCATCATCATCATCATCATCATCATCATAATTGTCATCATCATCGTTGTCGTCATCATCATCATCATCATCATCATCGTCATGATCATGATCATGATCATCATCATCATCATCATCATCATCATTGCCGTCGTCGTCATCATCTTTGTCATCAGTGTCATCTTCATCGTCATCACCATATTCATCTTCGTCATCATCATCGTCATCATCAACATATTGATCGTCAAATGTGACTGAAACTTGAGGTTTCTATAAACATTGTTACTTCACCTTTTTAATGGTCATAACAAACATCGTCATCATCATCGTCGTCATCATCATCATCATCATCATCATCATCATCGCCATCATCGTCATCATCATCGTCATCATCATCGTCATCACCATATTCATCATCATCGTCGTCGTCGTCATCGTCATCGTCATTAAATAATTAAATAAACATAAATATAAAATAAACAAATAAAAAAATACATAAAAAATAATTTAAAATAATAAATAAATAACATATAAATAAATAAATAAATAAACAACAAAACAAAGCATATAAAAATGAAAATAAACATGTACACTAATTTTTCACTTACCTCGAGTTGAAATCATCCTGTGCGTTGCATTTTTCACTTACATATAAAAATCATCCTGCGCGTTGCATTTTTTACTTCATGATTTCTCTCACAGAGCCAGTTCCTTCACTTCTTTTCTCTGTCAGTTTCGTCAGCATTATTCCTTCACAGATTTGATTGCACAGAGTTTACTACAATCTTCTCCGCATGGGTTTGTGATTGACGCACTGTTATTGGTTTCAGGCCTTCATTATGACTGGTGCTAAATTGTCTACAAATATGTCTTCGATAAGTACAAATTTCTATCCCTTTTTTCCACTCCATTTCAGAAACTACAACTATGAGTGCGGGATTGATGTAGCTAACAATTTTGGGCAAATGGAACATCTCAATAGTATAGCTAATGTAGGGATCTTCAGTACCCTTGCTCTATCTCTTCAATTATTTGAATATTATCTACTTGCTCAAGCGTTGCATGGGAAAATTACGTGCACCAGCACTTAGGTTGTGTTGGTCAAATATTTGCATTACCCACACAGTTGTATTCTCAATACACTAACAGGTTACTATGCCAACCTAAAAGTAGTTGAGTCAAGAATATTGTTCCCAATATGCCTCAATGAAATAGTAACACAACTTTCTTTGAATGCCCATTTAGTCATCCATCCTAAAACAACCACCCTTTATAACCCCTGTTCAATTTTATTTCGTCCATAATGACCTCCACTCTAGCCATAATGGTCCTTCCATAGAACGGCCTATTCGGCCTTGTTTGAGAACCATGGTGAACCCATGACTTGGAAGAACCTATATATTAGCACTAACAGGTTACTACTCCAACCTGAGTTTCCCACTAGCCTCATCTCATCCCAACGACCTCTTCAATTCCCATTGTCTTCAATCCAAAATACAAACGCAATCAGCTTGACGCATTTGCAAACCCCACTCAAACCTGTCAACACTTATTCAAACATTTGATCGCCATCCAATCTATTGAATTCACCATTACATTCTCATTCTTGTCGACTCTGTCTATAAATCTAATTCTTTCCACAATCCTTTAAGAAATCCCATGATTATAATTAAACTAAAACTTTTAATAAAGAATAATCCTTACCAAACTTCAAATGCATAGCTTGCAGGCGGTTACGTTGTTCCTTATGTCAAATTCAAAAGCGTATAATGCCTCTGACTGCTTTAAATGCACTTTATTGCTAAAACAATGTATCGGTTTTAATTTTATGAATGGAGGGGTCATTAAAATGAAGCTACATAGTCAATTACAACTCATTTGCATCTGTCCTGTATACTATTGTTAGCTAAACAATCAGCTGCAATTGTCCTATATATTATTGTTAGCTAAACAGTTAGTTGCAACTTAGTTGCAACTTTCATGTAGATTATTGTTAGCTAAACAGTCAGCTACAAATCAGCTGCAATAGTCCTGTAGGTTAAAATTTTCAAAGTTAGAGATTTGTGTGTGTTGCTGAGAGTAAGATTAGCACTTCCCTGCCTTCCCAAAATTTAGGGTTGGTTAAGTACTTGAAAGTCCCCCAAATGTGCCCAAAATTACTCAGTTTTGGGGATGGTTGCATAACTAATTATTTCACCCGGAACTACCTCCTCATGCCCCAAACTGCTGATGATATTTTGCTTATGTCCTCAGCATACACGTCATCAAAAGAACAAGGCATTTTGTTACGGAGAAAACTTCCTATGGCTTGGGGTGTACCACAATAGACAGAGTAACTACAGAAATCAATCCCTTCCCAATATGCAAGAGAAATAAAACATCTAACACTAAAGGATCTCGAAACATACCTTATTCTGGATGGTTGATGTAGATCCCCGTTGAGCTTTTTCCAATCCCACTTGTGTTAACAATTTTCTCTCTCAACAACAGTAAATAAGACAAGCATGCTATATAGTGGTGTTAGCCTACTCTAGCATATATAATCAATAATGCATAAGCAATTAAAAGCATCCATGGATTGAATCTTCATTTAAATGCACATCATTGGATAGGAAAAGATATTTCTATTAATATAAATCAGAGATTACATAAATGAAAACCTCTGCCGGCACGTCTACAAACCGGAGAAACTAAGTCCTCCATCTGGGCCTCTACCACCTCAATCCTCCATCTCTCGATAGCAAGCTCACAAGAAAAGGAAAGATTGGGAAGAACACCAAGTTCTCCAAGGGACAAAGGGATTCATACTCAAGTATAAGCAAGCTACGACAACAATGGACTATAGTTTTCTTGCTCTTCAATTCCTCCCTCCTTCAATGTATCCAAAGGGTGCCTTATATAGTGCTTCAATGGGGTAATGGAAGGTCAAATTCGAGAGATATCAAGGCATATGGAAGGCCAAGAGACAAGTGACTCAGATCCACATCAAGGAAAACTCCAAAACATTTGGCCTTTTGCACACATCCTGATGTACGTGGGTTTAAGGGTTATATCCACGTGTATACACGAGAAAGGGTTTAAAAGTCGTGTATAGCAAATAACAAGTGTTTTTAGGGATGATCTTGGAAACATCAAAGGTACAAAAATAATCCATTGGTTTCAAAGAGTTTGCATAGGGATAGGGAAGTCCATAAATGTGTGATCTACCATGTGTGGTAAAATTAGCTGTAACAGATGCCTAGCAAAGACTCAACATACAAAATTGGGACATCTCTGTGACATAGTAGGCATCGATAGAGGCTCTATAGGGACTGGAAGCTTAACCAGTCGGTGGAGATAAAATCAGACAAATGAGTATATCTCCTAAGGCAAAACTATTAACCCAACCAACGGATGTGATATATAGTGCTCCGTTCGAAGGAGAAACGACGCGACTGCTGCCAAAGATAACATCTTTTCCTGTCCAGCTTTTTGGTTTTTTGATTTTTTTGGACTTTTTCAAATATTTTGAAAAGCTTGAAAAAGAATAAAAGTGCTTTATAGTTACAAAACTAGGAGGAGACGCGTGTCAAGGGGAAAACAAACTATTTCCAAGCAGCAGAACATACCTATGCTCAATGTAAGGAAACATGTGTAGGATAACGACACTCGGGGGAAAGTCCCCTCCCGGTAAAAAATGGGGAATCAAGCTACAAAATATATGTAAAATGGATCTGTTTGGCTGGACATGAGGCAATCTTGAGTTATGTGGTTGATAATCAAAGTCAAGGAAGTCGGCATAAGGCTCAATAAGGCAAGAAAAACTCATGATAATGCAATTACAATTTGACATAAGGGAGTCCTGGGGAAAATGCCATCAAAAAGATCAAGAGGAGTATGAATCTCTTGTGCAAAGTCATGGCGATACTATACAAAGGACTCCTCCACCCTAAAGGAAAAATGTCAACATGGGCACCAAATGCAAAACAGGAGCTAACTAGAGTACCCATGTATGGTCAAGCTCTACCATTCACATCATGTCACTTCTAAAAGCAAAAAGAAGGTTCTGTGACAAGATAGAATGGGTTCGTACCTAAGGTTATAATGAAATGGTCATAAGGTCATGCAAAGTGCAAACGGATGTGAAACCTAACATATATGCTAGTTTATACATAATACCTAAAATAGGCACGAACGGGTCAGAACCACAGTCAAACCGCGCTCAAAACGAAGTCCTACATCATCAAATTAGTTCAAAATGGTCCAAAATGGTAAAAAATGGTAAAAAACAATAAAAAGTGGGTAAAAAATTTCAAAAAATTTCTATAAATAGTAAAAAATTTAAAAATTCCATACCATTTGAAATTTTTATCCATTTGAGCTCAAAAATTCTGACGTGAATTTTGGGAGCATCGTCCGACGAAATTCGACACCGTTTGATCCGGGTAACTCCTCATGTCCTCCTCTTCCTATTTCATCTAAATTTTTAAAGTTTTCATGGTCCAATCAATTTTTTAGGCCATCCCAAGTTGTATGTTTCGTCCCATGTGGAAATCAAGGTTTTTTCCGCGTATAGGGCTCGCCATACACGAAAAAAACACCCAAACCTGTGTACATACACAGTTGTTTTGCAAACAGTCGCGTATGAGGCCGCAAATGAGGTTTTCAAAGGCAAATGCTAATCAAAACTCTTGTTTTTTGTGTAGGAAGGTGTTAAAGTGGAGGGAGAGAGAACATGGTGATGTGGAAGAGGCTGTGCAAGGTGATCTTATGGTCCAACAAGAATTATGGGCATGTGGTTTGCGTAAGTTTTGGTGTCTTGGTAGCCTGAGGGCCAAACCAAGACTCCTACAGCTGCTAGTGGATTACTGGGATCCAGACTCTGAGACTTTTCACATTGAAGGGATGTCACTTAGCATTGAAGTTGAGGACATATACTTTATCACTGGTTTATCCTGACGAGGAGAGGTGGTAAATCTCCGATCTCGTGGGCCATGAGGTGGATTGACTATTGATGAGTACATAGCGATGTACTTCTTTTTGGACACATAAAAGGTTGGGATTCAAATCCATGCAAACTCTATCCAGGTTCTGGGACTGAAGGCCATACTATAGGCATTAGGCAGGATAGACGGATTAGCTTCACTCCACCAGGCCTCTCTGCCACTGATGTTCTATGCGGTGGAGTGTATGATTGGACCACAATGCTATTGAGCAACATGAAACAATAACTCAATGACTGCAAAATGGGCAGGGTGCAAAACATTAGTTTTGGAAAGATACTGAGCACGTTCTTCTTTGAGCAGGTACCAGGGCTAAGCCCTAGAGTGGACATTCCTCCACATAGAGTTCGAGATCTGTCCCAACGACGTTGGGAAAATGTTATGCGTAGACTGGACGGAGGTAGGGTGGCTAACCCCTATCCAGTGGAGGCAGATCATTACAATAGATGACTTACCCCTATGTAGGGATAGACTTTTGTGGAGATCCAGACATGCCCCGACCACCAAGAGCGGCATATAGCGACATAGGCAACAAATCCCAAACCCACATTTTAAGTTTTTTTTGAATTATTATTTTTTTTTTGTTTTTTGATATATTGACTCAAAAGACATGTTTTGGTGTGATGACACATAGTGACAATCTTTCATGTGTATCTAGATGTTGGACCACGATGACCAAATGGTTTCCCTTGTCATCGACGGAGGGGAAGAGGAGACAATATCATGGGTGCGGATGCAGAGCGTATGCTCCAAAGCATTCACATGAACTTTGTATGCTTGACGCACAGGGTACCTATGGCACAAGTCGAGGACTTTCCTGAGGCCATGAAATGCTAGGAGGTTGGTATACCACGGGCATGGGTTCAATTATTTTGATTTTTAGCTAGAGTCGTAGTGTTCTACCACGATTAGAACCCCCCTCCCCCTTAGGCTTAGAGACCTGAGAGTATTCCTTTTTGTACGACCGTGTATTATATTTTGGTGGCTCGGAAGCCCCAATTTTGTATTATGACACTTATGTATTATGATGTCACTTTTTGGATATTAATGAAAAACTTTTATGATGATCGATTTTATTTATTTACATGTGTGAAAAAATGTATGTTTGTGATATGCTTATGGTCTATGAAACAAATGCCAATCTAACACATAGTTAGCATATGAGTCGGCAACTTGATTAAAAATTCTTGGAACATGAATGTATGTAATATTCTCAAATTGTCGTTCTAGCAATCTCACACGTAAGAATCTTCTTAATAATATCAAATCCCTAACACGATACAAGCCATTAAGCTATGAGACCACTAATTGCGAATCAAGATGTAGCTCAAGAGAGAGAACACCATGTGAAATGGCATCACGCAATAACTCAATAATGACACTATATTCAACAAAATTGTTCGAAGAAGGCCGTAAACATACGCCTCCTGAAGACAATACTTGACCCGTAGGAGTATAAATCACCCAAGCAGCCGAAGTTGAGTTTTGAGTGTGACGGCTAGCACCATCCGTGAATCTTGTGTAAACGGAAGACTCCATTGACATCTACCATAAGAAGTGGAAGCTAATCAACAAACCCGATCACCATAATAAAACCAAACTATGCAATTCAAAAACTGTACTATAATAAACAACAATCAGCCCTGGCTGAAGATCATGCATAGTATTTTTTAAGATAGAGCCCATTTCCAGACTCTACCAAGGTTGTCCCTTCATAATCCACTAGCTCATAGGTGCCCTTCTCTAACACACGTTTGACCACGTAAGGACCATGCCACATGGGATTAAACTTCCCTGCCCCCAAGGGTTCTTTAGATTGATACCACAAAAGGACCAAATCACCTTCACTAAACTTCCTTGGATAGACAGACTTGTCATATTGAACCTTGACGTGATGCTTATTTACTTCTAGAGCCACTAAGGCATCTCGACACTTCTCATCAAGTTTCTCTAAGTGGACCAAACGTTCTTCCAATGTGGAAGTGTCTGGTAAAAGCTCTATAGCTAGCTTTAGATAAGGGATTTCGCATTCAATCGGCAAGACAAAATCCACCCCATGTACAAGCTGATATGGAGAGAAACTGGTGGTAGTATTAATCGCAGTTCTATAAGCCCACAAAGCAAGATATAACATGATATTCCAATTCATCTTGCTTTGTGCGATGGTTCATTGGAGAATGGACTTAAGTGATTTATTCACTGCTTCAACCTGTCCATTCGCCTGAGGGTAAAAATAAGAGGAGTGCCCCTGCTTATACCCTAACTTTGAATCCAACTCTTGAACCATCATTTTATTCTGAAAGTGCATACCATGGTCAGTGACAAGCTCTTTCGGAATGCCAAACCGAGTAATAATTTGGTTGAAATGAAATGTGCGGCTGTCTCACCGTCGGATTTAACTGTGGGCATAGCCTCTGCCCATTTCATGAAATAATCGACAACCACTATAATGTGATGATGCCCCCCAGCCGAAGCTAGGTTGCAATCCATAAAGTCAAGCCCCCACTTGGTGAGGGGACCGGCAGTGATAATAGGATGTAATGGGGCTGGATGCAAGCGCGTATTGCGTGTAAACACTTGTCAATGGTGACACACTTTTACCGCATTGACACAATCTTTGAAGATCGACAGCCAAAAATGTCCTACTCTCAATATTTTTTGGGCTATAGAAAGCCCAGATAAATGACCACCACATGCCCCTCCATGGAAATCATTCAGCACAACCTCAGCTTCCTCATGGGTTAAACAACGACGTAAAATGGAATATACTCCACAGCGGTACAAAGTGTTATCCACTATAAGGTAGTTCTTATCTACATGACGTAATCGTCATCACTCATCCCGTGAAAGGTGAGTAGGGACCTTCAACGTTTGCAAATATACAATGATATCCCCATACCATGGGTCCAAATTTGAGATAAGGAAAATATGCTCATTGACAAATGTATCCTCATAAACCTCTTCCTCCTCCAAACTTGGAAAATTAGATATGAGCTTCGCAAAGATCAACAATTTCTTCAATTTCACACGGACGCGGCCACATAAATCAAGAAATCACGGCTATAGTCAGGTGGACTAAGCATGGAGGCCGATACTAAGGCTTGCTTAAGGGCATCAAAGGACTCCTAGGCTCACTCATCCCAGCAAAAAGGAGTGTCCTTCTTTAAAAGACGCATAAATCCTTTAGTCAAGTTGGAAAAATTAACTACAAATCTCCACAAGAAATTTTCCATGCCCTGCAAACATTGAAGGTGTCTAATATTACACGGGGGAGACAATTGAAGTATTGCCTCAACCTTTAAGGGATCAACTCTTATACCCTCCTTGGATACGATGAACCCTAGCAAGCAACCAACAGTCACGCATAAGATGCACTTATGAGGATTTAAATGAACCTGGTAATAATGGCATCTTTCGAATACTAATCTCAAATGGTATGGATGACGCACTCTCAAATGAGAATGAGTAGCAAGGTCATCCAAATACACTTCGATAATCATTTTGAAATCATGAAAATTAAGTTCATAGCCCGCTGAAATGTAGCTCCGTCGTTTTTAAGGCCGAAAGGCATCTTTCGATATGCAAAATTACCCCAAGGACAAATAAATGCGGTCTTATGTTGATCCTCAGGTTTGATCTGAATCTGATTATATCCAGAAAAACTATCCATGAAGGAGAATAAACCTCGCTTCTTGCACACTCATCCAAAATATGATCAATAAATGGCATGGGAAAATTATCCTTAGGACAAGCAGGATTTAAATCATGGAAATCGGTGCATATACAAATCGCTCCCTGCTTCTTATCAACCGGAATAAGATTTGAAACCCACTCCATCAAGGGAATGGGATTGATAAAGCCGGCTTTTAACAGTTTCTCTGTCTCATCCTTAATGGAGGGTGCTTTTCTAGGATTCACCGCACACAAACATTGTCGAACCGGCTTCGCATTTGGATAGGTCTTAATCTCATGTTCGACAATATGAGGGTCAATACCTGGCATTCCCTCGTATGACCAAGCAAAGATGTCACAAAACTCTTTAAATAGCTCGGTATACTCCTCGATCTCATCAAGTGAATAAATCTCCCCAATGTAGACATTCTCAACTTTTCCAGGACTGCGAGAAATATTGAGAGGAATAGTAGGTGATAAATTCTCCATGTTCCCATCAGCCATCTGACCAGGAGAGCTCAATGGAACCAAAAAACTACCAATCTTCTCGCTAAGAATCTCCCTAAAGTCATCACGCTCCATACGGTCGAGTTCAGGAAGAAAATACGATCGATGATGTAAGTCTTCCCAAGGTGGCTCAACCCAAGACATGGCCTCAATAATGGCTTTATCTGATGGAAAAACATTGTCCAGGAAATCATGTGCGTGAGAGGACTCCACTTCCCATGCAGGAAGCACATACGGGTCCTCCTCCTCTGCCCGCAAAGAGGAAGTACTAGGCTTTGAAACTTGATCAAGATTTGCTTGATATGCTACCACCGTTGCAGGAAACGACACATCCATTTCGATAGGTACAATCGAAGGACTTGGTGAAGGAAGAATCCAAGTATCTTCCATATGGGTAGTGTGAAAAGACGCTGAATTCAACAAGGATGAAGCCCCACCAAAACTAGATCTGATCATAAGAACGAGAGTAGGATAGCTAAAGGTTACCATAAGAGACGAATACATACCCACACCCACACTCCTAGTTGCTAGTTGAGAATGATCGATAATTGGGATAGAAGTTCCCAATGATGCATTAACACTCAGATTACGGAATTCCATCTAATCAATCGTAATGATCTTCCCATTAAATGGAAAGCATACCACTCGAAAGAGAGAAGAGGCTACGTCTTGCATACTATACATCTAATTCCGGCCCAGCAAAATATTGTAGTCAAGGGGCGCATCAACCACCTCGACCTCGATTGCAACGATATTCCCTCTTAATTGGACCTTAAGAGAAGGAAGAATCCCATGCGGCTGAAATGATCTACTATCGAAAGCTGTCAACATAGTAGCGGATTGAGACTACTCGGGAGAACCCAAACCCTTCCAACATGACAAAGACATCATAGAAGCAACAGCGCCTTCATCAATAACAGTGCGTTTGACGGTTATATTAAGAAATTCTACATGAATCAAAAGAGACATGTAGTAAGGCAAGCGAGGTTGTATTCCCATGGTTTCAAATTTGATAAGGGAAGAAGAGTTATAATCATTAACCCCAAGAGCAGAAAGTAAGGCTCTCCTCTGTGGAGGACAAGTCTGAAGTACTTCAAGCGCGGACATCGCACAAGGAGTTTGGCCCAAATCCTCGACAACGGAATAGTTCTGGGTGGCTCGGGCATTAGGATTGTGCCCTGAATGCTTTAAGACTCCCTTTGGAATGCGAGGTGCAACTTCAGGTTTATCCGTAGGTTTTTCGATACACAAAGGGCTCTCAGGTGGAGTGGGTTCCTTTCCAAGATCTGGTTGTGATGAACCATAATCCTTCGCACGAGTCACAACCTTAGCCGTGTGCACCATGTTAATCCAACCATGACTAGTATTGGCCTCCGGTGGATTTTGATCTCCACTCGATGCACAATGAGGATCAATGGTCCTCGAGTTCATATTTTGATTGTTGGGTAAGGGATTAGTTAGCACAGCTGGGCCCTGTGCTATGAAGCTCGAAGCATCTTCCATATGAGGGCACAAGTGAGTGAGGTGGTCCTCCTTACATAACTTGCAAGGAAACTTTACCTTACGTTTAGTCTATTTGTCCCCCCCATCATTACGAGCATTCTTGTCATTATAATTAGAATTTTCGTTCTTATTCCCACCCTTACAATTATTTTTCCCTTTTTTCCTATTCCTTCCAGGATGCTAGTTGCCCTTCTGGTTCGACGATTGCACGGAAAGTACACTCGTCGATTGGGTAGGTTGAGACAAATCCATGGCTTGTCCTAATGCAAATTGATTAATTGACAATTGGCTCACTTGTTTCACAACTGAATCCATAGGTTTGGTACTTGTACAACCCACAATGCCATCAGCATGTGGCCCAGGCTTGATCTTGGGATCGAAACTAGATCGCAGAGCATTAGGTATAATCTCATACAAAAGTCTGAATTGAGCGTAGATCAAATCCAACTCTTGTGCCCTAAAGATTTCTTGTTCCTCGTTTTGGACTCCTGTTAACACCCAAAAATGGTTAACTACCTCATATACCCCATTACATGGCTCATTTGTCCACTTTCCTACCATATCTCCATCAAAAACCCATAAAACCATCTAAAAGGTCACCAAAAAGCTTAAAATGCCTCCAAAAGGCTATAAAATCCTTTTTTCCTCCAAAAATATCCAAAAAGGAATAAAAAATATAAAATAATGAGGAAAAAAGAAGAAACCCTAATAGCTGAAACCCTAAAACAGCTAAAACCCTAAAAAGCTGACCTAAACCACATGGTTTTATAAATAAGTGATGGAGACCCATTATTCCACATCCATTATCATAAGCATCCTGCCTC
The DNA here is from genome assembly GCA_001517045.1 of Pseudotsuga menziesii. Classification (NCBI taxonomy): domain Eukaryota; kingdom Viridiplantae; phylum Streptophyta; class Pinopsida; order Pinales; family Pinaceae; genus Pseudotsuga; species Pseudotsuga menziesii. The sequence goes on along the minus strand of LPNX010934454.1, from coordinate 56,613 downwards.
TGCCGAAATTATTCTTGAAACCCTAGCTTATCATTAAGCTACTTTCACCATTGAGAACTCTTTTTGGCCCATTTCCACCACCGGAGAAGGAGAAGAAGTAGCTTGGAGCTCGAAGCCACCGACATCGGACCAGCGCAGCGGACTCCATCAACCTCCTCATTGGAGGTAACATCAATAAAGATCGTTGTTCATTTCTTTACTGTTTCTGTTTCATGTTATTTACTTTTTACTGCTTTAGCTTCAAGAATGTATTTAGATTAGTTTTTTGCTTCAGTTTATCATTATTTAAATCATATATCATTGAACTGCTACTAAGGAATCCAGATTCCTTAGTAGGTGCTCATTACCACAAGCTAGGGTGAAAACACTAGCTATAGTTTTGGCGACTCCGCTGTCTTTTTTAATTTAATTTTTCCGTACTGTACTTTCGGCTGTCGTTTTCGGCCGCCGGAAACGGCACTTTTTTCTTTCGCAATCGCAGCCCGACCGCGCATTTCAGACCCTAACCTGCGACCAGCCCGCCAGAGTGTCGGCCATTCTCCTGCGTCCTGGACGCGTCCTTGAACTTTCCCAGTTGCGCCCCGACAGCATTTTTTCAGCCCACAGTCGCAATCCGACCGCGCCTGTTCATTACACAGTCGCGCTCCGACCGCCGCTGTCATCCAGAACCCCGCAACCTAGACCGCGCCTGTTTCCTTTAAACCTGCGATCTGCGCGCGACTGTTGCCTTCAAACCCGCGGTCCGACCGCGCGAGTCCGCCCCATACCCGTGGTCCGCGAACTGTTTTTTGCCCTTGTTTCCGCGCCGAAACCCAGCCTCTTTGCCTCCATTTTTCCTGCACTTGCACAGCCACCTGTTCCACTTGCATCCCTACAACCATTTCTGTCCCTTGTTTACAGAATTGTTTAGAAAATTTTTAGCATTATTTATTTCAAAAAAAAAAAAACATTCGCATGGTAAAAGTTTTTAAAGTCTTTCATACATTATTATTGTTATTGAGTAACTATTTTGA
>LPNX010934454.1:30785-47600 GCA_001517045.1 Pseudotsuga menziesii | reverse complement strand
AAAAATACATGTTCAGAACTATACATGTTCTGAGTACCCCAGTACTCAGCTATACAAAAAATATATATGTACATCCCTCAAAGCTCATAAAATACAAGCCGCAACTACCAAAAATCAGGGAGAGTCCCCTACTCTCCCTAGTGGGAATCATACCCTGGATCACTCTCCGTGTCAGCAGCCTCTGACTCCTCCTCCGGCTCCTCCTCCGACGAGTCCTCATCTCTCCTGGGCCTCGGTGCCCGTGCTCGTGCCCTCTCCGCCAAGAGAGCCACCCGGAGCGCTATCCCTCTGAAATCCCGAGGCGCCCACCTACAATCCCGAATCACATATCGAGGAAGGTCCTCCCACCCCGCATCACTCACTCCCGTCGGTAGCCGGCCTAGCAACACCCGTACAGACTCCAGAGCCCCATCAGCGTCTCGCCGATGCACCTCCCCTCGCCCAGGTAGAGCTGGCATGGCCACAACCCCTCTACGGGGCACATGATCTCGCGGCGGCCTCGGACCCACATCTGCAAACACCTAGTCGTCAGTCACCATATATATCATATCTAACATAAAAAAAATAAAAAAAATAAAAAAAAATAAAAAATAAAACTGGACAAAACAATTAAAATCATACATACCGTCCGGACCCCATGCTTGTCCAGGTGGCCGTGGCGCATCTGGATCCCCTGTGTAGTCCATGCCTCGGTAAGGATAGTCCTCCAACGCCAGTGGTAGCTGAAGCCACTGCATATACAGCTCCTGAGTGAAATACCGCCCCACGTCCCCGCCGCCCCGGCGACGCATCATCTCTCCCCACCGGATCATCCGGGGCTCCCTCAGGCCTCCCTCTCTAACCGGCACCCGCGGCCGCAGGGTAGGGACCCTCTCCATGAAGAATGCCACTAGAAACGAACCAAAATAGAATCCCTTGCCAGCTTCCTTCGCTGCGGTCAGCTGTCGCTGCACGCAGGTCAGGAACATCTGGCCCCACGCATAGTATGTCCCAGCCAGCACTCGCTCTACAATCTGCATCTGACCCCCCGACACCTTCTCAAGTGACTGGGATCCCAAAATCCGTACGACACAAGCTGCCATCACCTGTATAGCTGGCTCCCGTAAATCCTGAATCCGGAGTGCATTCCTATGCACCCTCGCGTCTGCCCTTCAAAAGCGCGCTTCCAAGTCATCTATATCGAGATCCGCAGAGACCCGCGGCTGTGTATCTGTTACCCGCCCCAGGCAGGGTAACCCCGTCATGAAATAAACATCGACCAGGGTGAGGTCCACCCTCTCTCCCTGTACCCGAAACGCCTGTGTCTCGGGCTCCCAGAAATCAATCAAGCGGTTCAGCAGTAAACCTGCTGACCGTATCATCGGAACCTCCGCGAACTTTAGTAGTCCGAAGAGAGCCAACATGGACCGCACCCGACGGTCCTCTCGAATGGCAGTCACTAGATCCTCTGGCATCTCCCTCTCCTGCCATATCACCCGTGGCATCCTGCAAATCAAACAAAGAAGTCTCATTAGGCTCATGACCAAATAACAGACCTCCCCCACCCATCCATAACCCAAAACAGCCGCAGTCCAGACCACGGCTGTCAAGCCCAACAGTCACGGTCCCGACCGCGGCTGTCAAGCCCGACAGCCGCAGTCCAGACCGTGGCTGTCAAGCCCAACAGTCGCGGTCCAGACCGCAGCTGTCAAGCCCGACAGTCACGGTCCAGACTGCAGCTGTCAAGCCCAACAGTCGCGGTCCAGACCGCAGCTGTCAAGCCCGACAGTCGCGGTCCAGACCGCAGCTGTCAAGCCCAACAGTCGCGGTCCAGACCGCAGCTGTCAAGCCCGATAGTCGCGGTCCAGACTGCAGCTGTCAAGCCCGACAGTCACGACTTCTGACCGCGGCTGTCCAAGGCAAACCCGCGATCAGAGACCGCGCTTTCGACCGCTGAACCCGCGTTCCACACCTATAGACCGTACAACATCCCCCCATGGGCCCCACCAACCCCCCAACCCAAAAATCAAAACAAGTGTCGGTTTAACAGAATACCTGGCTCTCCCGAATCTCGAATCCACTGGTCAGATCGTCCAGAAATCACCCGTAAGCTCTAGTTCACTCCGATCGCAAATCAATCTCGAATAGTACAAATTACGTGTCACATTGGGCCCACTTACTATTTGTAGTCAGTCGACTTCGTTCTTGTTTTGGCCATTCTGAACCCATCCGGAATCCGTTTTCCGAACCGTTTCCACCATTGGAATCAGCACGACTAGATCATACTAATGGTCACCTCGTTGCATCTTTTTGACTACATCATTTTTTGCCCATTTTTTAGACACCCATAGTCGTCTCGGTTTGCGTGCCACTTTGGCCGCCCTCTGTTTTTCGTACTTTTTATATCGCCGGAATCACCTTTCTGAGCTCATGATGATACTTGAGATACTTTCTCGCTCTCCCCTAGGTACAATCATAACATTGTGTCCTGACATCTTGCTACCTTGATTAGCGCGCCCCATCGGCCGCCGTTTGATTGTTCCACACTTTTTACATGAGCCATTCACTCCTGTCATACTGCAAAGGTTTCGTTATTTTTCCACCATTCATCCACCCTGCAAGGAGGCCCACCAGTGTTCCCCCCCGCCCTCAGGTCTGATCATCATAAATGTTCCTTAATTGAACACTTCCTCTTTGCCTGACCATTCCAAATACAGAGTCTTCTTATTTGCTTTCAGACTCCTTAAAATTGAAAGCAATCACGAGCATGAACTGTCATGGGCTCGCAAAATCCACATGACAGTACCATTTCATTACTTCAGAGTCTTCTTATTTGCTTTCAGACTCCTTAAAATTGAAAGCAACCACGAGCATGAACTGTCATGGGCTCGGAAAATCCACATGACAGTACCATTTCATTACTTCAGAGCCTTCTTATTTGCTTTCAGACTCATTAAATATGAAAGCAACCACGAGCATGAATTGTCATGGGCTTGAAAAATCCACATGACAGTAACATTCCATCATTTCAGAGTCTTCTTATTTGCTTTCAGACTCCTTAAAATTGAAAGCAACCATGAGCATGAACTGTCCTGGGCTCGTAAAATCCACCTGACAGTACTATTTTATATCCACACTTCTTCAAGTTCCCTAACCCATGAAGCACTCCCCCTGTGCCTCTTGGCGCTCTGATCGATCATCTCGGCAGCACCCCCAATCAGGTCGCCTTTGTTCAGAGTATTCTGCAGTCTCCTACCATTTTACCACAGCTTGTGTCTCCCTCAGCCCATTCACTCTCAGATACCGATATGATTCCTTTACCACCAGTCAGTTTTAGATGCTGCCCGATCATCCTCGCCATCATACTCTGAACAAAGGACGTTTGAGTCCATCCACTCTGCTTGCCCAGTTTTTCCCCCCAGTTTATCTCCCCTGCCACCAGTATTATCTTAGTTCGGTTCTTCACCTCGTGCTCCTGTCAAGGAAACATCATTGCCTTGATAGTTGCAGGTCTCCCTCTGTCGACGACAACCCCTCTATTCCAGAGGATAGACCTAGAGGTCCCTGTGTCTTGGACTCATCACCATCTGTGGTGAGTGCCTACGGACCATCTTGAGAGGAGTCATCATTGCCTCTCCGGATAGTTGTTTCTCACATGCTCGACGTCAGCACCCTAATCGCATCGTTGAGAATCACGCAGGGTTTATATCACTTCCGTTGTTTTTCGAAGACCCCCGAATTTCCACCGACTCTAGCACATTGGTGAGTCACTTCGGAACGCCCAGTTATATGTTCCCGTGGATATCCGGGCTGTGTTGGCGATTGTATTCGGAAGCCATTCAATTCTATGCTTCTTTGAGTACCTAGTTCAGTTCCAGATCAGTGTACCCTTACGAGTGTGACCCTTGCCACTCTGATCCAACAGCGCATCAGTTCCTTCAAAACAACATTCAGTAGCACTGCTACCATTCCAGTGTATCATTTTTTCAGCTCAACCATGGTTAGCTCAGCAGTATGTTCCAGATTTGTGTCCCTTCTGGACCCTCATGATATGCACAGTGATTATCTACTACAGGTCCTTCATTTTGGGCCTCACAAGTGATTTTTTTGTATCTTGATACGAGCATGGGAATGCCCGCCTCGTCCATATATTGAGATTTTTTCCTCATCCAGTCTTTGAGGACCATTTATATTGCTATGTTATATTCTGATACGAGCATGGGAATGCCTGCCTCGTCCATATTATCCGATGATCCCTCATCCATTATTGAGGTTATGTACTTTTCAGTCCTTGCAGGTGGTTTGAGATCGGTGTCCCGGACTTCAGTTGCTTCCTTCTCTTCTCCACACCCCAACAAAAAACCAAATATGAATCATGATGTCCATCGGCCATACGATGAGCTCCTGCCCTCACACCTCAAGGGGCAATCTGTTAACAGCCAAAAACGGTTAACTACCTCATCTACCCCATTACATGGCTCATTTGTCCACTTTCCTACCATATCTCCATCAAAAACCCATAAAACCATCTAAAAGGTCACCAAAAAGCTTAAAATGCCTCCAAAAGGCTATAAAATCCTTTTTTCCTCCAAAAATATCCAAAAAGGAATAAAAAATATAAAATAATGAGGAAAAAAGAAGAAACCCTAATAGTTGAAACCCTAAAACAGCTAAAACCCTAAAAAGCTGACCTAAACCACATGGTTTTATAAATAAGTGATGGAGACCCATTATTCCACATCCATTATCATAAGCATCCTGCCTCTGCCGAAATTATTCTTGAAACCCTAGCTTATCATTAAGCTACTTTCACCATTGAGAACTCTTTTTGGCCCATTTCCACCACCGGAGAAGGAGAAGAAGCAGCTTGGAGCTCGAAGCCACCGACATCGGACCAGCGCAGCGCACTCCATCAACCTCCTCATTGGAGGTAACATCAATAAAGATCGTTGTTCATTTCTTTACTGTTTCTGTTTCATGTTATTTACTTTTTACTGCTTTAGCTTCAAGAACGTATTTAGATTAGTTTTTTGCTTCAGTTTATCATTATTTAAATCATATATCATTGAACTGCTACTAAGGAATCCAGATTCCTTAGTAGGTGCTCATTAGCACAAGCTAGGGTGAAAACCCTAGCTACAACTCCGGATGTAGAAATATCCTTCACGATGTAAGGTAACAACGAATTGAGGAACCACACAAGGAGAAATTCCGATGGTATAAAGGCTTTAATCAACCGCTTCTGTCTACGCCACTATTGAATATGATCTGAGATATGTGTGTCTTTGTATTTTCGAAATGTCGATAAGAGTTTGGTGCCAACATCGTAATGTACGGGTAGTTGAAAGTGATTGAGGAAATTCATGGCAAGGTCATCAAATAAAACGTATGCCCCCCTTGGTAACTCTATATACCATTTCACTGCAGGCTGGGTGAGGGTGCATTGAAATAGCCTCAAACGGATTGAATCGTCATGTAAGGAATTGGAAGAGCACCAAAGGTGAAAAGTAGTGACATGCTCACTAGGATCTTCTCTAGCTTTACCCTCAAACTTGGGAATGTCTGAAGGAAGCTTATTAGGGGCGGTCAGCCAGTCGGGTCATGAGATACCAGATCATTCATAAGTCTCGATAAATCAGGTAAGTTCAATGTTGTGAGGAAAGGGATCCTATGTTGGCTCGGTCTATGCCACGCTCCATGATAGTTCTGGTTCATGTAAGGTTGATTTCTATAAATACCATGGCCTTGGCCATAATAACCTCCTCCCATTTAACCCATGTAGGGCTGCATGGAAGCATTGTGATGTGGGGTACCTTGATTATGCGGTGCTACAAAGCCATAATTGGAAGAGTAAGTAGGTTGTTGATACCTATACCCATAGGGTTGATAGTTTTGTCCATACTATGGTCCATAAGACTGTCCATGAGAAGCTCCATAAGGTATCCCATGGGATGTCCCATGAGAATGTCCAAAGTTAGGGATATGGGCAACTTTTTGAGATGGACCATAAGACGATCCAAAAACAGGGATATGACCTCCTGACACAACAGGAGGTACTTGACTCTGAGATACTATCGTGCAAGCAGTCGCAGCACAAACATGGCCAGTAGCGATATTCTGGCCCGAAGGACCACGTGAATGAGGGGGAGGAAGGGTTGTCAAAAATGCATTCGAAGGAGTAGGGTTCGAGGACGAAGGGACATGTGAAGGAATGTAAGTGGTGTTCCCAATGGTCACTCATCTCGGTTCTGGTATTCATATATGATTACTAACACTAGGTATAGGACGGACATGTGAGGTTGCTTCCACCGCCGGGATGGAAGGTGCAACGTGACTAGTGCTCCCGAATCTCTCTGCATGGAAAGGAATAGGAGTGCCCCCAAGCATAGTGCTAGGTTCAACTTCTGATTCAACATGATGTGCTGGATCGGGTGCAGTGATATTAGGCATGCCATAATGAACATGACTAGTGCTTGTGGGTTCATAATGAGTCTCGTCGCCTGGTAACCAATAACAGCGACCTATGAATCAGGGATCATAACCAGATTGTGAAGGTATTTTCTGTGAAGGATCATATACGGGAGTAGGATCTTCCTCCCCAACCTCATGAGGTGGGGAGGACATCTCTGGAATCTCATCCTCATGATCTCCCATAGTGTGTGAATCAAAGTGAGAAGTAGTCCATCCGGACTGTCTGTTTCTCTCTCCCAAAGGAGGAGGAGACGTGGAAGGTGGAAGTCCTGCTAAATGACGAGAACTGTGAAGTGCCACGCCCGAATCCACAATGACTCAAAAAATGAAAAGACTCGATCTAATTATGCAAACCCTAGGAAAACTAGCATGCCACACAGCATACACCTATAAAATGTAAAGCCAAATCGCAAGCAAACAAGGGTAGGATATGTGAGCTCCCAAATGAAGTAGGTATGTCTTGCCTAGGAGAGGCTTGAGAATCCCATACACAGCCAGTAGAGGTTTGTAACCAATTATAGTGGCCCTCAGCTTCAACGCATATAGCGACTGTGTTTTCTGACCCCTACCTGGCCAGGACACTTGCAAAATAACCTCTACAAAGTACCCCCTCGATAACCTAGCTAAGTCAACCAAGGTTACCTTAATATAATCAATGCGCAGACGGACATTCACAGGATGGATTGACCGTATGGGCAGGGTAGCAAAGCCTGAAACTCTTGGAAGAGCCCCCAAATACAAACAAATCCTTGAAATATCTTCGGTGCTACTCAGTTACAACCAGGGGTCATCCCAATCATAACCACTCACACTACCTCGTGTTTAACTCCTTTGTAAGATGAGGATTTTGAGAACACTAATTATATAAAGGAATTTAACACTCTCACCTGGACATACACATAAATGTTTCGTTTGGTGGTCTTGGATAATTTACTCAAAATGAACTATTCCAAGACCCTAAAAACTAGTCTTGTTGGTGCACCCTATAAAAGAAAAGAGTGTAATTCATTTTATTATGCATTGATTTTAATTGGCTTATTACTCAAAGGTTAAATGGTCATGCAACTAATGATTTTATGATGCAACAAGAAGTAAAATGCACACCTAAAAATCAATGCAAATGCACTGTGTCAAATGAAGAACAGAGTATGCTACTACGTGAAGTGCAAAATTTTCCTTCAAATGAATATGCAATCATTCCTATATGAAAATCTGATTAATATTCTCTAAGAAAACCTAATGCAGGTACCATGCAAATGCAAAATGCAAACAATGCATAATGATGCAAAAAACAAATGTTTTTGTATTTTTGAATTAAATGAGATAAAAAGAAAAAGTATGACTCTACAACCCTCAGACTCTGCAAGCATTACCAGATAGCACCCAAGAAAAGCACCAAGGTAAAAGAGACCTAATGCACTAATCCCAAAACAAAAAATAGAAAATGAAATAACAAGAACATTTTCAAAAATTTAAACTAAAAAGCGTCTCTGGTCAGAAACATTGGTGTATATAGACTCCAGAAGCATCCAAGAAGACTCAGCAATCATCCAAAATCACCCATGAACCCTTAATATTCTCCAAAAAGGAAAAAATTAGGGCATACGTGACTGTTTGCAGTAAATCCACGTATATACACAGATATTCTAAGAAAACCCGCATGTACACGTGACTGTGAAGGCAAAAATCACGTACAGGAAGTAAAAGAGATAAAAAAGAAGGAAAACAGACAAGCTGAGACAAAATTTACTCCTATAAGACACTACATGCCCCCAAACCCGACTCAAAAACAGAGAAATCAGAGCAATTCAAGAACATTGAATGATGACAAAACCCCAAAGGAAATGACTAGGAACTCCCTAGTATGGTCGCCAATTCTATTACGGAGAAAAATTCCTATGGCTTGGGGTGTACCACAACAGACAGAGTAACCACATAAATCAACCCCTTCCGAATATGCAAGAGAAATAAAACATCTAACACTAAAGGATCTCTAAACATACCTTATTCTGGATGGTTGATGTAGATCCATGTTGAGCTTTTTCCAATCCCACTTGTGTTAACAATTTTCTCTCTCAACAACAGTAAACAAGACAAGCATGCTATATAATGGTGTTAGACCTACTCTAGCATATATAATCAATAATGTATAAGCAATTAAAAGAATCCATGAATTCAATCTTCATTTAAATGCACATCATTGGACAGGAAAATATATTTCTATTAATATAAATCAGAGAATACATAAATGACAACCTTTGTCGGCACGTCTGCGAATCGGAGAAACTGAGTCCTCCACCTGGGCCTCCACCACCTCAATCCTCCATGTCTTGATAGCAAGCTCACAAGAAAATACAATATTAGGAAGAATACCAAGTGCTCCAAGGGACAAAGGGATGCAGACTCAAGTATAAGCAAGCTACGGCAACAATGGACTATAGTTTTCGTGCTCTTCAATTCCTCCCTCCTTCAATGTATCCAAAGGGTTCCTTATATAGTGCTTCAATGGGGTAATGGAAGGTCAAATCCGAGCGATATTGAGGCATATGGAAGGCCAAGAGACAAGTGACTCGGATCCACATCAAGGAAAACTCCAAAACATTTGGCCTTTTGCACACATCCTGATGTACGCGGGTTTAAGGGTTATATCCACGTGTATATGCGAGAAAGGGTTTAAAAGTCGCATATAGAAAATAATAGGTGTTTTTAGGGATGATCTTGGAAACATAAAAGGTACAAAAATAGTCCATGGGGTCCAAAAAGTCTACAGAGGGACAGGGAAGGCCATAATTGTGTGATCTACCATGTGTGGTAAAATCAGTTGTAACACATGTGCATAATTTCAGTGCTTAATGATCAGAGAGCATGTGCTATTTATTAAATCACATCAGTAGGACCCTGGCTAAATAAAAGACCTTTTATATATGCATAGAAAAGTTATGCCTTACTATTATGTTTTCCACAGATATACACTTACACTGTTTGTTGAGATAATAAACTCTTGAAATCCCTTTGTGTAGGGGGCTCTATTATTCATCACTGTACAAGGTTTTTTCAATGTGGAATTTTCTCTAGTCGATGGTAGAGATGACATGCTCCACAAAGGGCCTTCACGCCGAACATTCAATCCCTTCTCAAACTTCTTATGCACTATTCCAGTTTGGAATGGATTATGAACCTCCCTCTACATTTTTTAAGTTACGATTCCCTTCAAGTAATAGGTGGATGTCTTGAAAGATATGTCATATTTTCGACATGTGTTTTCATTGTTTCCTCCTTTACAAAAAATTATTCATGTTTTAGTTAAACCCCTTTCCAATGAAATCACCTTCGAACATCGATATATTGACGTATTAATGCACCTTCTTGAGGCAATTGTTACTTATAAGTACCTTGTACAAATTTGTATTTGATGGAGCTAGTTGTATTGTGGTCAACTAATTGAGAAATAAAATTATGATGAAAATGTGGTTTGAAAAATGACATGTTTCAAAGAGCGAATATTTTTATGTTAAACTCATCATTACTCTTATTTTTGCGGTATCGGTAGCATCATGGATCTTCTTCTCTAGTGGAAGAGAGGGGAGGCTTCCCTCATGACCTTTTGAAATGTCCATCATTGGAAACCTTCACATGCTAAGAGAGCCTCCACACTAAACACTAGCAACGAAACACATGCATCTCATGTATTTCCTCCTTGGATCCACCCTCGCCTTAGGACTCTAAATTTGTAATAGGACTTAAATATACTAGTGCAGATATGGATGCCTTTTGTTGTAAAATATGTTCCCAAATAGTGGCGAAGAACTTCGGGTTGAAGTAGTTATTTAAGGGTATTTGTTTAGGGTCGATAAAAGGGTGATCACCTCTTTAATGTCTATAAATGAATATAACGTATAGTAAATAATTAACAAGTGCGAGATATTTTTAAGAGTTATTGTATAAAAAGCCACAATAAAATATATGCCGTTTGATATTTTTCAATTATTGATATCACACATAGTTAAAGGCAATTAAGAGACTTTAAGTGTATTCAAGATGAAATGTGGATTAAGAATGAGTTATTGTCTAATTGGTTTGTTTGATAGTAATCAATGAATAAAGGAAATAAAGGCAATGAATACTTCTTGTATCCTGCCTATGAGTGAGGCTACTTACCTCTCCCAACTTAAAGCTCAAAAGGAATATTTATTGGACCACCAGATCCTTACTTGGAAACTTAAGAGCAGAGTGGATTGCATAAGTGAGGGGGATGAAAAAAAATAAATCCACACTTATGCATTTTCTCGAAGAAATTCAAAGTCTATCTAGGGTCTTCAGAACCAACTCAGTGAACTGATTGAAGATGAAGCACAACTTAAACTCCTCAGTGCATCCCAATATTGAATATCAATTCAAGGTTATAAAACTGTTTCCCTCCTTTGTACTTGAGGAAGATAAAGATCCTTTCTTGTCTGATTTTTCCCTCTTAGATATTGAAGGTATACTTAAGGGTTTCAAAAAGGATAAAATCCCCAGTCCAGATGGCTGGTCGATAGAATTCTACCTTCATTTCTTCGATCTGGTTGGTCATGAAATCCTCATAGGCAGTTACTCAATCTTGTACTGAAGGTAGAGTGCCAGGTGCACTTAATTCTACCTTTATTTCTCTTATACCAAAATGTGATAAGCCCACTTCCTTTTCAAATTACAGGCCTATCTTAGGCGTGCCATCTTTAATTTTCTTTGGGAAAATTCTTATGGAAAATCCAGATATCACTTGGTGGATTGGCATATGATCTCCAGGACATATGCTCAAGGAGGTTGAAATATTAAGAACCTGTACTGGTTTAGTATGGCCCTTAGAATGAAAAGTCTCTAGATAGTACTAAATTGTGAGGGTATCTGGTCTCTTATTATCAATCATAAATACCTTAAAAATTGGTCTGTAGTAGAATGGATTTGCGCTCAGGACTTTAATGTACAAGGCACTTCATATATATGGGACAGTTTCATCAGAGCACTATCTTGGATTACCAAGTGTCTGGGATGGAAGGTGGGTAATGGTAAAAGTATAAGGATTGGTGTGGATCCCATTGCTGGTTTAAATTCAGACTATTTCCTTCTGGAGGAGCTCAGAACTTACTTAGAGGACTTTGGCATTACTACTCTTGTTGATGCACACAATTGGGAAATTGGTCCTTATTCCCATTAGTATTGGCTTACTACTCATGACCTCGAATTGGATGGCTCTTGGAAGTATTTGTGGACTAAATACATAAACGGGCTATCCCATGGTTGCATTTGACTTGGTAACAGTATGGACACATTGGCCTGGATGTATAACAAAAGGAAGGGGTAGGTCACTACCCACTTGGCATATGATCATTGTAATTAAATATAAATTCAACTTACCACTGAAGGTAATTTTTTTTCTATGGCTATGTCTATCCAACTGTATTAATACCCTGGACAACTTACAGAAGAAGGGATGGATTGGTCCCAACTGCTGCATTCTATGCTTTAGGGATGTTGAATCTACTAATCACCATTTTGTTGAATGTTGGTTCACCAGGGAAAACATCTGTGGACTCAACATTGTGCTTCATCGTGTAATTCATTGGAATGTTCCCACTTACAAGCAAAATTTGGTAAACTGGATTGGGAAGGAAAAAGAACTAAAGTATCTTCCTCTTCTTATGACCTGGAATTTATGGATTACTAGTAATAGGGTTATATTTTAGGAATTCAATCCAACTTCAAAACACATCATCCATATTATAATGGTGCAGCTAAAAATACATATTGTGACTGTACCTCCAAGACCCAACAAGAGACTTAAAGGAGTGGCACCTGTTTATGATTTCTCAGCCGGTTTTTTCAATGGAGCCTTAGTGAATAGGATTGGAGGAATTGGTGTTCATCTTATCTTGAGCAAGGAAAATTTCTTTTGTTTAAAAATGGGTTGTGGTCGGAGTACCAACATTCAGTCCGAACTTCTTTCTCTTTGGGTACTATTAGTCTTCTCAAAATATATTGGGATTCTATATTTACATATCAGGGGAGACTCTTCAGCCATCATAAACTGTTTCTATGTGTTGGATGCCCTATCTGCACATGATCTAGAGGGATGGTTTCATGATATCAAAGCCCTTTGATATTCCTTTATCCATCTCAAATCCTCTCATGTCTATAGATAATTTAATGTCAAGGCGGATAACTTATCTAAGGAGGCACTTTTCTTGTCATCTAGGTGATACATGGAATTCATCGAGGGTGAATGTATTGGGCATGGCTCCTTTCAGCTCTATTAATTCTTGAAATACTCCTTTCTTCCTCCTTTGGGGATTAATTATGGTATTACATCCTTTGATGTTTTGGTTGGCTTAGTCCACTATCCATTTTTTAGCAAGTTTTCCCCAGAAGTGTCTCATTAGATCAGCTTGACTGTTTGGACTTGATCTTCTATTGTTGTGGTGATTTGTGATGGGGATTGGAAGATCATTTTGATTATCTTCTTTCTTCTGTATGTGGGAGCCACTCATAGTGTTTATTTATTTTTCTTATATGATGGATATGATACTGAGCTCTGTGTTCCTTGCCGAGGCCTTACTTCTTGTATATGTTCACCTAGTGCAGCAAGCATGTTATCTTTGATTATGATGAATAACAAGGAACTGTTATTTTTCTCTTGGAAAAACGAATAAAGGCAATAAAGACATTTTAAGCGTATTCAAGACCAAATATGGTATAACAATGAGTGATTGTCTAATTGGTTTTTTTAATAGTAATACATCAATAGCTTTGTCGTAATTGGTTTTTGGGACATTATATTGGTGTTTCGCACTTTATGTGACTTTGCTGGTTAGGGATAAGTGGCATAGAAAAAATTCTCTTTGATTTTTCTAATGAATTTTCATTGCTAATTTAAGTGGTTTGATAAGAGAATCAACCATTAGTGTTAGTATTCGCTTTTATTGGGTTGGAGGCTGGTATTGGTAAGGTTAGTGTTGGAAGATTTGGTGGTTTACTAACTTGCTCTGAGTAAAATTCAAAAATCAATTTTAGATGGTATTAGAAGAAATACCTTTGAATTTATTTGGTTTGGAAAAATAGAAAAGTCAAAGATGCATCTTGTTAGATGGGAGATCCCAGATCGTACAAAGGATTTGGGTGGTTGGGCTCTAAAAAATATATTTTACTTCTTGAAAGCATTACACACAAAAAGTATGTGGGTCGCCATTTTTGGGAATAGTATGTGGAGCATTGTTTTAAAGATCAAATATCTTAAAATACTATTAATCACCCAGTCGATCTGTAGCATTCGTAAATTGGTGAAGGGTGTTTCAGATTTCTTAGCAAGTTTGGTCAACTCTTTTGAAATTCTGGGAAACTAGTTGGCTTGGTCCCTTGGCAATGATCAAGACATATATATTGGGATGGACCCAATCATTGGAGATCCCATTTCTTTTCAATTATCCAACTATCTATCCTTCTTCCTCCGTGTAAAAGGTTATTTTCATTTGAATCATATTGATGTGCCTCTGTCCAAAGATGGAAATTTTCATGGTTGGATATTTGGTATGCATTTGGGATTAGCAAGCAATACAGCTTCATAATGGACTAAACACATTCTTGTTCTCCAAAAATTATTCATACACCTCGAGGAAATTGATGATGTTTTAAAACAGACTTGTAATAGACAGGATGGTGTATTGACTTCAAAATTGGCATACCAAGTTTTTTTTAAAGATCAGGTTGGCAATTCCACGTGGTGGTTTAGATCTCTATTGAATTGGAATATCCCATAAAAAATCATTATTTTCACTTGGTTAGTATTGGAATATCGCATACTTACATGGGATAACCTCTGTAAAAGAGGGATGTACAATCCAAACATTTTCACTCTTTGCGGTTGTTGTGAAGAATCATTTTATCATCTTTTGTTTATTTCAATTTTGCAAAGTATTTGTGGATTTATGTTTACAGGATATGTAACTTACCATATATGTGGGTTGGAAACTATTTGGTTGAATGCTTCAAAAAATGGAAAATGTATGGTCAATCTTGGATGGCCCTTCCCATCTTTCTCTGCTAGGAAATAGGGAAGGTCAGAAATAAAATATTTTTAAAGGTTCACGATATGATATTATAAATGCTAGATATAGAGGCATTGCAACCTTTAGAAAGTATTCAAACATCAAATATAACTTATCAAAAGGTCCTCTGTGGTTCCTCGAGAGCCTTCCTTGGATCATGATAAATTTATTAGATTCTTTAATTGTTCATCACAATTGGAGCTCTCTATCTGTGGTGTGGGTGTTTTTATGTGGGTGGATAGATCCAATATGTTCAAATTTGGATGTGTTACGGCTAAGATCAAATACAAAAGGTGAACTTTTGGCCTAATGGATTCTCCTCTACTTCTCCAATTATCTTCAGCTAGATGGAATTCAAATTTATGGAGATTCCAAAGTGATAATATATTGGGATTCAAATGATTGCAATATCAACATCCTTCCTCTTTATGCCTGGAGGAAAAACACTTGTCTGCTGATTAGAAATTTTAAGGACAAATCCTTCTCACATGTTTTCAAATAGTTCAACTAGTTGGTGGACTCCCTCTTTAAAAGAGCCCTGAATGTGGAGGAAGGCTTTATCTTTAGTGGAAAGTGAATAGATGGGGTGCTTTGTTTTGAGGACAAGCTCCAATTTTTTCATTCCTAGTTTTTTCGTCAGAGTATAGTAGTGGTTTTCTTCTTATTCTATATGTAATTTTTTTTGGACACAATGGCCACACTAAGAGGGGGGGTGAATCGGTGTGTGAGGAGTTTAAGGAATTTTTACCTTCTTTTAATCCTTCAGAGCACATCAATCGCTATGCCATGAATTACAAAATTAAATGCATCAACTAAATCAACCATACAATCATCAAAACAGAAGACGCACGAATATTTGGAAACTTGATCTTTATTTATTATGCATGGAAGACAACAATCTTCACGATTACGATTGGTACCAACTGATAGAAACAACACCAACTCTGAAACAGGACCCAACCTGGTTTTCTTAGCTCCAACTAAGAAAGGGTTGAGGAATCCAATCCTCAAGTGCAAGACTATGCTTTCCATTCAAGAAAAATTCGGTCCACTATTGGCACTATCACTCAACTGCTGCAACATCTTCAATCTTATTCACACATTAGAAATTTTGTCATGTCAATAAAGTCACTGTCAAATTGTTCCTGTTGTGTCTATCACTTTCACTAGTCTTGTCAATCCGATCAACTCTTAGCATGCCACTTGTCTAATAACTTGTCAAATAACTTCAAGTATGTTCAAATGTCAATGCTGATCATCAAGTTAATTCAAACTGTTGCTCAAGCAACTTTTCTACTGTTATGTAAGTCTCCTGTCAATTCAGACTATATCATTGTCACATCACATCTGTAATCAAATTTATTTGCAAAGGGTTGTCATCATCATCTGGTTATGTCTTGTCATTGTCGAGTCATCAATGTCAAGCCACTGCTAAGCTATTGTCATCAACCAATGCCCATAATTCTCTACAATATTGCTCCAAATCTGCTCAAGACTTCTCGAGATCTACACTTAAGGCTTCACACATACCTCACAAGTTCTGTAATTGTCTACTATAAATTCCTTTGAATTTGCAATGACACTAAAGCAAGATTATGCATGCTTCTTGACCATTTCCTGATGTTATACTGAGATCAAGACTTTTAACTTCTTCATATCTTTTTTCACCTTGAGGAGGGCTCAATATATGTTGTAGATGGTATCTTTATTCAACATTTATGACTTGGCTTCATACATCCTGAGATAGATGTGGATATGTATATGGGTGATCACAACTTTAGTAGTATCAAATATACTTCAATCTTCAAAACATTGTCATGTCATCATGTCTTGTTGCTTGTCACTTTCCATGCAGCAGTGTTAGGGATGTCATACAATCTTAGACTGTCAAATACTTCAAGATCTTGATCTGTCATCTCCTGACATGGACTGTCATTTTCATGCTTGTCAACTTGCCATGGACAATTCATTAGTATGTACAAAATCATGTCACTACTGAAAAAAACATTACTAGTTTCTCACACTTCACAATTTGGTTGTCACCTTCATGCATGGACTGTGAATGTTCTTTACACAGTGTCATCACCTATCAACTTCTATGAAGTTAACCCTCGAACTCTCATGTATCATCAACACTCAGGATTATGGAAGTCATCTTCACCATTCAAGACTAGGGTTGTTTAAAATTCACCAATTGGGTTGTCATCACCATGTATGGACTGTGTATATATTGTGGAGGAACCTAAAATATATCACCAACTCAGACGATGTATGATGTCTGCTCTTT
>LPNX010934454.1:19417-30716 GCA_001517045.1 Pseudotsuga menziesii | reverse complement strand
GTCCAATTAACTCAACACAGCTTGCATTTTGGACTGTCATACAACTGTGGTATCTGTTGTAGCTTACTGAACATACCAAAACAAAATAATCATGTAAATTTCCTATGAACAAGGTCTTCTACCATGAAATTTTCTTCCACGGTTCAATGAAAATCATAGTCACAATTGCTTATGCTTTTGAAAACATTTTTTCGAAAATCATAGTCACAAAAAATAGACCTATGGTTGTTACATACTGCTGCTACCTCAGTGTATTATGTACCAAAAAAATAATAAAAACCATCAAAAGAGTATTCTACAATTTTTGGGGCATCTCTGTTGCACACGAATTTCCACATTCATCTTTGCTGCCACCCGGATTTTACATCAGCAACAAGCTTTCTATACTTCTCCAGATCACATTCTTTGGTTACTGTAAGACCTTATCAAGATAAAAAACAAATTTGTTGTTGTTGCTGCACTGTCTGCTCCTCCACTGTAATTCATATCCAATCCTTTACTTCAAAACTATTGTTGCCCCGATATTCCTCAGATCTCTCTATCCCGTCTCAAATTCACATCAAAAATAAAAACATAAAACTATTTCCTTCACTACTGCTCCTTCAATAGTCTGAATTTCCTATGAGATGTACCTCCGAAATTGCAAAGTTATAAACTCTCCACTCGTCCAAAATTTCAAATGGATTTTGGTTTATATTTATAATCGTTCCAACATGCAAAAATAAATCTGGGCCAACCTGTCAAAAAATTTAATTTTAATTTAAAAAAATTCTTTTGTTTGGTCGGTTGCCCCAAAAAGGTGGGGTACACCAACTTCAAAAAAAATCATATATTTTCAATCGTAAGGAGTTACGTGGCATGCCATCTATCATTGGAAACAACATGATGAGGGCTATCATCCTATGATGGGATTATTTAAAAACACATGATCCTTCACCATTAAATTCTTGAATTTGTGTAGGACATTAGATTTGAATTGAATTCATCTTCAAACTTGTCAAACTTGTCCTTTATTCCATCCACATCATTTTCCATGTCATCCTTACTTGCCTTTATCCATGCTTTCATTTACATAAGCCTTATCTTGTCCAAATCATCTTCAAATGACTACAGTATGGGTCATTTGACTCATTAGGTGTCCTAATCAACCTATGTTGCCAAATCATCTTCCAAATTTCCATCCCCATACTGATGGCCAGACAGAGGTCGTCAACAGGATGATCGTACACATTTTGAGCATGTACAATTCAAAGCATCCATGCACATGGGATGAGAGCCTCCCCTATGTACAACACAGCTATAACCGGGCCCTCCACAGCTCAACCAACCACAACCCCTTTCAGGTGGGCTTGGGATTCCAGCCACTATGTCCCATTGACGTAGCCATGCCATTTGCAGCTACTCAGGCTGATTCAGCTCATATCCAGTCTGAAGTTTCCAAGGAAAACAACTTCATTGAGCGCATTCAGCACATTCGCCAACAGGTTCATGACATATTGGACAGATCCAATGCTAAGTACAAGCAACGACATGATCAACATCGGGTGCAACACAACTTCCAGGTGGGTGACAAAGTGTGGCTACATTTGCAGAAGGAGCGCCTCACTGGACCCCACCGCAAGCTTCGCCCGCTCCGATATGGGCCATACACCATCACCAAGGCTGTCGAGGACAATGCCTTCGAGCTCAATATTCCACCATTCCTTGGTCTGCACCCAATGTTTAATGTGGACTACCTTCGGCCCTACTTTTCACCTCTACTAGACACATCAGACGTGACAGAACAACTCACACCAACAAAGTTAAACCCTGACTACATGGAACAAGCCACAGTTGATCGAATTATGGACACACAGATCAAGAACACCCGCCAGCAGAAGATCCAGTTATATCGAGTTGTCAAAGCAGGCCAACTCCTTCACTAGGAAAAGTGGCTCACCAGGGACCAAGTTCAACATAAGTTTCCTCATCTCATGGAGGAACTCAACGCAATGGGGACCATTGCTTCCTAAGGGGGAGGAATGATCAAGGAGGATATTGGTGGCCACCCACCTATTCCTCTTGGAACCCCACCATTGTTTCTTTCAGTTTTTCAGTTTCCTTAATTGTAGCACAATTTACTATTTTTGGCAGTTTTCGGGTCCTAAACTTCTGGAGCCGTTTTGAAGCCCTAAACGATGCTTTTTTGGTATCGAATGGTCGGGAAAATATGAGTTAGTTCCATACTTGATATTTGGCATTTATGGATGTAGTCCTTAAAAAAATATTTCTAATGATATATCATGTGCATCAAACAGAGGTAGTATTCTAAAGTTACGACCCCGGGAAATTGATGTACCAAGTTACCCAACATGGCCCACATTAAGGCATTTCACCTCCTAGGGTTAGGCTTTTGGATGTGTAGGGTTTCCATTGTTTCTCAATAATATATAGGCCTTCGAGCTTCATTGTAACAGAGAGTTCAGAGGCATGTAGCCACCACATCTCTTCTTAGAGATAAGCTACCAGCACTCTAGCTAGTTTATTTCCATTCTGTATGTAAACAAGTTTCAGTTATTGATTAATGAAATGAAGTGTTATTTCCACTGTATATTTGTTTCTATGGTTATTTGTGTATTCTATTGTGTTCTTGCATAAATCCGGATCATCATCAAATCAAGATCTGAACATGCATCATGGTGTCACTCTTGCACACATTTCCAAACACTTGCAAACTGTGGATTCAACTCTGGCTGCTTCAGCACTTCTTCTTCATACTCAAATTCAAAAGATGAAATAGAACTACAACTTCCAGCTGTTGCTACAGCTGCCTAAATGATTCTGTCAACATCAATCATCATGAAAATGTTAATGGAAATGTCACTGCTCCTATCTTTTGGAAGACCAAATACAAATCAGAGTAAGCATATATCAATATTTTCCATGCTCCCTTTGCTATGCATCTTCTTCTTTGGATGCTCAGCAAGGTAAATCCAATACCCAAAACTGAAATAAGTCACAATAATAGTCACAGTCATCAATCTTCTCAACCTCTCACTTATGTTTGTCAACTCTAACTAGTCATCAATAGTTGTTGTCCCTTCTCTGCTCAAGATTCCATATGTCATCTCATCATTTCTTTTGCTGAGAGTTCATTCCATACTGTTGTAGATGTAATACTACCGTATCATCGAAAATATGTATGCATCATCCTTGTACATGATTCGAAGTCTGATTTTGGACCACTGAAAAATAAAAGATAAGACTTCATACCAATTGTTAATGTATTGCAATCTGATCCTTCTTGGAGAGCCATTCTCTACCATTTGAGTCCATTATCCAATGATGAACTCATAGCATACTCAAAGTCTTTGGAATACTTCAAGTATGGATTTCCATATGGAAGCCACCTTCACCTTTTGTGCATTGATATTCTTCATTCTTGAACATTGGATCATCTAGATTTTGGGTCTTTTCCTCTTGCCTCTTAACATCATTCTCAACTAGAATTTGTTGACATGTCTCCTCTCTTTTCTCTTCTCTAGAATGACTTTTTTAGTAGCTTGAACCTGTTCTTTCCTTTTCCATACTTTGTTGGTCCTTTGCTTGCAATCTCTTGCAATGTGCCCATATAAGTGACGGTTGTAGCATTCATTGATGTTGTTCAACTTATTTCTACATTCCCCTGTTATATTCCCATAATGATGGCAATTGTAACATTGAATTTAAGAATTTATACCTCTAGTTCTAGACTGAGTATATTTACCCCAAGATTTGCAATCAACATCCCTATGCCCAAATTTATTGCAAAAATAACAATAACCACAGCACGCCTTTTCATACCTAGGAACAAATGGTCTTGTTCTTGGTTGATCAAGTTGATAGGATCCTCCTTGATCTGGAGAAGCCTCTTTGTATTGCTGAGTTTGAGTATCTTCTTTCTCACTTTCTTCACCATGCTTAAGACTCTTCAAGATTCATGCATAACTCCTAGACTTATTTTCTGAGAGCTTGAAGTCTTTAGTGATCTCTTCTTCATCATAGCCTAACCCAGTCTTGACATGTGGTGATCTCTGGTAGCTAAGAATGTCATCTAAAGTTGAAGGACTCCTTTTTAAAATTCAAGTCTGTAGCAGCTATCGTGTTCATCTCCTCTTTTAGAGAAATGATTTCAAAATCTTTTGCTTGACTCACCTTATTATGTTGAAGTAGTTGTGCTTTGGCATTTTCCAATTGACTTTGAAGACTCACACAGGTCTCATTGGTTTATTTCAAGTTAGCCACTTCATTTTTCAATCAATCAAGTTCATGTTTCAAAGAACTAACTTCTACATTATTTTCTTGAAGTTGACTCATGATTTTTGGCTACGTTTGCTCAGATTTTTCTAATAGTCTTTGCTGCAGCTCATCCTTTTCCTTGGATTTATTCAATTTATCGAGGACCTTTCTTTCAATATTTGTGAGTGCTTCCTCTGGTACTTCATTCATTGAACAACCTATTTGTTCATCCATTGTGTCTAAGGATATCCTTCAATATTGAAAGGCTTGTGACGAAGGCCTTCTCTGATACCAATCGTTGGACACAATGGCCACACTAAGAGGGGAGGTGAATCAGTGTGTGAGCAGTTTAACAACTTTTTACCTTCTTTTAATCATTCAGATTACATCAATCATTATGTCATGAATTACATACTTAAATGCATCAACTAAATCAACCACAATCATCAAATCAAGAGACACAGGAATATTTGGAAATTTGATCTTTATTTATTGTACATGGAAGACAACAATCTTCGCGATTACAGTCAGCACCAATTGATAGAAAGAGCACCAAATTTGAAACAAGACCCAGCTTGGTTTTCTTAGCTCCAACTAAGAAAGGGTTGAGGAATCCAATCCTCAAGTGCAAGACTATGCTTGTCAGTCAAGAAAAACTCAGTCCACTGCTGGCACTATCACTCAACTACTGCAACATCTTCAATATTCTTCACATATTAAAAATTTTATTATGTCAATCAACTCATTGTCAGAATGTTCCTGCTGTGGCTATCACTTTCACTAGTCTTGTCAATCTGATAAACTCTTAGCATGTCACTTGTCCAATAACTTGTCAACTAACCTCAAGTATGTTCAAATGTCAATGTTGCTCATCAAGTTAATTCAAACTCTTTCTCAAGCAACTTGTCTACTATTATGTAAGTCTCATGTCAATTCAAACTATATCAGTGTCACATCACATCTCTAATAAAGTTGATCTGCAAAGGGTTGTCATTATCATTTGGTTATGTCATTTCATTGTCGAGTCATCAATATCAAGCCACTGTCAAGCTATTGTCATCAACCAATGCCCAGAATTCTCCACAAGAGTGCTCCATATTTGCTCAAGACTTCTCAAGTTCTGCACTTAAGGCTTCACACATACCTCACAAGTTCTATAAATGTCTATTGTAGCTTCCTTTGACTTTGAAATGACACTAAAGCAATATTATGCATGCTTCATGACCATTTTCTGATGCTATACTGAGATCAAGACTTCTAACTTCTTCAGATATTTTTTCACCTCGAGGAGGGCTCAATATATGCCGTAGATGGTATCTTTATGCAACACTTATGCCTTGGATTCATACATCCTGAGATAGATTTAGATATGTATATGGGTGATCATAAATTTAGTAGTATGAGATATACCTCAATATTCAAAACATTGTCATGTAATCATGTCTTGATGCTTGTCACTTTCCATGCAGTAGTGTTAGGGCTGTCATACAATCTTATACTATCATATACTTCAAGATCTAGGTTTGCATCTCCTGGAATGGACTGTCATTTTCATGCTTGTTAACTTGCCATGGTCGATTCATTAGTCTGTCCACAATCATGCCATTATTGAACAAAAAATTACTAGCTTCTCACACTTCACAATTTGGTTGTCACCTTCATGCATGGACTATGTATGTTCTTTTCATAGTGTAATCTCTTGTCACCTTTTGTGAATTTAACCCTCGGACTGTCATATATCATCAACACTCAGGATTAGGGTAGTCATCTCCTCCATTTAGGACTAGGGCTGTTAAAAATTCACCAATTGGGTTGTCATCACCAAGTATGGACTGTGTATATCTTGTGGAAGAACCCAAAAGATATCAATAACTCAGAGTATGTATGATATCTGCTCTTTGAGGTAAGTCCAATTAACTCAACACAGAGCTTGCATTTTGGACTGTCATATAACTATGGTCTCTGTTGTAGATTACTGAGCATACCCCCCCAAAAAAACTCATGTAAACTGCCTATGCACAAAGTTTGCTACCACGAAATTTTCTTCCACGGCTGAGAGAAAATAATAGTGACAATTTCTTATGCTTTCGAAAAAAAATTGCGAAAAATCACTGTCACAAAAATCAGACCTACGGTGGTTACATACTGCTACTGCCTCAATGGATTATGTACCAAAAAAAAATAAAAGCCATCAAAAGAGTTGGTTACAATTTTTAGGGAATCTCTACTGCACACGAATTTCCACAGTCATCTTTGTTGCCACCTAAATTTTGCATCAGCAGCAAACTTGCTATACTTCTCCATATAGCATTCTTTGGTTACTATAAAACCTTGTCAAGACAAAGACCAAATTTATTGTTGTTGTTGCAATGTCTGCTCCTCCACTATAATTCGGATCTGCTCCTGTACTTCAAAACTATTGCTGCCTTGAAACTCCTTAGAGATCTCTATCTCGTCTGAAATTTATATCAAAAAGAAAAACATAAAATCGTTGCCTTCATCGCTACTCCTTCCATGGTTTGAATTTCCTTAGAGTTGTACCTTTGAAATTGAAAAGCTATAAAATCTCCACTCATCCATAATTTCGAATGGATTTTGGTTTATATTTATACTCGTTCCAACATGGAAAAATAAATATGGGCTAACCTGTAAAAAAAAAAAAAAATTTAATTTGGTCGGCTGCACCAAAAATGTGGGTTACACCAACTTCAAAAAAAATCATATCTTTTTAAGCGTAAGAAGTTACGTGACGTGCCACCTATCATTGGAAACGGCATGACGAGGGATATTATCCTATGATGGGATTATTTGAAAAAACATGGTCCTTCACCCTTAAATTCTTCAATTTAATCAAGACATCATATTTGACTTGAATTTGTATTCAAACTTGTCAAACTTGTCCTTTATGCCATCCACATCATATTCCATGTCATCCTTTCTTTCCTTTGTCCATGCTTTCATTTACATAAGCCTTATCTTGTCCAAATCATCTTCAAATGACTACATTATGGGTCATTTGACTCATTAGGTGTTATACTAAACCTATGTTGCCATGTCCTTTATACATAGAAATGTTAGAATAATCAACCCATAGTTACCTACCTTAGACATTAATTTAATCATTTTTGTTTTATTACCTAGTCTCCTAGATTCCACTCTATGCTAGTTGCCTTCTACATGTCCTAGAAGTCAACACATGCTAAAACTGAGTCATGGAGTGCTTGGGAAACATCCTAGAAACCCATTTTAGCATGTCTGCTTTATTCCAGATTCTCCAAAGAGCATATCTGCTTTTTCTGTAAAGATGCCTTGTTTTATTTATGATTTAAGGCAAAGGAAAAGCTAGACTAGTTGTAACTGCCTTGTTTTTTTCCCACATCATCCTCCATCCTTTTATCGAAATAAAAGCATGTATGAGTTTTGTTTCCATCCCTCTTTAGGTTTTCCACTTGACTTATCCAATTCGTGAGCATCTACCTAGATTTGGAAACTGCTTTATGCACCTATGGGGGATTTGACTAGTTTTGGTAAGCCTTCTTTTTTACTATTTCAAATGGCATATTTATGCATTTGAATCTCTCATGTAATTATATATTACAGCATCCTATTACTTCATAAGGTTGTCTATTGTACACTTACTCAATACAGATTAGTGTTATGCTCCAATTTGAGTCTCCTTTGGTGTTAATTTTGCATATTTGATTATCAATTTTGTGAGTGTAATTGTTCTATCTCTTGGGTTCAGTTTCCACATGGTATAAAACCCTTTGTAGATATATTTCTCTCCTTCCATATTTCTATTGCAGGTTCAACATCTTGACTGGGAGCATATTCTGTTGAATGAAGGGCACAGTTTATGAGCTATGGACCAATCTCAGAAGATCATCTTGACTCCATTCAATTTCTTTGAGTGGAAATATGAGATGGAGATATTTTTGAGAGCGAAAGGTCTCTACAAGGTGACTATGGAAACTAAGGCAGAGCCCAATGCATCTGCAGATAAAATCAAATGGCACAACAGGAGGGATGAGACCTATGGTCTTTTGTGTCTGCGCATTTCAAGAGACCTCCTCTTCCATCTTGATGCATTGACATCACCTAATGAAGTGTGGGAGAAGCTTGTATATATTTTTGGAAAGACAGATGAGATGAGAGGACATCAAATCGAGAATGAGCTGATTTCCTTTAGTCCCAGTAGCTTCGAATCATTGCAACTCTACTTTTCCAAGTTTAAGGCCCTTGTTTTGCAGTTGAAACAGTGTGGGATAGAAAATAAGGAAGAGCAAGTAATTTTGGCCATACTCTCTAAGCTTGGCCCTCACTATTCAGTGTTTTTTTCGACCTTCCATGCCACCAAGTTGACAGCTCAAGCCTGGAAGATGTCTAAGCTTGCAAAGTTCATGGAATCCCTCACATAGGAACATGATAAGTTGGTGATGATGGGCACCATCAAACCTTCCAAATACCAAGATTTGGTTGCTGGAGATTCAAGGGTGGATTCAAAAAGCAAGAAAAAAGCTAAAAATCCACCTGAGCAAAAGAGAGACAAGTCTAAGTCTCAAGAGGAGCCGGCCCAAGGTTCCAAGAAGAACTCCCAGAAGAAGAAGAACAAAGGAGAAATGTGCAAGTGTGCATATTGCAGTAAGGGATATCATCCTAAGAGCTCTTATATGAAGAAGCAAATTGACATGTTGACCCGACTCCTGGAGAAGAATAATATCTCCCTTCCTGATTGCTCAAAGAAGAGGGAAGGAGGATCAAATTTAGAGGACAGAGAGAGTACATGCCTTGGTTGCTAGCACATCAAGCTCACCTAGCTTCATCATAGACTCTAGAGCTTCTAGACATATGGTTTTGACAAAAGAGGCATTCTCCTCTCTCGACATGTCGAAAGGTCCACCAATAGTTTTGGGAGATGACTCTCTCACTGACAGTTTGTGGAAGGGAAGGATTGATCTTGACCATGGTAAGTTCAATAATGTGTTGTATGTTCCAGGTCTTGCCTCTAATCTCTTGTCAGTGTATCAGATGACTCACACTGGGTATCCAAAGAAGGTCATATTTTCCTCTGATGATGTTGAAATCACTGAGATTTCGAATGGTAAAGTCATAAAAAAAGGTGTTGTTGATCACACTTCAAAGGTATATATGTTTTCCCATTTTCTACCCTACTCAAACCCCTCTGCTCTTCTAATTCATGCTAATGAGGAAAGAAAGCTTTGGCATGAAATATTTTGCCATCTTAACTAGAATTATATTTCTGATTTGAGTGAAAAAGATATGGTCATAGGGTTACCAAAGATCAAGTTTTCTAAGGGAGTCTATCAAGGTTGTATCCTAGGAAAACACCCAGAGCACAAGTATGAGAGAGCTAGTCATGAGAGAACCTCTGCACCTCTTGAGTTGACCCATAGTTACATTACTGGTCTATTTCCTCATATGTCCATGATTCAAGCCAAATATGCACTCACTTTTATAGATGACTTTTCCAGGTATTGTTGCGTTCACTTCCTAAAGCATAAGTCTGAAGTTTTTGAGCTCTTCAAATTCTTTAAATTATTGGTTGAAAACCAGTCTAGAGGGAAACTCAAGATCATCATATCTGACAATGGTGGTGAGTATATCAATTCTAAGTTCATTTAGTATTGTAAAGATCTAGGTATTCAGATGTAACATTCGATCCCTTACACACCACTGCAAAATGGTATTGCTGAGAGAAAGAACAGGTCACTAAGACTTTGCCCCTAAAGTTTTGGGCCGAGGCTATAAACTGTGCATCCTACATCCAGAATATGGTGCCTCATAAGCATCTTGATGGTATGACTCCTTTCGAAGCTTGGAGTGGGCACAAGCCAGATGTGACCCATTTCAGGATTTTTGGCTCAAAGGCTTGGGCTAGAATTCCAACATAAAAGAGGAAGGCTTTGCAGCCCCAAAGCCAAGAGTGCCTATTTGTTGGGTATTCTAAAGATTCAAAACGGTACTAGCTGATCAACTTGAGCACTAACAAATATTTCATTGAAAGAAGTGTTCAGTTCCAAGAAGAGCCTTTAGTAGTAGTTGAAGTTGGAGAGTCTTATTCACCACCAGATCCATTGATTGTAAGTGAAGAGACTAATGAGTTTGCTAATTATGATATTCCTGATAATGATGATTTGACTGCAGATCCTAATAGTCCTGCAAGACCAAAATGGGCAGCAAAGACCATTCATGTAGCTAAGGAACTAGCTAGAAATCCTAATGACACTAGGAGGACTAGATCTCAATTTGAGAGTGCCCTTTGTGTGAAAGATCCTCTATTTGCTGAGAAGTACTATCTGATGGTTGAATCAGATCCACAGACATATGAATATGCAGCACATGATCCAATATGGAAAACAACCATGAAAGAAGAATTCAGCTCGCTCCAGAAGAACAACACTTGGGGACTTGTTGATCTTGCCCCAGGGAGGAAGCTAGTTCAATGTAAGTGGGTTTTCAAGACTAAGTTTGATGTTGATGGTTCACCTTTGAAATATAAGGCAATATTGGTAGCCAAGGGCTACTCACAAGTACATGGTATTAACTACAATGAAACCTTTGCACCAATGGAAAAGATGAACTCCATAAGGCTAGCTTTAGCCATTGTAGCTTCAAAGGAGTGGGAGGTACATCACATGGATGTGAAGTGTGATTTCCTAAATGGAGATCTCACTGAGGAGATTTACATGCAACAACCTAAAGGGTTTGTTTCTAATCCATATTTAGTGTGCAGGTTAAAGAAATCATTGTATGGGCTCAAGCAAGCCCCCAGGGCTTGGTATGCCAAGATTGATGGCTTTTTGCTATCACTAAGTTTTTTTCGATGCAAGTCTGATCCTAATGTCTATTTGAAGCTGATTCATGGTTCTTTGATGATTATTGTCTTGTATGTGGATGACCTTCTGATTACAGCAAGTTCAAAGAAAGAGATTGCCTCCTTGAAGGATGCAATGAAGCATGCATTTTCTATGACAGATTTGGGATTGTTGAGCCAATTCTTGGGTTTCGAAATTGCTCAATC
>LPNX010934451.1:238855-271013 GCA_001517045.1 Pseudotsuga menziesii | reverse complement strand
AAGACATGGAAAAGTTCAGAAATCCTGAACAGCCCCATATGAATAATTACACAGGATGTCACCTTATGAGTTGATAATATGAATGTTATTATAGGATTTATATGAATGTCTTGGAGATGGAAACAGCGCAAACTGGTTCAGCAAGTCAGCCTTTTCATTGTGGATGAACTTCATTTAATTGGAGGAGAGGGTGGTCCAATCCTGGAGGTAATTGTATCTAGAATGAGGTATATTTCAAGCCAAATTGAAAATTGTATCCATATTATTGCGCTTTCCACTTCACTTGCAAATGCTAAAGATCTTGGAGAGTGGATTGGTGCTACTGCACATGGGCTTTTCAATTTTCCACCTGGTGTGCGTCCTGTACCAATTGAGATCCACATTCAATTTTCCACCTGGTGTGCGTCCTGTACCAATTGAGATCCACATTCAATTTTCCACCTGGTGTGCGTCCTATACCAATTTTGAAGTTCAAAACACTATTGTAAAGTCATATGCTTGTCAAACCTGGCTGAATTACAAGCTACATTGTAAACCTGTCTGAATTACAAGCTATACTTTACAATGCCATAGAAATCAACCAACCAAGTTGTTATAATTATTTTCCCTGTGTAGGTTGCAGGAACAGAGGATGGTATTAAGGAACCCCGAGCTACATTCTCAGCTTGTTTTGGAGCAGCATTCATTATGCTCCACCCAACAAAGTACGCTTCAATGCTTGCAGAAAAAATGAAGCAGCATGGCACTACAGCCTGTTTGGTTAATACTGGGTGGTCTGGAGGGAGCTATGGGGTTGGTAGGAGAATAAAGTTGGCATATACACGAAGCATCATTGATACAATTCACAATGGATCTCTGCTTCAGGCTAATTACAGCCAGACCTCCATATTTGGCCTCAATGTTCCAGACAAGCTGGAGGGTGTACCTGCTGAAATCCTTCGTCCCGAGAACATGGTAAACTTTAATTAGTTAAGAACCGCTTCATGTATTTATTATGATTGTGGGAAAGTTCGCTTTCTGACCAAATTGTTAACTTGTACAGTGGGCAAACAGTCTTGAATACGCGGATACTCTGCAGAAGCTTGCACGTCTGTTCAAGAATAACTTCGAGAAATTCGTGGATTACAAAATAGGAGATGACTCCACTCTTGCTCAACAAATCCTGGCCGCTGGTCCACAATAAACTGTCTGAACTGAATTGAGATTTTAGCATGGCTTAGCTGGATGTCCAATTTTCCACCTGGTGTGCGTCCTGTACCAATTTAGAAATATTTTTTTTTTTTAAAAAATTCCCTGCCGTCGCTTAAGCGACAGTTCTTGATGTCGCTTATCCGATGGTTTCTCTCTATAACCGTCGCTTAAGCGACGGGTCCTCCATCTTTTTTGCAATATTTTTTTTTTTTAAATTGACTAACAGTCGCTTATCCGACGGACCTTCTGTCGCTTAACCGACGGCATGAAGGTTATTTTCTCAAAAAAATTTCACTACCGTTGAAGATATCCTGTCGCTTAACCGACGCTTTAAATTTAAGTGACGGTTACATAGGTGTCGCTTAACCGACGGTTATTTAAGTGTCGGCTAACCGACGACAAGTGTCCGACGCTTAAAAAAAAATCAAAGTGTCGTACATGCGACAGGAAAGTGTCGAAAATCCGACATGACGGCCGTCGGATTTTTGGTCGAAATGTAGTAGTGTTGGATAATTTCTTGCAGTATTCCCTTCATTATTCCCCACATTCAAACTATCAGAAAAATGCCAATGGATTTACTTTTTTCTTTGAAGATTCCTCAGTTTCTTAGAGGCCTTATTCTCAAAAATACCAATCACTTCTTAAACATGTAAGTGCACATCTTTAGCTTTGTTCTTCAAGTCATATTCAACATCATTATCTACCTTTGAGTTGGAATCTTCTAAAATTTCCTCTTTTCTTGTTCGATCATGCCTTTTTTTGTGATGTAGTTTATATATGAATAACCACAATGCCACGACGTTTGTTTCCTTACTGCCCAATCTAAACCTTTCTCCATGGAGAAGGGGATATTATATGTGGTGATGTGGACCTTCTTTTCAGATGTTTGTGTGATTCCTGCTCTGATATATATTCTTTTAGGTCAGACTGAATGTCTGGCTCTGTAATATACAATGATCTCAAGAGAGATTTTGAACATCATGTTTTTGCTTTATTTATTTATTTTACATTTCCAACCCTCTCATCCATTGCACTAATTTGATGTTTGCGGATATATTAATGTGGTTATTCCCTTTCAGTTATACTAAATCTAGCATCTTCTTCATATCGTGTCCAAATCATAAATGAGGTGATGCATGGCTAAACTTGGATGCTCATCTCCTTGAGGATATATTCCCTAGTAAAAAGGAGGATTTGGAGGATAAATATGATAATATGGGACACCTTACATTGGAAACCCATGAATCCCTTGCATCATATGTCCCTGACCAACCCCATGAGATTGAAAACCATGCATGTGTTGTGGATCCTGGACTTACTAAACAAGAATCATGGGTTGTTGTAAATGGGCTTGGGGGTAGTCATTACTTCAATCCATAACTAGGGATACTAGGCCATCCAATAGATATCAAAAAAACATTGCAATTTGACATTAGTAAGCATTATGGGAGTCTGTCACAATGTAACCTATTAACTCCACATAATCTTGGTGTTGATGTATTTGTAACTTTAGAAAATATTCACTTGTATATCTTATGTATTGTACCTCGATTTTCTTATCGGGAGAATCATTTATATTTCATTGTACTCCGATGTTCCTATCGGGAGAGTCATTAATATAATAAAGTCATGTAAAGTCAATGAGGTTAACCCTCCGTTGTAAGTCAGGGCAATATTCCCCACAATTGAGTTAAGGTTAACCCTCCTTGTTGATCGGAGGGTAAAGTCCCCACAGTTGTGGGACACTAGGGTTATTAGACTCTCCTAGAGAAGTAGGCCCTGGTAATTAATTGTTAAGTGAGGCCGACTTGTTGGAGTGTAAATAAAGTGAATGAAAGAATATAAATAGAAGTGAGGCTCTCTTCATTTCGATACAACACACACTCAACTGGGGCGCATGAGTGAGAGAGAAGGAGCTGTGATCAGAGAAAGAGACAACTACTGTTAGAAGATCATCTTTATGTTTTCAGGTTTTACTTTTGTTATTGGTGCTCATTCTATATTTGAGGAAGCTGTGGGGTTTTCTCCTTTATGGTTTCCCCGAGGAAAATATCTTGTGTCTATTGTCTCTTGTGATTGATTGCTGTGCATGTTATTCTCTCAGTTAAGATCCTAAGATCATATTGCTTAAATGATAAAAATCTAACATGGTATCAGAGCTAACCTGAGAAGAAGATACTATGCAGTTATAGAAGCTAGGGATTCTTAATTTTTGGGTCTCTCTCCACAATCCATCAGCAAAAGGATGCTAGGATAACTCTCCATTTAAGGGCACATATTTCTGTTGAAGCAAAATTTGATTTCGGTCATTGTCAGTTTTTGTTGCGGGAAATTAGGGCTTTTTACAGAAGAGAAATTTTTGAGTGAGCCCGGCATAGGATTTCTCTTCTCCTCAAAATCGAAATTTAGAGACCAAGGTCGATATTTTTGGTTGGGTAAAACTCTGGGAAATTCAAACCCTAGTTTGACCCCGGGCCTGAAAAACCTTAAAATACTAAAACTGATGAGTTTTGGTACATTCACTATATCTAGGGATTGAAGAAATATCAGGGGACAAAATTTTCACAAGATGAAGATAAAATTCTGATGTACCCTATGTAAAAACTTCAGCCTCATATTTGCTATATTCTGGGAGATATGATTCCTCCAAATCAGGGTTCCAGCCTCTTCCGGGATTGATCCCTAAATAGGACACCTAGGGAGAATTGCAATATCTTTGGCTACAAAGATCCAAATGAAATTTCTCAAGATGTTACAAATAGGGAACGGAATTTAATTTCTGTGGTAAAAGTTTCAGACCCTGATGATGAAACAGTGACACGTGGAAGTCCATACAACTTTGCTATGATGAACTATCCTGAAACAAGTTACATTGGGAAAAATCTCATAAGTCCCAATTGGAGAATCCAATTCTGCTAAAACCTGTGGTGTCGGAAAGAGGAAAGGTGAAGCTACCACATTGCATAGTTTTAGTCACATAGGAGTAGTAATTTCGGAGATACTGCAGAAACAATATCAGTCATTCTGTAGAGGAAATTGGAAAACTAGGGCTTCCTGTTTCGGGAGCTTCCCTCCACTGTTTTCAGAAAAGGAGTACATTGGACAACTCACATTGAGGAGGTGCATATTTCTATCCAATCAGATCAGAAATATTCCAAGTTTTGAAAATTATGGTTTCTCTGAAAAACCCTAGAGCAGCTAGCTCCGGAACCAGGATGAACACCTCAAATTGGTAAGATCTAATCTTTTTCTATTTACTTTTGAGGTTCTCATTTCAAAATGACTAATCACACAAGCTTGATGACAAGGTTGGTGAGGTTGAAAACTTCCAAGCATGGAATTATATGATCTCACTAGTTGTTGAAGGAAATGAATTGGACACCTACATAAGTAGAGAGGTTCCAGTTCCAGAGGGAGATGAGGCTAAAAGCCTTACACAAGAAGAACTTGGTCAAGGCCAAGAAGATCATTGCTGATTCAATCAAGGATCACCTTATACCACAAGTGTCTTCCCTAAAGACACCTAAAGAGATGTTTGATTACTTTACCAAGCTATTTGAATGGAAGAACATAAATCAGAAGATGACTTTAAGAAACCAATTGAAGAATGTGAAGATCCAGAATGCAAAGACCATACAATCATACCTTACAAGGGTCTCTCAAAGAACTTGAAGCAGTGGATGGAGAAGAAGAAAATGCAGAAATTGTGATAACCACCTTGAATGGCCTCTCAGGATCATGGGATTCATTCATTCGAGGAATGTACGCCAGAAGGAAGTGATTACCTTCAGTAGACTCTAGGAAGAGTGAACAAAAGAAGAAGCTCGAATCATAATAAGAGAAGAGAAGATGGGAGCAACTGAAGATCTAGCTCTCACGATCCCTCAAGCGATGAGGAATATGAAGGACTCAATTCTTGAAGAACCTCTTATCCATATTAGCATTCGGATAAGAAATTATGTGGTTACAAATGAAGAAGATGATGAAGCTGAAGGATCAAGAAGGAGTCTACCCACGAAATGAATAAAGATAAGTATTCAATTGTCATTTCATGATATTATTTTGTTATGCATTTGTTTATATTCAATTAATGTGTTATGCATGATAGAATGTTTGCATTAATGACATTATACTACTAATATGCATGTGATGGGTAAGTAGCTCATGGTGCTATACAACTCTCCATTGCTACTTATCTAGAATGAAACCTCTTTGCTGACATATTGAATTAGTGCACAATCTCAATGATGTCTTGGTAGAGATGGAAGGCATCTAGAAAAGTTTCCGTGAGATATGGATTAATGTTTTATTGGCTAAAATAGTTGCATGATTACATTTCTATGCATCAGAATTTTCCATTGTGAATATGCCTTATGAAATGTTTCTAACCATACAAATTCATTTGACTTGTAGGAAATATTGCGTACAATCACCTACAAGAAAAGAAGGATGAGACTTGTTCTGAAGAACAAGTGACGACAGTTCAAGAAAGAATCCAAGAAGAAGAATAATATGATGATAATTTCAAAGAAAGAAAGAGGCCTCAGAGACACTATAGTTATGTGACACTATTGAGCGACATCATTGATGCAGAGCCTTCCAGCTATGAAGAAGTAGCCAAGAAGAAAGGGAAGGAGAATACCAGTTCAAGAAGAATGATCTCTAGGATGTGATATCAAAGACCTGAAGGGAAGTCCGTAATGTCTTCCATATGGATATACAAGATCCAACATGCAGTGGATGGCAACATCATGGGATACAAGGAAATATTCGTAGCACGAGGCTTCTCACAGAAAGAATGCATAAACTACGAAGATACATTTGCAGCCATTGGAATTTAAGACACATGACAGGAAGACTCATGTGTGCAAATTAAAGAACGCCTTGTACGAGC
Source organism: Pseudotsuga menziesii (assembly GCA_001517045.1). NCBI lineage: Eukaryota > Viridiplantae > Streptophyta > Pinopsida > Pinales > Pinaceae > Pseudotsuga > Pseudotsuga menziesii. The sequence goes on along the minus strand of LPNX010934451.1, from coordinate 264,928 downwards.
TCAGAAGACGCCCATGGGATAGCACATACATGAGGATCTTGAATATCACCTAGAGTGATGAAGATCTTAACCTTTGCTACAAGGTTGAATATGAAATCCTATAGAGGATGACAAGGTCACAAATGGGTGCGAGAAGAACTCTTGAAAAGGTTTAGGATCTTGATATCTAATGACCTTAGATGGATACATAGAATATTAGTAGCAGAGGACGCTACTTGTCACTTTGGTATAGAATGTTTCAATGTATAAAGTACAAAAGGCATAGGGAGAATGATGTTCCGCTTCAGAGGGAGTGATTGCAGAAGATCCTAAGGTTTGACATGGCACGAGAGGATGGACATATTACTGATGAATCTAAGCTTTACTAAGAGTAAAGTGGATTCCAACCTTTACTTCAAGGTGGAAGGTGGAACACCAGTGATGCTCTTGTTATATGTCGATGAATTGTTCCTGACAGGAAAAGAGGAAGCTTTCTAGGCATGTCGGTGTGGCAGAATGCAGATGAAATCTCCCCGGGTCAAGGGAAGTATGCAGTAGAGATATTGAATAGGTTCAGGATGACAGACTACAAGGCCATGACCACAACTATGGCATCAGACCTGAAGCTATTGAGTGATTCTTCATCAGATATGGTTGATTTAATGATGTATTGTCAGATGATTAGGTCCTTGATGTACCCGACGAATACGAGACCAAATAATTGCTTTGCTATGAACACATTGAGCTAGTTCCTGATGGATCCGAGACATGTTCACCTGATTGCTGCAAAGCATACTCTGAGGTACATGAAGGGTACACTTGATTATGTGATCAAGTATGAGGAGAATCAAAATATTGTCCTAGAAGGTTATGAGGATTCAGATTGGGCAGGCAGTGCCATTGATAGGAAGAGCACTCTGGGGTGCTGCTTCAGTGTGGGATAAGGTGTGATCTCTTGGTTTGGAAGGATGGAGTCCTGCATGGTGCTGAGTACAGCTGAGGAAAAATATGTTTCCACTTGCTATTTGTGAGAGAGGAGCAGTGAAGCTCCAATATGTGATCTAGATCAAGATCTCTTGAAAGAGGGAGCTCTAGCATAGCTGGTGAGACAGGTTGTTTGAGCATAAAATCCTGGCGAAGCTCGTAGGTGGCTTAGACGTAAACGGTCTTGTAGGTTGTCCTCGGATGTAATCGGTCCTGGCGAAGCTCGTAGTTTATCCTTGGATGTAATTAGCCCTGATGTGATTCTATGCTAGAAATGGAAAGAGTGAAGTTCGAGTACTTCATGGAGAAGCTTAGTGTTCTCCAGATCGAGGTTACCTCTAAGGGGAGGTAATGAGTCTGAGAGCCTTTCTGACATGGTAGGATTGGTTCCTTCTATGGTCATATATAAGTGCAGGAGGCCTTCTGACATGGTGGTAGGTGGGTCCTTCCATGGTCAGATGTAAGTGCATATCCATTCTGACATGGTGCTAGGTGGGTCCTCCCATGGTCAGATGTAAGTGCAGATCCATTCTGACATGGTGGTAGGTAGGTCCTCCCATGGTTAGATGTAAGTGCAGAGCCATTCTAACATGGTGGAGGTGAGTCCTCCCATGGTCATATGTAAGTGCAGATCCTTTATGACTGGATCAGATGTAAGTGCCGAGCCTTTCTGACTAGGTCAGATATAAGTGCTGAGCCTTTCTGATATGGTGGCAGGATGGGCCTTCCATGGGTGGATATATGTGCTGAGCCTTTCCGACATGGTGGTGGGATGGGCCTCCCATGAGAGGATATAAGTGCTGAGCCTTTCTGACATGGTGGTAGGCTAGGCCTCCCATGGTCAGATGTGAGTGTTGGGACTTTCTGACTGTGTCAGATATAAGTGCTGGACAACATAAGAGGATATAAGAGGATATAAGTGCTGAGCCTTTCTGACATGGTGGCAGGCTGGGCCTCCCATGGTTAGATGTAAGTGCTGGACGAGCCTTTTTGACATGGTGGCAGGCTGGGCCTGCCATGGTCAGATGTGAGTGCTGGGCCTTTCTGACATGGTGGTGGATGTGTCCCTCCCATGGTCAGATGTGAGTGCTGGGCATGCCTTTCTGACATGGTGGTGGATGTGTTCCTCCCATGGTCAGATTTAAGTGCTGGGAGGGCCTTTCTGATTGGGTCAGATATAAGCACTGAAGAAGACCTACCTAGAGGCTAGGCCTACAACAAGCATGAAAAAGGGCTGGCTCTGTAGAACTTCCTATGACGAGTAGAATTGAGAGATAGCACCAGTTGATAGAGATAGCGGAAGCAGTGATGATGATGATCCAGATTTGATGATTATCTAGTGATGATGATCTGATGATGATCCAGCTTTGATAATGATCTAGTGATGATCTAGCTTTGATGATGATCTAGTGATGATCCAGTTTCGATGATGATCCAGCATTGATGATAATCCAGACTTGATCCAGAGAAGAAGACTTGTGTTGATGAATTGTGTCAAGAGAATACCGTCCTAGTTAAGAGGGAGTGTTGATGTATTTGTAACTTCAAAATGTATTCACTTGTATATCTTATGTATTGTACCCCAATGTTCCTATCAAGGGAGTCATTAATATAATAAATTCATGTAAAGTCAATGAGGTTAACCCTCCATTGTAAGTTGGGGGAATAGTCCCCACAATTGAGTTAAGGTTAACCCTCCTTGTTGATCAGAGGGTAAAGTCCCCACAGTTGTGGGGCACTAGGGTTATTAGACTCTCCTAGAGAAGTTGGTCCTGGTAAGTAATTGCTAAGTGAGGCCGACTTGTTGGAGTGGAAATAAAGTGAACGAAAGAATATAAATAGAAGTGAGTCTCTCCTCATTTCGATACAACACACACTTACTCAACTGGGGTGCATGAGTGAGAGAGAAGGAGCTGGGATCAGAGAAAGAGACAACTACTGTCAGAAGATCATCTTTGTGTTTTCAGGTTTTACTTTTGCTATTGGTGCTCATTCTATCTCTGAGGAAGTTGTGGGGTTTTTTCCTTTATGGTTTCCCCAAGGAAAATCTCTTGTGTCTATTGTCTCTTGTGATTGATTGCTGCGCATGTTATTCTCTCAGTTAAGATCCTAAGATCATACTGCTTAAATGATAAAAATCTAACCCTTGGCATGTATCTTTCAATTTAAAAATAATAAAATAAAACAAGATAGTAGACCTACCTCCATTACGACTTGCACAAGAATTCTCCCCATTGGCATCTATTATGTCTTCATCCCCATTAGATTTTCCAAGGTTTCTAATACCATCCAAAGAAGAAACCTTTGAATCACTAACTTCGCTAGGAACATTAGACCGTGTATTAGAGAATTCCTTGCGATTTAAGCATCGAACACCAGAGTCACTATTTAATGTAATCCCATAAGCATTTATCAAATCTATCTCAGATTGTGTTAAAGAAGATTCCATAGTTTCTAATTCCATTTCTTCATAATTTTCTAGCACATGGTAATTGGATTCTGCACCTATAGGAAACTAACACAGCCAGCTTTTAAGGACTAACCAAAACTGCAATATGAATATGCTATAATCTAGAAATTATACACACTACAAAATAAAAAATGCTACTACTCTTCCATTACAACTGAACAAAATTGTTGCTATAAGAAAATGAATTATTCATTAGCAAATGCAAATTTCCACTTTTGAGATGCATGACATTGATGCACTTGTTGAGTTATGGATGTTTTGATAGTCTATACATTAGTTAGGTTCATTTGGGAAGACATTAAAGAAACTATTTACTATTTAAAAAATATTATAATACATAATATTTTTCAAACTAATTAAAGAGAACTTAAAAATAAAATAAAATACAAACAATTATTGGTATTAATATATACTTTTGAACTTATTTCAATGTGTAATGGACATAATTTGTGTTGTTGACTGACCCAAAATAATAGTTAAGGTATTCGCGGAAGAGTCTCTTCAACTAGTCATACTACTAGTAGTTCTCATTGAATGTGAATACACAAAAACTGATTTTGATGTGAATACACATTTTTCTTGAGGCTTATCTACCTCTAATCTCTATGAATCAAGGTATTAATACTAGGCATTTTGGGTTTCTATTTTCAGTCATTTCAAGGGTGTTCATCATGTTTAATGTCAAACAGGTGGTTGAACAGAACATTCCAAAGGGCTAAACAGTGGCTGATTTATGGTGCTCCTTGCCACATAAAACTCAGAACTAGCCAGACATATAGTTTAGATGATTTTTACTGCTGTTTATGCTTAGAGTTGTGTTTTAATGCTACTTCTACTTTCAATCTCAACCTAGAATTTTCTACAGCCTACTGGTCATTTCTTTTCAGTGTCTGCAATATGAATTTTGACCACTATTTGTGCTCAAAAAAGCCTAAAAGGTGCCCAAATTTGAGTACTAGGGAATTGTTTTATGGTGGAATTAAACTCAGAACCCAAGATGAAGAGTGTTTACCTCATGAATGATTCCAAAAATTGCTACAGGTCTCTTTTCAATGTTTTCATGCCTAGAAAGCACCTAGAATTAGGGATTTAAGACTTCTTCTTGTTGTTATTCATGCCCAGATCTCAAAGTATGTTGCTTGCTATCTTCTAGAAGCTACAACCATGCACAAGGATGTCGAAATATTTCCAAAAATGTTGTTTTACAAGGCTTTTCCACTGCTATCTCATAGACCTAACAACCTAGATTATTGTTTCATGACTATTTGAGGGCTGAAAAAGATCCCTAGTGTGCCCAGAGTTTAGCATGGTGGAGTTTTACTGCTGATTCTAGTCAAATGTGTGCCCAAGGGCCAGAACCTCCATAAGACTACCTAGAAGTGTCTAAGATGCACTTGGATTTAAGAATTAGGGTGGCTACATGCTGTTTGATGGCTGGAACAATTCCCAGGATAACTGTTTAAGGCTGTTAGGAGGCTGGGACATACCCGAAACTTCCCATGAGGCTGATTCAACCCAGAGGAACTGCCCAAATTTTTACTTTTCACCTCTGTTTATACTGTTTGATGAATTTTGTCACTGTCATGGCTTCCAAAACTAAACCAGAATTTCTTTATAGGGTTTGAAGTTGACCCAACATTGCGAGAAGTGAAGATCTGCCCCTTTTCCATTTCTAGAAGATCTAAGAATCAACCTGGCATTGCTCAAGTGTAGAAAAATCTCAAACTCTTCTATTTCTACTAACTAATATAGAGAACACCCTATGCAAATAGGGGGGGGTAACAGGAGGAAACCTTATGTTTAGGAGGAAACATTTCCTAGCATGTCACCCTAAGGATGTGGTTACATTTTTATAGAAAGTAACTGGAATCATTTTCTTGTTACAAGAGGAAACACTTACAACATAAAATAAAGTTTTGAAGTGATTCCATAGAGTATAAAATGGCATTTGGGTAAGAATTTGAACAAGACAAGAATTTTGCAACAAACCTGTATAATAATTAGGAGATTGAGGATGTGATTAGAGGGAGAACTATAGAAGGAGCTTTGTGGCCATGTCTAGCATGTGTATCACTCATGTGAGGATGCTCTGTGACTCAACAATTTGCATAGTTTTGCATTTCATGATTGATAAGGAAGAGTTACTAGTTGTCAGACAACCTATCTTCAAGGACCATCACATTAATTGGCAGGAAATTGATATATGAGGAAACAAATATGGTAAGGACTGGAAAGTGCTATATGTCACCTGTATAATTATTAAGAGATTGAGGGTGTGATAAGGAGGAGAACTACAGAAGGAGCTTTGTGTCCATGTCTAGCATGTGTATCACTCATGTGAGGATGCTCTGCAATGGAACAATTTGCATAGTTTTGCATTTGATTATTGATAAGAGAGGGAAACTAGTGGTTATACACCCTATCTTCAAGGATCATCACACATCAAATGGCTGGCAAAGTGATATATGACAAAAAAAATATGGTAAGGGATGGAATTTGTTGTAGATAAAGACAATTCGATTTGGCATGCCGCATGATATTTGAAAATCCAATTTTGAGTGGATTGATGGAGGAAGGTATTTAATTAAATTCATTAATTAGTGGGTTTGTTTTAGATAGTGCGTACTGTGTGTTTTATTATGACCATCAGTTTTGAAACACAATTTTATTCAAGAGCAGTCAATTTACGTACACCATTACCATTCATGAATATGTCCTAATGCATCAAACGTTCCTCTCGTTGTTTATTTACCATTAAGTGTCCACATGAAATTTGATAGCAATTGATATAAGGTAGTGGGATTGGTAGCAGACAAGCTGATGGAGCAAATTCACAGAATCAATTTAGCTGATGTGTAATTCTGGAAAAAATTGTTTGCTTTAATTATTGTTAGGTTATGCCGGTAGCTTGACACTTATCTGAGTAATATTTCCATGAATCCGTCCTTATGCAACAAATGGACCCTATCCCTTATCGAAGTACCATTGACTTCCAACTTGAAATTTGATGTCCAATTGATATGAAGTAGAGGGATTAGCAGTAGATACAAGCTTACACATCTATATCAATTTAGTTGATGTGTAATTCTCTCAAATATTTTTTTCTCTAGTGATTGTCAAGGTATGCTGACAATTACCTGGGTAAGAATATTTTGGGTATTTCCAGCATCGAACTCTTACTGAAGATGTAAACAGAGGATTATGAACTGCGGTTTGAGTCTAGTCTTTGTAAGATTTAAATTGTGTCCCAATCTATGTTTTTCTATAGATGAAAAGAACTATCAGTTGAGTCAAGGGTATCGAATGTGATACAATGGTGTTTGAACTATAGATTGCACTTGAAATTGAATTCAAATTTCAAACCCTGCTCAAGTTACGTGTTGGTGGTAAGGGAAATATTCTCTGGATTAATGCAGCAAAGTTCGCACCTAATCAAAATTATTTCCATGTTGTATCCAATGTTTAGATTGATATAGGTGCTACTGGTTGGATTTTTTTTGTTGCATTTGTTCATTCTCCATTTCACAAGTCACTGCTTGCCACTTGGACACTCTATAAATCCCTTCTTTACAATTGTTGTCTAGTTTGGAAGCTTTGAGCCCTTGCCTAGTTGAACATGACTAAGTTGTATGAGTAGATACTACAGGCCTTCTAGAATACAAACAAGCGAAATTTAATTGGTGTTATACATACTAGGTAGAAGTAAATCACAATGTACACAAATTAAAGGTTTTTCTAGAATGCAACATTGTAAACATGAAGATCAACACTCCGACGTAGCAGGACATTCAACAGTCCTGCACTCTGATTCACTTCCATTCCATTGCATGTGATAATTCTGGAATGAATGCACAACATTAGAATAGGCCTTTAAGTAAGTGCAACAGTAGTAGGCCTCGAGGAGCTGTATCATATGCATTCTACATGCAATGTCCTTAGATAGTTTTAGAGTATCCAGCTTACACCAGTCTAAGTGCAGTTCCAAATTTAGATTAGGAATTTCCATGAGGAGTTCCATTTTTAGAATTGGCATTGTTTCCAATGCAGAAGATGCATGCACAAAGATTCTTTCTTCTACAGTTGAGGCATGCTATCTTAGGCAGAGAACTCATATAGTAGGGTGCACCATTCCATGATGGCACATGCTATCTTGGGGTTAGGGTTTTGTCTTTTGTTGGAGAGAACACCCCTGGGTGGTCTACATTCATTGTGTCTCATGTTCTATTCTACTCTATAAAAGAGAGACATGTCACACCACTATAATCGTGGGTTATATAATTCTTTGTATTTTTCTGTTGGAAGTCACAGAGAATTAATGTGTGATTAAGTGCAAGAAATTTGTTTGTTGTTATAATTTCTAGAGCACCGCTTTATGTAGAATTAGTACATACAATACACTGTTCTGAGTTTCTTTCTAGTTTTCTGTTCATTTGATTTCACCTATGTGTGTTCAGATCTAGTAGTAGCAATAATTTTGAGAGGTAGTTAAGTCTCCAGCTTTTTTAGGATTTTTTGCTAATCTGATCATGATGTACTATAATTTTAACATGGTATTAGAAATTTAGGGCATAGTGTCTGAGATTTCACATTTGTGTATGGAGTGGGCTGCTGCTTATGAGAGGGATCTGTTGAAGGATCCTTATTGGTGTGATTCCCTTGCTTCAGTGATTGAAATGAACTGGGAATTTTGATGGGTTGTTGCGTGTGATGCCAAAGTAGTTTCAGTGATTGGAGTGTTGATCTGCACCTGTGTTCACCTAACCCTAACGGATTAGGTTCCAACAAAAACTCTAGGGTTAGGTTCCAACAAAAATTGAACTCTGTTTATCTTCTCCCTGTCTTCAATTGATGAAACCATGGTATTTTATGTTGTCATTATTTTTTTAGCTTAAAGTAAAAAATCAAGGTTTGTCACAAATCTGCTAGCAACCTATTTCTTGCTGATTTCATTCTTAGCATAACCTGCCATCTTTGATGCTTTACAATGAATTATGGTAAATATACTCACATATGTAGGTAGTTCAGCATGAAAGCAATGTGGTGATGATGCTCTTACTCATTAGACTGTCAATAATCATTTGGGACAAAAATAATTTGATTATAAAAGGACTGAAAGGTAGCTAGTAAGATTTTTTTGGATTCTTGTTTGAATTCTGAATTTTGCGTGTGAAATATTTGCTTATAATTTCTGAGTCTTACGGTAAGTCCATGGAATTCTACTTTACGTGGTCAGTCTAATGGATTGGTTTGTGGGTGTTTTCCACCAGTTTTTCTTTTTGGTATAGCAGTAGACTTGAATTAAACTTCCCTACTTATGTGAGAGATATCTGAAATTTTAGAACCTGCAATTTTGGGACAATTTTTAAGTTGAATTGCTTTATATTAGCTCATACCAGTTCTATGATGTCTTTAGTTCCAAACAGAGTAGATATTCAAATTCATTGATGTCAAGCCCTTACACTATTCTGACTGTTTCTAGTATATGTTAAAATTTGTAGGTACATTGATCCATGATGCGAGGAATGCCCTCTTTTGTAGTTGTTCATTATGTTTGCAAGAGGGGAAACTATGTTAAATAAGAAAAAATTAAGCTCACGTGACTCCTTTAAATTAAAAAATTATATGTGAGGATGGGGAACACCGTTTTTATGCCACAAAATTATAACTTAATGTCTTTGAGTTGCACTTAATTTGAATACCTTGTCGTGGCCATTTGAAAATATTTTGTATTGCTTGATTTTGTTTGTGTCCAATTCTTTCATTCCAATTAGCAACAAACTCGTAATCTACTTTTCAGAGGCCAAGATCGAGCATAATGTCTCACATATGTAGGTAGCGTAGCATGAAATCAATGTCGTGTTGATGCTCTTACTCATTAGACTGTCTATAATCCTTTGGGACAAAAATAATTTTGATTATAAAAGCACTGAATGATAACTAGTAAGAATGTTTTGGATTCTTGTTTGAATTATGAATTTTGCTTGTGAAATATTTGCTAATAATTTCTGAGTCTTAGGGTAAGTCCATGGAATTCTACTTTACATTGTCATTCTAATGGATCGGTTTGTGGGGGTTGTCAACCAGTTTTTCTTCTTGGTATAGTAGTAGACTTGAATTAAACTGCCCTTCTTATGTGAGAGATATCTGAAATTTTAGAACCTGCAATTTTGGGACAATTTTCAAGTTGAATTGCTTCATATTAGCTCATACCAGTTCTGTGATGTCATGTTTAGGTCCAAACATAGTAGATATTCAAATTCATTGATGTCAAGACCTTACACTATTCTGACTGTTTCTAGCCTATGTTAAAATTTGTAGGTACATTGATCCATGATGCGAGGAATTCCCTCTTCTGTAGTTGTTCATTATGCATGCAAGAGGGGAAACTATGTTAAAGAAGAAAAGATTACGCTCATGTGACTCCTTTGAATTTAAAACGTACATGGGAGGATGGGGAACATTGTATTTATGCAAAAAAATTATAACTTAATGTTTTTGAGTTGCATTTACTCTGAATACCTTGTCGTGGCTATTTGAAAGTATTTTGTATTGCTTGATTTTGTTTGTGTCCAATTATTTCATTCCAATGAGCAACAAAAACGTAATCTACTTTTCAGAGGCCAAGATCGAGCATAATGTATGACATATGTAGGTAGTGCAGCATGAAAGCAATGTGGTGCTAATGTTCTTACTCATTAGACAGTCTATAATCCTTTGGGACAAAAATAATTTTGATTATAAAACTACTGAAAGGTAGCTAGTAAGAATGTTTTGAATTCTTGTTTAAATTCTGAATTTTGCTCGTGAAATATTTGGTTATAATTTCTGAGCCTTACGGTAAGTCCATGTAATTCTACTTTACGTGGTCAGTCTAATGGATCGGTTTGTGGGGGTTGTCCACCAGTTTTTCTTCTTCGTATTAAACTGCCCTACTTATGTGAGAGATATCTGAAATTTTAGAACCTGCAATTTTTGGGACAATTTTTAAGTTGAATTGCTTCATATTAGCTCATACTAGTTCTGTGATGTCAAGTTTAGTTCCAAACAGAGTAGATCTTCAAATTCATTGATGTAAAGCCCTTACACTATTCTGACTGTTTCTAGCCTATGTTAAATTTGTAGGTACATTGATCCATGATGCGAGGAATTCCCTCTTCTGTAGTTGTTCATTATGTCTACAAGAGGGGAAACTATGTTAAAGAAGAAAGATTACGCTCATGTGACTCCTTTGAATTTAAAACTTACATGTGAGGTTGGGGAACACCGTTTTTATGCCACCGAATTATAACTTAATGTCTTTGAGTTGTAGTTACTATGAATACCTTGTCGTGGTCATTTGAAAGTCTTTTGTATTGCTTGATTTTGTTTGTGTCCTATTATTTCATTCCAGTGAGCAACAAACTTGCAATCTACTTTTCAGAGGCCAAGATCGAGCATAAAGTCTGACATATGTCAGTAGTGCAGCATGAAAGCAATGTGGTGCTGATGCTCTTACTCATTAGACTGTCTATAATCCTTTGGGACAAAAATATTTTTGATTATAATTAAAGGACTTAAAGGTAGCTAGTAAGAATGTTTTGGATTCTTGTTTGAATTCTGAATTTTGCTTGTGAAATATTTGGTTATAATTTTTGAGTCTTACGGTAAGTCCATGGATTGCTACTTTATGTGGTCAGTATTATGGATCGATTTGTGGGGGTTTTCCACCAATTTTTATTATTGATATAACAATAGACTTGACTTAAACTGTCCTACTTATGTGAGAGATATCTGAAATTTTAGAACCTGCAATTCTGGGACAATTTTAAAGTTGAATTGCTTCATATTATCTTATACTAGTTCTGTGATGTCAAGTTTAGGTCCAAATAGAGTAGATCTTGAAGTTCATTGATGCAAAACCCTTACACTAAGGCTGACTGTTTCTAGCCTATGTTAAAATTTGTAGGTACATTGATCCAGGATGCAAGGAATTCCCTCTTCTGTAGTTGTTCATTATGTCTGCAAGAGGGGAAGCTATGTTAAAGAAGAAAATAATACGCTCATGTGACTCCTTTGAATTTAAAACTTACATGAGAGGATGGGGAACACCGTTTTTATGCCACAAAATTATAACTTAATGTCTTTGAGTTGCAGTTACTCTAAATAACTTGTCGTGGCCATTTGAAAGTGTTTTGTATTGCTTGATTTTGTTTGTGTCCAAATATTTCATTCTAGTAAGCAACCAACTCGTAATCTACTTTTCAGAGGCCAAGATCGAGCATAATGTCTGACATATGTATTAGTGCAGCATGAAAGCAATGTGGTGTTGATGCTCTTAATCATTAGAATGTCTATAATCCTTTGGGATAAAAATAATTTTGATTGTGAAGGATTGAAAGGTAGCTAGTAAGAATGTTTTGGATTCTTGTTTGAATTCTGAATTTTGCTTTTGAAATATTTGGTTATAATTTTCGAGTCTGACGGTAAGTCCATGGAATTCTACTTTACGTGGCCAGTCTAATGGATCGGTTTGTGGGGGTTGTCCACCGGTTTTAATTCTTGGTATAGGAGTATACTTGACTTAAATTGTCCCTACTTATGTGAGAGATATCTGAAATTTTAGAACCTCCAATTTTGGGACAATATTTATGTTGAATTGATTCATATTAGCTCATACCAGTTCTTTGATGTCAAGCTTAGGTCCAAACAGAGTAGATCTTTAAATTTATTGATGTCAAGCCCTTACACTATTCTGACTGTTTCTTGGCTATGTTAAAATTTGTAGGCACATTGATCCATGATGCAAGGAACACCCTCTTCTATATTTATTCAGTATGTCTGCAAGAGGGGCAACTATGTTAAAGAAGAAAATATTACGCTCATGTGACTCCTTTGAATTTAAAACTTACATGTGAGGATGGGGGACACCGTTTTTATGCCACAAAATTATAACTTAATGTCTTTGAGTTGCAGTTACTCTGAATACCTTGTCATGGCCATTTGAAAGTCTTTTGTATTGCTTGATTTTATTTTTGTCCAACTCTTTCATTCTAGTGAGCGACAACCTCGTAATCTACTTTTCAGAGGCCAAGATCGAGCATAATGTCTGACATATGTAGGTAGTGCAGCATGAAAGCAATGTGGTGCTGATTCTATTACTCATTAGAATATATATAATCCTTTGGGACAAAAATAATTTTGATTATAAAAGGATTGAAAGGTAGCTAGTAAGAATTTTTTGGATTCTTGTTTGAATTCTGAATTTTGCTTGTGAAATATTTGGTTATAATTTCCGAGTCTTACGGTAAGTCCATGGAGTTCTACTTTACGTGGTCAGTCTAATGGATCGGTTTGTGGGGGTTTCCCAGCCATTTTTCTTCTTGGTATAGCAATAGACTTGACTTAAACTGCCCTACTTATGTGAGAGATATCTGAAATTTTAGAACTTGCAATTTTGGGACAATTTTTAAGTTGAATTGCTTCATATTAGCTGATAACAATTTTGTGATGTCAAGTTTAGGTCCAAATAGAGTAGATCTTCAAATTCATTGATGTCAAGCCCTTACACTATTCTGACTATTTCTAGCCTATGTTAAAATTTGTAGGTACATTGATCCATGATGCAAGGAATGCCCTCTTTTGCAGTTGTTCATTATGTCTGCAAGAGGGGAAACTATGTTAAAGAAGAAAATATTACGTTCATGTGACTCCTTTGAATTTAAAACTTACATGTGAGGATGGGGAACACCGTTTATATGCCACAAAATTATAACTTAATGTCTTTGAGTTGCAGTTACTCTGAATACCTTTTCATGGCCATTTGAAAGTGTTTTGTATTTCTTGATTTTGTTTGTGTCCAATTCTTTCATTCCAATGAGCAACAAACTCATAATATACATTTCAGAGGCCAAGATCGAGCATAATGTCTGACATATGTAGGTAGTGCAGCATGAAAGCAATGTGGTGTTGATGCTCTTACTCATTAGACTGTCTATAATCCTTTGGGACAAAAATATTTTTGATTATAAAAGGACTGAAAGGTAGCTAGCAAGAATGTCTTGGATTCTTGTTTGAATTCTGAATTTTGCTTGTGAAATATTTGGTTATAATTTCCGAGTCTTACGGTAAGTCCATGGAATTATACTTTACATTGTCAGTCTAATGGATCAGTTTGTGGGGATTTTCCACCAGGTTTTCTTCTTGTTATAGCAGTAGACTTAACTTAAACTGCCCTACTTATGTGAGAGATATCTGAAATTTTAGAACCTGCAATTTTGGGACAATTTTTAAGTTGAATTGCTTCATATTAGCTCATACCAGTTATGTGATGTCAAGTTTTGGTCCAAACATAGTAGATATTAAAATTCATTGATCTCAAGCCCTTACAATATTCTGACTATTTCTAGCATATGTTAAAATTTGTAGGTACATTGATCCATGATGCAAGGAATTCCCTCTTCTGTAGTTGTTCATTATTTCCGCAAGAGGGGAAACTATGTTAAAGAAGAAAGTATTACGATCATGTGACTCCTTTGAATTTAAAACTTACATGTGAGGATGAGGAACATTGTTTTTATGCCACAAAACTATAACTTAATGTATTTGAGTTGCAGTTACTCTGAATACCTTGTCGTGGCCATTTGAAAGTCTTTTGTATTGCTTGATTTTGTTTGTGTCCAATTCTTTCATTCCAGTGAGCAACAAACTCGTAATCTACTTTTCAGAGGCCAAGATCGAGCATAATGTATGACATATGTAGGTAGTGCAACATGAAAGCAATGTGGTGATGATGCTCTTACTCATTAGACTGTCTATAATCCTTTGGGACAAAAATAATTTTGATTATAAAAGGACTAAAAATGTAGCTAGTAAGAATGTTTTTGATTCTTGTTTAAATTCTGAATTTTGCTTGTGAAATATTTGGTTATAATTTCTGAGTCTTATGGTAAGTCCATGGAATTCTAATTTACGTGGTCAGTCTAATGGATCGATTTGTGGGGGTTGTCCACTAGTTTTTCTTCTTGGTATTAAACTTCCCTACTTATGTGAGAGATATCTGAAATTTTAGAACCTGCAATTTTGGGACAATTTTTAAGTTGAATTGCTTCATATTAGCTCATAGCAGTTCTGTGATGTCAAGTTTAGGTCCAAACAGAGTAGATATTCAAATTCATTGATGTCAAGCCCTTACACTATTTTGACTGTTTCTAGCCCATGTTAAAATTTGTAGGTACATTGATCCATGATGCGAGGAATGCCCTCTTTTGTAGTTGTTCATTATGTCTGCAAGAGGGGAAACTATGTTGAAGAAATATTATGCTCATGTGAATCCTTTGAATTTAAAACTTACATGTGAGGATGGGGAACATCGTTTTTATGCCACAAAATTATAACTTAATGTCTTTGAGTTGCAGTTACTCTGAATACCTTGTCGTGGTGATTTGAAAGTATTTTGTATTGCTTGATTTTGTTTGTGTCCAATTCTTTCATTCCAATGAGCAACAAACTCATAATCTACTTTTTAGAGGCTAAGATCGAGCATAATGTCTGACATATGTAGGTAGTACAGCATGAAAGCAATGTGGTGTTGATGCTCTTACTCATTAGACTGTCTATAATCCTTTGGGACAAAAATAATTTTGATTATAAAAGGACTGAAAGGTAGATAGTAAGAAAGTTTTGGATTCTTGTTTGAATTCTGAATTTTGCTTGTGAAATATTTGGTTATAATTTTTGAGTCTTATGGTAAGTCCATGGAATTCTACTTTACGTGGTTAGTCTGATGGATCGGTTTGTGGGGGTTTCCCATTAGTTTCTCTTCTTGGTATAGCAGTAGACTTGACGTAAGCTGCTCTACTTATGTGAGAGATATTTGAAATTTAGAATCTGCAATTTTGGGACAATTTTTAAGTTGAATTGCTTAATATTAGCTCATACCAGTTTTGTGATGTCAAGTTTAGGTCCAAACATAGTAGATCTTCAAATTCATTGATGTCAAGACCTTACACTATTCTGACTGTTTCTAGCCTATGTTAAAATTTGTAGGTACATTGATCCATGATGTTAGGAATGCCCTTTTTTGTAGTTTTTCATTATGTCTACAACAGGGGAAACTATGTTAAAGAAGAAAAGATTACGCTCATGTGACTCCTTTGAATTTAAAACTTACATGTGAGGATGGGGGACACCATTTTTATGCCACAAAATTATAACTTAATGTCTTTGAGTTGGAGTTACTCTGAATACCTTGTCGTGGCCATTTGAAAGTCTTTTGTATTGCTTGATTTTGTTTTTGTCCAACTCTTTCATTCTAGTGAGCGACAACCTCGTAATCTACTTTTCAGAGGCCTAGATCAAGCATAATGTTTGACATATGTAGGTAGTGCAGTGTTAGTGCCAGAAATTTTTCTCATACTACTAAAGAACAAGCCAACACAATCTCAATAAATAAAATTAAGAAAAACAGGTTTTTAGGGTTTTGGTTGTACAATTTGATAACAAGAGGGTAAAATCTCACCAGGCTAAGACAACACTAAATCATGTAACAATGAAGGACTAAGATGCATAATATATGAAACATAAACCATAAACAATAAGCACAACACTAAATTTCATCCACAGTTAACAAGTATTTCATGAATAATGACCTCAAACAAGAAATGAATATATCAATTGAGTGATTACACAAACCAGAAATAAAACCAGCAAATAGAGTAGAATGGGCATATAGTTTGCATATATGTCATAATCAGTTATAAAAAATACATAAGAGTTTCTAAACTTAGCTCTATATATAGTAGCTTGAAATCCTCCCCTTGTACAAAAATTTGAACCCCCTCTCTTTCTTCAATCTTACTTTTATCTTATTTCTCCCAAAACAATTACATAACTAAAAAAAAAAACTGCTTTTTAGGCCATGCTACCAAATTACTTAATAAAAAAAGAGTCATACATATTAAACTAACTTTCTTCAAAGACTAACTAATAACCACTATCATTTAAAGCATTTTACAAATCCTTAGCAGCCTCTACCAAAAGGGATATCCCTTCCAAAGCTTGAGTCTTCTTTCTTGTTTTCTGCTGATCAACTTCCAGGTCTTCGACTCTTTTTGAAAGCCCCTGATTTTGTTGTGTTAGGTCTTGAATAGTTTGCTTCAATTCTGCATACAGACTTTGTGTTTGTCTTTTCCTTTTCAAAACTTCCTTAGACACTGCAATTAACTCTTGATAATGGCTATTGACCTCCTCTAAATCCTCTCTTAATCTTCTGTTAGCAGCTACTAACCCCTCATCTGTTTCATGCAGGTATTCTATATGATATTGGTATTGTTTAATACTTCTCTACAAATTTTCATTCTCTGAATCAATGCACTTTCCTTTTGAAACTGGATACATTTATTCTGGCATCCAAGGGATCTTCAGTTTCTTAAATATCTCTTCATCCTCCTCTTGCTGCTCTGTCATAGCTACAGGAGCCCCTGGAGATTCATTAACTTCAAAACTGCATTGGGATGATGATTCTGCAACCTTTTCTTTCTCTGCAAAAAAACTTGTTATGACTAAATGCTGCTCCATTGAATCATGATGATGATGGTCAAAGACTACTTTCTTTCGAACTTCCTTTAACATTTCTGAAATTTTGGTTTCAGTGAAGGCTAACTTATCCTCTGAAATAACCTGTTTCTTACCCTTCATCTCCTTTGCATTTAAATCTTCATTCTCTTCTAACTCTTCTTGGGATGAAGAGTCTTCTATCACAGTAATTTTCTTCTGAGCTAACCTAGGGTTTAGCAATTTTTTCATATTCAATCTTATTTTATTCTTGGGTTTGGTCTTAGGCCTCCAAACTGCCCCAATCTCCTCTACCATGCTCAAATTTTTTCCTTGCTGTTTGATAGAGGCTAGCTGAACTACCTTCCTTTTGATTCCTCGTGACATTACCCCTTCTTCAGTCTATTCCTATAAATCTTGTACACTGTCAGCCCTAACTTCATCAAACAATGGACTTTCCTTATCTTCAGACTGTATTCCCATAGGGATTTGTTCTTGTTCTATCAAAATTTCATTTACTTCCTGGTTTACTTCTTCATGAAAGCTATCTTCTACATGCTCCAAATCCTGCATTTGTCCCTTTGATATTTCATCTTCCTCAACATTATTTTGCTGTTCATTTTCAACATTTTCATCTCTTTGGGTCACAGAATTTCCTTGCACACTATCTTCTTCTATCTCGACTATGACCTTTTTCTTCAATTTCTTGACTAAATTATGTCCTTTATTCACCTGCCTTTTCTTTGATTGGTCTTCTTTCTCAGTTTGAAACCCAAATCAGAATAGAAAATAATCCCAGGTTTTTTCCTTCTTTTGGAGCACAGTACTTATGATTAGCTGTATTAGAACATGATGAAATATGGACTGTTTAGTATGGTCTTGATGCTCCTTTACTCTGCTAGACATCTTTTGCATACTTTTTAGGAAAAAGAAAGGAAGATTCATCTTTGATTCATGATTAAGATGCTGCAAAAACTTGAAATGATACTTAAATACAAATGCAAATATTCCTTCACAAGTTACATAACTTTACAGAATTTTTATTGGTTCTCTTCACTCTGGTTTGAACTTCTGGATATGTACTCCCTTACCCCAATCTGCAACAACATTTGGAAGAAAATAATTCTATGAATCAAAGGTAAAAGGTACCTTTTTGAACCAATATTCACCTTCATCAGGGATCCCTGTAGCCTCTGCTATTAGTTCTCTGGTCAACTCAATCTTTAAGGTGTCAAAAGTAACAATATCTTTATCCAATCCCTGAGCAAACTTATATGAAACTTCTGTGTGATATCCATCAATCTTCTCAAAATAGCTTAACCATCCTGCTTCTAAAAATAACCTTGCACAGTCAGGGAAAGCTTGAACCCAAGACATATTTGAGGGTTCATCTCTGTTTGTTTTCTCACTCCTCTTCATTTTGGAAAATTGAACTTAAAAATTGCTTCCTTCAGTAAAGAACTTAACTCTATTCAAATCTTGGCAATTTTAATAGTCAATCATATGTTGAAAAAACTAAACCCCTGAACTGAATTTTATCTCTCAAACTGATAAATATTTGAACTCTATTGACAGAGAAAATTCGACATTGAGCAAAAATTGAGTTTATATACTAGCATTCTTAGTTAAACTCCATAACTAATCTTCTGTCAATGTGAACCCGAATACATGGAATATGATAGTAATTTGCCTCATACCTATTTGAATAGTGGATTCAGCTTCTAGAAATATGCTTTCCTGTCTTCCCAGGTGTCCAATTTCATTCTTAAGTCTTTCTATAACCGCCACGATAGTGCCAAATAGTTACCTTGCAAAGCCCTAAAGTGTCGACCTTCTTCAATCTTCGATTACAAACTTCCAGATCTTTGCCATGACTTCTATGGTATTCATACGTTCAGGAGATACGTAACTAATGGAAAATTTTCCTCATCGTGCATAATTATTATAGTTCCACTACTCTGTATCTCATAACTTCCAAACAACCGCAACTCCCCCAAATGATTCCTTGCCTGATCTCATAACACTTGTCACAATGATTACTGTGGCCGAAAACACGTATCAAACTCATTGACAGGTGTGAAAGACTTCTCCTATGCACAGATTTTGAAAATTTCGAGTCAAAATAATGATTTTTCAGATAACATGATTTTCTTGTAGCGCGTGTTTAACTTTTTTGAGCTTGCGCTACAAGAATACCTGTTTTAATAATTTCAAAACAAAACTCACAGTAAAGGTTTAAACTTTGGTTAAATGGCTTTAAATAAAACCTTATGATATTTTTTAGAACCTTTAAGTCATATAAACTTCCTACAAGCCCCTATAAACCATAAATTTCACTAAGTAAAACCAAAATTGGAAAAACCTATGAAGTCAACTATAAATATAAGCATAAAATCAAAGAAAAATTTAAAGGAACCTAAAGTCCAAACTTAAAAAATGAAAGAAATACCATGTTTTAAAATAAGATAATACTTTAAAATGATAAACAAAAACATGCTATAACATGCAGCATGAAAGCAATGTGGTGCTGATGCTCTTACTCATTAGACTGTCTATAATCCTTTGGGACAAAAACAATTTTTATTATAAAAGGACTAAAAGGTAGCTAGTAAGAATTTTTTGGATTCTTGTTTTAATTCTGAAATTTGCTTGTGAAATATTTGGTTATAATTTCTGAGTCTTACGGTAAGTCCATGGAATTCTACTTTACGTGGTCAGTCTAATGGATCAGTTTGTGGGGATTGTCCACCCGGTTTTATTCTTATTATAGTGGTAGACTTGATTTAATGCCCTACTTATGTGAGAGATATTTGAAATTTTAGAACTTGCAATTTTGGGACAATTTTTAAGTTGAATTACTTCATATTAGCTCATACCAGTTTTGTGATGTCAAGTTTAGGTCCAAACAGAGTAGATCTTCAAATTCATTGATGTCAAGCCCTTACACTATTCTAAGTATTTCTAGCCTATGTTAAAATTCGTAGGTACATTGATCCATGATGTGAGGAATGCCCTCTTTTGTAGTTGTTCATTATGTCCGCAAGAGGGGAAACTATGTTAAAGAAGAAAAGATTACGCTCATGTGAATCCTTTGAATTTAAAACTTACATCTGAGGATGGGGAACACCGTTTATATGCCACACAATTATAACTTAATGTCTTTGAGTTGCAGTTACTCTGAATACCTTGTCGTGGCCATTTGAAAGTGTTTTGTATTGCTTGATTTTTTTTGTGTCCAATTCTTTCATTCCAATGAGCAACAAACTCGTAATCTACATTTCAGAGGCCAAGATCGAGCATAATGTCCGACATATGTAGGTAGTTCAGTATGAAAGCAATGTGGTGTTAATGCTCTTACTCATTAGACTGTCTATAATACTTTGGGACAAAAATAATTTTGATTATAAACGGACTGAAAGGTCGCTAGTAAGAATGTTTTGGATTCTTTGAATTCTGAATTTTGCTTGTGAAATAATTGGTTATAATTTCTGAGTCTTACGGTAAGTCCATGGAATTATACTTTACGTTGTCAGTCTAATGGATCAGTTTGTGGGGGTTTTCCACCAGGTTTTCTTCTTGTTATAGCAGTAGACTTGACTTAAACTGCTCTACTTATGTGAGAGATATCTGAAATTTTAGAACCTGCAATTTTGGGACAATTTTTAAGTTGAATTGCTTCATATTAGCTCATACAAGTTCTGTGTCAAGTTTAGGTCCAAACATAGTAGATCTTCAAATTCATTAATGTCAAGCCCTTATGCTATTCTGACTATTTCTAGCATATGTTAAAATTTGTAGGTACATTGATCCATGATGCGGGGAATTCCCTCTTCTGTAGTTGTTCATCATGTCTACAAGAGGGGAAACTATGTTATAGAAGAAAACATTACAATCATGTGAATCCTTTGAATTTAAAACTTACATGTGAGGATGGGGAACACTGTTTTTATGCCACAAAATTATAACTTAATGTATTTGAGTTGCAGTTACTCTGAATAACTTGTCGTGGCCATTTGAAAGTCTTTTGTATTTCTTGATTTTGTTTGTGTCCAATTCTTTCATTCCAGTGAGCAACAAACTCGTAATCTAATTTTCAGAGGCCAAGATCGAGCATAATGTCTGACATATGTAGGTAGTGCAACATGAAAGCAATGTGGTGCTGATGCTCTTACTCATTAGACTGTCTATAATCCTTTGGGACAAAAATAATTTTGATTATAAAGGGACTGAAAGGTAGCTAGTAAGAATGTTTTGGATTCTTGTTTAAATTCTGAATTTTGCTTGTGAAATATTTGGTTATAATTTCTTAGTCTTACGGTAAGTCCATGGAATCCTAATTTACATGGTCAGTCTAATCGATCGGTTTGTGGGGGTTGTCCACCAGTTTTTCTTCTTGGTATTAAAATTCCCTACTTATGTGAGAGATATCTGAAATTTTAGAACCTACAATTTTGGGACAATTTTTAAGTTGAATTGCTTCATATTAGCTCATAGCAGTTCTGTGATGTCAATTTTAGGTCCAAACAGAGTATATATTCAAATTTATTGATGTCAATCTCTTACACTATTCTAACTGTTTCTAGCCCATGTTAAAATTTGTAGGTACATTGATCCATGATGCGAGGAATGCCCTCTTCTGTAGTTGTTCATTATGTCTGCAAGAGGGGAAACTTTGTTAAAGAAGAAATATTACGCTCATGTGAATCCTTTGAATTTAAAACTTACATGTGAGGATGGGGAACATCGTTTTTATGTGACAAAATTATAATTTAATGTCTTTGAGTTGCAGTTACTCTGAATACCTTGTCGTGGCCATTTGGAAGTCTTTTGTATCGCTTGATTTTGGTTGTGTCCAATTCTTTCATTCCAGTGAGCAACAAACTCGTAATCTACTTTTCAGAGCCCAAGATTTAGCATAATGTCTGACATATGCAGGTAGTGCAAGATGAAAGCAATGTGGTGCCGATGCTCTTACTCATTAGACTGTCTATAATCCTTTGGGACCAAAATAATTTTGATTATAAAAGGACTGAAATTAGGTAGCTAGTAAGAATGTTTTGGATTCTTGTTTGAATTTTGAATTTTGCTTGTGAAATATTTGGTTATAATTTCCGAGTCTTACGGTAAGTCCATGGAGTTCTAATTTACGTGGTCAGTCTAATGGATCGGTTTGTGGGGGTTTCCACCCATTTTTCTTCTTGGTATAGCAATAGACTTGACTTAAACTGCCCTACTTATGTGAGAGATATTTGAAATTTTAGAACCTGCAATTTTGGGACAATTTTTAAGTTTAATTGCTTCATATTAACTCATACCAGTTTTGTGATGTCAAGTTTAGGTCCAAATAGAGTAGATATTCAAATTCATTGATGTCAAGCCCTTACACTATTTTGACTGTTTTTAGCCTATGTTAAAATTTATAGGTACATTGATCCATGATGCGAGGAATGCCCTCTTCTGTAGTTGTTCATTATGTCTGCAAGAGGGGCATTAATGTTAAAGAAGAAGAGATTACGCTCATGTGAATCCTTTGAATTTAAAACTTACATGTGAGTATGGGGGACACCGTTTTTATGCCACAAAATTATAACTTAATGTATTTGAGTTGCAGTTACTCTAAAATACCTTGTCGTGGCCATTTGAAAGTCTTTTGTATTGCTTGATTTTGTTTTTGTCCAACTCTTTCATTCCAGTGAGCGACAACCTTGTAATCTACTTTTCAGAGGCCAAGATCAAGCATAATGTCTGACATATGTAGGTAGTGCAGCATGAAAGCAATGTGGTGCTGATGCTCTTACTCATTAGACTGTCTATAATCCTTTAGAACAAAAATAATTTTGATTATAAAAGGACTGAAATGTAGCTAGTAAGAATTTTTTGGATTCTTGTTTGAATTCTGAATTTTGCTTGTGAAATATTTGGTTATAATTTCTGAGTCTTATGGTAAGTCCATGGAATTCTAATTTATGTGGTCAATCTAATGGATCGGTTTGTGGGGGTTGTCCACCAGTTTTGCTTCTTAGTATAGTAGTAGGCTTGAATTAATGCCCTACTTATGTGAGAGATATCTGGAATTTTAGAACCTGCAATTTTGGGACAATTTTTAAGTTGAATTGCTTCATATTAGCTCATACCAGTTTTGTGATGTCAAGTTTAGGTCCAAACAGAGTAGATCTTCAAATTCATTGATGTCAAGCCCTTACACTATTCTGACTGTTTCTAGCCTATGTTAAAATTTGTAGGTACATTGATCCATGATGCGAGGAATGCCCTCTTTTGTAGTTGTTCATTATGTCTACAAGAGGGGAAACTATGTTAAAGAAGAAAATATTACCCTCATGTGAACCCTTTGAATTTAAAAATTACATGTGAGGATGGGGAACACCGTTTATATGGCACAAAATTATAACTTAATGTCTTTGAGTTGCAGTTATTCTGAATACCTTGTCATGGCCATTTGAAATTCTTTTGTATTGCTTGATTTTGTTTGTCCAATTCTTTCATTCCAATGAGAAACAAACTCGTAATCTACATTTCAGAGGCCAAGATCGAGCATAATGTCTGACATATGTAGGTAGTGCAGCATGAAAGCAATGTGGTGCTGATGCTATTACTCATTAGAATGTCTATAATCCTTTGGGACAACAATAATTTTGATTATAAAAGGACTGAAAGGTAGCTAGTAAGAATGTTTTGGATTCTTGTTTGAATTCTGAATTTTGCTTGTGAAATATTTGGTTACAATTTCCGAGTCTTGTGGTAAGTCCATGGAATTCTACTTTAAATTGTCAATCTAATGGATCAGTTTTTGGGGGTTTTCCACTAGTTTTTGTTCTTGGTATAGCAGTAGACTTGACTTAAACTGCCCTACTTATGTGAGAGATATCTGAAATTTTAGAACCTGCAATTTTGGGACAATTTTTAAGTTGAATTGCTTCATATTAGCTCATACCAGTTTTGTGATGTCAAGTTTAGGTCCAAATAGAGTAGATCTTCAAATTCATTGATGTCAAGCCCTTACACTATTCTGACTATTTCTAGCCTATGTTAAAATTTGTAGGTACATTGATCCATGATGCGAGGAATGCCCTCTTCTGTAGTTGTTCATTTTGTCTGCAAGAGGGGCATTAATGTTAAAGAATAAAATATTACGATCATGTGACTCCTTTGAATTTAAAACTTACATGCGAGGATGGGGAACACTGTTTTTATGCCACAAAATTATAATTAATGTATTTGGGTTGCAGTTACTCTGAATACCTTGTCGTGGCCATTGAAAGTCTTTTGTATTGCTTGATTTTGTTTGTGTCCAATTCGTTCATTCCAGTGAGCAACAAACTCTAAATCTACTTTTCAGAGGCCAAGATCGAGGATAATGTCTGACATATGTAGGTAGTGCAACATGAAATCAATGTGGTGCTAATGCTCTTACTCATTAGACTGTCTATAATCCTTTGGGACAAAAATAATTTTGATTATAAAAGGAATGAAAGGTAGCTAGTAAGAATGTTTTGGATTCTTGTTTAAATTCTGAATTTTGCCTGTGAAATATTTGGTTATAATTTCTGAGTCTTACGGTAAGTCCATGGAATTATAATTTACGTGGTCAGTCTAATGGATCGGTTTGTGGGGGTTGTCCACTAGTTTTTCTTCTTGGTATTAAAATTCCCTACTTATGTGAGAGATATCTGAAATTTTAGAACCTGCAATTTTGGGACAATTTTTAAGTCTAATTGCTTCATATTAGCTCATACCAGTTCTCTGATGTCAAGTTTAGGTCCAAACAGAGTAGATCTTGAAATTCATTGATGTCAAGATCTTACACTATTCTGACTGTTTCTAGCTCGTTAAAATTTGTAGGTACATTGATCCATGATGCAAGGAATGCCCTCTTATGTAGTTGTTCATTATGGCCATTTGAAAGTCTTTTGTATTGCTTGATTTTGTTTGTGTCCAATTCTTTCATTCCAGTGAGCAACAAAATCGTAATCTACTTTTCAGAGGCCAAGATCGAGCATAATGTCTAACATTTGTAGGTAGTGCAGCATGAAAGCAATGTGGTGCTGATGCTCTTACTCATTAGAATGTCCATAATCCTTTGGGACAAGAATAATTTTGATTATAAAAGGACTGAAAGGTAGCTAGTAAGAATGTTTTGGATTCTTGTTTGAATTCTGAATTTTGCTTGTGAAATATTTGGTTATAATTTTCGAGTCTTACGGTAAGTCCATGGAATTATAATTTACGTGGTCAGTCTAATGGATCAGTTTGTCGGGGTTTCCCACCAGTTTTTCTTCTTGGTATAGTAGTAGAATTGACTTAAACTGCCCTACTTATGTGAGAGATATCTAAAATTTTAGAACCTGCAATTTTGGGACAATTTTTAAGTTGAATTGCTTCATATTAGCTCATACCAGTTTTGTGATGTCAAGTTTAGGTCCAAACAGAGTAGATCTTCAAATTTATTGATGTCAAGCCCTTACACTATTTTGAATTTTTCTAGCCTATGTTAAAATTTGTAGGTACATTGATCCATGATGCAAGGAATGCCCTCTTCTGTAGTTGTTCATTTTGTCTGCAAGAGGGGAAAATATGTTAAAGAAGAAAGGATTACGCTCACGTGAATCCTTTGAATTTAAAAATTACATGTGAGGATGGGGAATGCTATTTTTATGCCACAAAATTATAACTTAATGTCTTTGAGTTGCAGTTACTCTGAATACCTTGTTTTGGCCATTTGAAAGTGTTTTGTATTGCTTGATTTTGTCTATGTCCAATTATTTCATTCTAGTGAGCAACAAACTTGTAATCTACTTTTCAGAGGCCAAGATCAAGCATAATGTCTAAATTTATAATTTTATCGATTTGTCAAGATTCAGGTCCCCACATGTCTGTTGGACCATTAAGGGACAAGATAACAAGTGGAGTCCCCACTTGCCCTGAATCTAGGTAGTGCAGTTGTGTTTCATTGACACCTTCTAGTTGTGACTCATGAGTCTACATGTTCTATTATTGATGATGTGATTCATGTTATTTGAATAATGTTGTTGTTCCTCTATTTTTAAAATATTTTATAAATCAGTGAAAGATTCACCAATTTTTACAATTTT
>LPNX010934451.1:214524-238059 GCA_001517045.1 Pseudotsuga menziesii | reverse complement strand
ATATATTATTGATAAAATCGTCTTGAATTTTCCCTATATATCGGAGAGATTTGCCCATTTTTTATACATATAAATCTGGGGGGGTTCTTAAAATCATCTTTGATTCAACTGATAAAACCAACTCCACCCCATGAACCAGCTGGTATGGTGAAAAACTGATGGAAGTATTAACTGTGGTCCAGTAAGCCCACAAAGCAGGGTAAAACATGATATGCCAATTAGTTTTGCTTTGTGTGATGATTTTTTCAGAATGTCCTTCAGAGATTTTTTGATAGCCTCGGCTTGGCCATTCACTTCGGGGTATTAAGAAGAAGAATTCTCTTGCTTGAACCCCAAATTCAAATCCAATTCCACCATCATCTTATTCTGAAAGTGACGACCATGATCGATGGCATTCTTCTTCGGGATGTCGAAACATGTAATAATCTGATTGGACACAAATTGAGCAGCCGTATCACCATCATATTTGAATGTAGGCATAACCTCTTTCCATTTCATGAAGTAATTCACAACCACAATAATATGATGGTTTCCCCAACTTATGCTAGGTTACAATCCATATAATCTATCCCCCACTTTGTGAAGGGACCGATAGTGATAATAAGGTGTAACATGGCAGCAATCGAGCACATGTTTCAAGAGAACACCTAGCAAGGGTGACATATCTTGACCGAATAAACACAATATTTAAAGATTGACTACCAATAATAAACCACTCTTAAAATATTTTGAGTTGTAGCAAGCCCATATAAATGACCACCACACGCCCCACCATGACAATAATTAAGCACGACCTTAGCCTCCTCATGAGTCAAACAACGACGCAAGATAAATTACACCCCACAATGATATAGAGTGTCACTGATGATGAGGTATTTCTTAGCATTATGATGTAAGCATCGTTGCTTATCCCTCAAGAGATGCGAATGGACCTTCAAGGTCTGTAGATAGACGATGATATCCATACCAAGGGTCCTGGACGAAATGAGGAAAATGTGCCAATCCATGAAGGAGTCCTCATGAATCATGTCCTCATCCAGCCTAAGGAGATATGATATCAGCTCCACAAAGACCAAATATTTCTTCTATTTTTCCAAAAAAAAATCAAGGTTTAATTCTTTTAAGATGACAATCCAGTTATTATATTTCCCCCTATCATTCACTTGGTTAGGATGAACTGAAGTGGATTGATATGAGCTATGATCGTGGTGTGGAGAAGATGCAGTGTCTCAATAGCTAAACTGCATGAACATTCACGAAGGAAAACTTCTCAACGTGAGCATATCAAAGTTCCACATCGATGAGATTTTAGCTAATATAATAAATAACATGCTCATGGAGCTCGTCGTCCTCTTGAACCAAAACCATACCGATCGTCTATTGAGACGTGACCACATACAACAAGAAATATATATTATAGTTTGGTGGACTAAGTATAGGGGCCGATGCTAAGTATTTATTAAGAGATTTGAAGGACTCTTAGGCTCACTCATCTCATAGAAATGAAGTGTCCTTCTTCAAATAAGCGCACAAAATTCTTAGTCAAATTGACATAATTTACCTCAAACTAACGTAATAAATTTTCCATCCCTTGGAGAGTCTGAAGTTGTCTAATTGTGTGCGGGGGAGACAACCAAAGTATTGCCTCAACCTTCAATGGATTGAACCTAATCCCCTTATTTGATATAATGAATCCCAATAAGGGACCAATCCTAACACAAAAGGTGCACTTTTGAGGGTTCAAATGAATATGATAACGGAGAAATATTTAAAAGAACAAACGAAGATGTGCTGGATGATCCACTCTCATGCAAGAGTGAGCAGTGAGGTATTCTAGATACACCTCAATAATACATTTAAGGTCATGAAAGGCAAATGTCATCGCCCGTGAAAAGTATCTCTGACATTTTTCAGGATGAAAGGCATTTTTCAGTATGCAAAAGTACCCCAAGGACATATAAATTTGGTCTTATGTTGATCTTCCAGTTTAATTTGAATCTGATTATATCCCAAAAACTGTTCATAAATGAAAATACCTCATTTCTCGCACACTCATCCAAAATCTGATTGATAAACAAACTGGAGAAATATCTTTAGGACATGCCCTATTCAGATATCTAAAATAGATACACACGTAGATGGTCCCTTGGTTCTTATTCATAGGACTGATGTTGGATACCCATTCGGTTAAGGGAATTAGGTAGATGAATCCAAACTGAAGCAACTTCTCTACCTCATCCTTAATGGCAAGATCTTTACAGGGTTTCACCACACGTAAACATTGTATAAAAGGTTTAGCATTTGGATACTTTTTTATTTCACGTTCAACAATATGAGGATCAATCCCTAACATTTATTCATATGACCAAATGAATACGTCACATAATTGATTAAATAACTTAGTGTATGTTTGAATTTCTTCAGTTGAACAGTAGAATCGATATAAATGTTCTCTATTTTACCAAGGGTCCAAGAAATGTTGATCGAAATGGTTGGTGATGTGTTTTCCATGTTCCCTTCGGTGTATATTCCATGAATACCTAATGGGACCATGGGATGACAAACTTTCTCACTTAAGGTAATCTAAAGTTCCTCATTCTCAATCTGTTTGAGCTCCGGGAGGAAGTAAAATCAATGATGCATCTCCTTCGAGGGCTGTTCTTGACCAGTCATGGCCTCGATAATAGCTTATTTTTAGGTAAAAGTGTCGTTGATGCAGTCATGTGAGTATGACAAAGAAGCCGTCCAAGCAGTCGAAACAAGGATATCCTCCTCTTCCATCCATGAAAGAGAAGAATTTACGTCTACAGTGACATCAAGTACAACTTCATTAGTAGTCTATGCTACAAACAATGACATTTCTACATCGGTGGGTGGGATACCTTCCTCCAAATTAACCGAAGAAGGGAGATTCCACAGGTCACTCATGTTGAAATAATGTAACTGTGAAATATATTCTATTGTACTTATTATTATAATATTGTTGTCCCTCCCTTCCATATATGTCGTTCCTTCAATTAGGGATGTCATTGATGTAGTTGGTCATGTAAATTCTTGAGGTGAAACCTCTATTGTAAGTCGGGTCAATAGTACCCAAAAAAGAATTATTAAAATGTATTTTTATGTCTCTTAGGGAAAATCGACCCTGTTGGGAAGATGAAGTTGGCTTTGTTGGGTTATTAGAATTCACATTTGATGTGTATAAATAGATGAGGTTCCCCCCTCATTTGGACACACTCACAATTCAAGTAGGTTCGCTAGAGAGAGAAAGAGGAGTCCACCTGGAGGAGGAGAAGCAGTTTATCTTAGTCTTGTGGGTTTACACTGTACTTGGTTGGATTCTATATCTAGTAAGTTTTGCTGGGTATTCTTCCCCACAAGGGTTTCCAAGGATAAGTATTTGTGTATTCTTTGTATTTATGTGCTTATTATTCTTTCAGTGATATTATTATTATTGGGCATAAATTTTTTAAAAATATAGCGTGGTATCAGAGCCAACCTAAAAGAAGACATTGTGTAGCTATTTTTCCCATAGTACAAGAAGCTAGGGTTTTCTATTTCGTCAACTCCCTTGTCAGATCAACTGAAAAATAATGTTAGTTCAACTCACCCTAGGAGGGCACATATTTTTATGGTTGCATAATTCAATTATGAATATTTTCAGTTCTTGACTTGTCACTATTGCTGCGAGGAACTAGGGATTCAAAATTTTCAAGGTTCCATCTCCAAATTTAGGAAAAGAAAGATACAGTCTAGCTCGCATTGGGGAGGCACATATTTTCCTCCATTCAAGCCTTCAAAGCCTAGGTCATCATGAAGGAGGTTCCAGAAGTAGAACTCAAATTGGTAAGTACTACTTCCTATATTTCCATTTGAGGTTCTCATTCCTTGAATATGACAAAAAACAAGCTTGATGAAAATATTGAAAGAGAAGAAAATTTCAGAGCATGGAAGTACAAAATCATGCTCATCCTTGAAGAAAATGACCTAGAAGGCTACATCAAAGAAGAGGTCGAGGAGACAGAGGGATATCAAGAAAAGAATAGGCACACAAAGGACATGATCAAATCCAAAAGGAACATATTTGACTCAATCAAGGATCATTTTATTCCTCAAGTATCATCAAAGAATACTCCAAAATAAATGTTTGATGCTCTGACAAATCTATTTGAAGGAAATAACATCAATAAAAGAATGCCCTTGAGAAATCAACTCAAGGGAGTGAAGCTTCAAAAAGGAGAAATGATGCAGTCATACTTTACAAGATTGTCTCAAATCAAAGAACAATTGGAGTCTATCGATGACATGGTGGAGGAAGTAGAAGTTGTGATGACCACCTTGAATGGTCCCCCAAGGGATTGTGAATATTTCATCAAAGGTATATGTGCTAGAATAAAGCTCACCAAGTTCAGAAAACTTTAGAAAGAGTGTGTGTAGGAAGAAGGAAGAATAGCCAACAAAGAAGAAAAGTTAAATGATGATGAAGATAAAGCCTTGGAATCTCATTCAAAGAAAGGATAAAACAAGAGAAAGGTCCATGATCAATATCCTAGAAGAAATAAAAAGTTTGAAAGGAACTAAAGACACAAAAGAGACTTCTCAACTTTTGAATGCTTCATATGTCATAATATGGGACACAATGCAAGAAATTGTCCACTCAAAGAATACAATTCAAGAAGGGAAATAAGAAGTTCAATGCCCATGCAGTAGAAGATGATGACTCAGAAAAATAAAAGAACAATGAAGATGGAGACTCCACTTGAAAAATATGTATTGATCTCAGCCCTTACTGGATCAGTTTCTCATGGAAGTGACACTTGGCTTGTTGACAATAAAGCTTCTAGACATATGACAGGTTATAAATACTCTTTTCAAATTCTTGGCCAGAAAGACTCTTTGTATAAAGTAAAGCTTCGAGATGCCTATAAATATCCCATCAAGGGAATGGGAGAATCCTTTTACAAATTGGACTTAGTGGAGTATACAAAGATGAATGAAGTCTTATATGTCCCAGGATTGAAAAAGAATCTACTTTCTAGCTCAGCTTTAGATAATAAGGGATTCATAGTTGATTTTGTAGATGGAGAAGTACTTATGCGTCCAAAGGGAAAGACAATAGATGATGCAGTTGTGATTGGAGTAGAAGAAGGATGAATTTACAAGCTAAAGGGACATACAAACTCATCCCTAATAACAAGTACAATCAATCTATGTGAATTATGGCACAAAATACTTGCTCATGTGAACAACAAAACACTACCAATTATGAGCAAGGTTGTCACAAGTTTACTAGAAAGTCAAGTCAATCATGAAGGATTTTGCAAAGGATGTGCTCAAGGGAAGAACACCAAGAACCCATTTCCAAGAAGCAATGGTAAAACAAAAAGAATATTGGATATTGTTCATTCATATGTATGCGGTTCAATGTCAACCACTTCACTAAATGGGTATGTGTATTATGTTTCTTTTATATATGACTACTCTTGCAAGACTTGGATTTACTTCCTAAAAGGAAAAGATGAAGTACTTGAAATATTTAAAAAATTCAAGGCTCTTGTGGAAAACTTATCTGAAAATAATATCAAGACCTTGATATCCGACAATGAAGGAGAATTCACTTCCAATGAATTCAAATATTTATGCAAGAAATATCATAATAAGAAGGAGCTCAATATACCCTATAATCCTCAACACAATGGAATAGAAGAAAGAAAGAATAGAACCATTATGCAAGCTATGAAAGCCATGATTCATGAACAAGACTTTCCCATTCACCTATGGGTTGAAGCATCTAGAACCGTAGTATATGTTTAGAACATAATTGCTCATAGCACTCTTGGGAACAAAACTACATAAGAGATTTTTACTGGGGAGAAGCCTGAAGTCATCCACCTAAATATTTTTGGCTGTCCTGTGTTTATACATGTTCCTAAGGAGAAAAGAACAAAATTATACCCTTACAAAAAGAAGGGAATATTTTTTGGCTATAGTGATTAGTCGAAAGCTTATATAGTGTACATTCCAGGTTTTCTCCAGATCGAAATCAACATAGATGTTAGATTGTATGAAGATGAAACTTTCAGTAAGTCGAGAAAGAACCAAGTCAATGGAGATCAAGAAGAAGAACATGAAGCCCCCAGAATTCCAATACGCAATGTCGAATAAGAACCAATACCATAAAACCATTACAGGGAAGAGCCTCAAAGGCCTATGGAGATGCCTCAAGAGACGATCTCACAGAAAAGAAGACCAGCTCGGGCTCGTGATGTCATTCAAGGTGTAGAAAAATACAGAGCTATAGAAGGAATCAAGAGATCAAGGATCTATTCCGATATGTGGCCTTGATGTGTAATCTTGTTGATATAGAGCCTACCTGTTTTGAGGAAGCTACAAAGAAAAATGGATTGATGGATGAAATGTGTGAAGAATACCAATCTATCATAAATAATGATGTTTAGTATGTGGTACCAATACTAAGAGAGAAGTCAGTTGTTTCTTCAAAATGGATATTCAAGACAAAACATTACGAAGACGGAAGTATCGAGAAGTATGAGTAAATATTTGTAGCTCTAGGATTCTCACAAAAAGAAGGAATTTATTAAGAAGAGACTTTTGCACCAATAACAAGTTATACCTCAATCATAATTGTTCTTTCCTTGACAGCCAAAATGAAATGGAGGCTACACCAAATGGATCTAAAGATGACATTTCTAAATGGTGTGATAGAAAAAGAAGTATATTTTGAACAACCTCCAGGTTTTGAAACCCATTCCAGAAATTCGCATGTATGCAAATTGAAGAAAGAACTATATGGGTTAAAGAAAGCATCTAGAGCATGGTATGGTAGAATTGATGGATTCCTGATGAGCTTGGGATTTACCAAGGGTAAAGCATATTCCAACCTATACTATAAGGTTTTTGATTAAGGTATTATGATTTTATTACTATATGTTGATGACTTATTCCTAATAGGCGAGGAGAAGATCATTGATGAATGCAAGAATAAGCTTACTGCCGAATTCGAAATGAAAGCCCTTGGCATGATGCACTGTTTTCTCGGTATTGATGTATGGAAGTTCCCAGATGAGATATTCCTAAACCAATGAAAATATGTTGTTGAAATACTAAAGAGATTTGGGATGCTAGATTTAAAAAGCTATGAACACTCCAATGGTGACTAACTTGAAGATGATGAATGCTGATTCCTTAGATACATTCGATATTACATTATACCGACATATTATTGGCTGTCTAATGTATCTAATGAATACTCGACCAGATATATGTTTTGTTGTAAACACATTGAGTCAGTATATGGTGGAGCCCCGACATATTCACTTAGTTGCAACACAACATGCGATGACTTACCTTAAGGGTACACTGGATTGTGGCCTTAGATATGCAATTGATGGTCATATTAGACTACATGTCTATATATATTTTGACTGAGATGGAAGTACTGATGACAGAAAGAGTACCTCATGATGTTTTTTCAGTTTTGGATTAGGTGTGATCTCATGGCTCAACAGAAAACATACTTGTGTTGCTCTCAGTACAACAGAGGCTGAATACATTGCCACATGTTAATCTTGTAGTCAAGTAGTGTGGCTCCGCAATATGTTGAAAAGAGAATTTGATATAGAGATGGATGTGACTGATATCTACTATGATAATCATAGTTGCATCAAGCTGAAGAAAACCCTGTGTTTCACAACAAGTCGAAACACATAGAGATAAAGTTTCATTATATTTGAGACATGGTGCAGAGGGGAACTGTGCAACTCCAATATGTTCCTACCAAGGAAAAAGTGGTCGATGTATAGACTAAGCCTCTGTCTCATATACTTTCAATACAATCTTGGTGTAGTCCGAAAGGACCTCCCTCGAAAGAGGGAGTGATGATGATGATGATGTTGTTGTAGGTTTCCTATTGTAGTGTCGTGGTAGCTCAATCTAGGTAGGGTATTTATGGATAGGATTGTTTTGCCTGAAAGGGTTAGTAAGTAAGATGAGGTCTGTTTGATCCTAGGGGGATTAGTATGTATGGCTAGGTTTTTTTGGCTTGAAAGGGTTAGTAAGAAAGACAAGGCTTGTTTGGTCCCTAGGTAGATCCATTTGTCTGGCTAGACTTTTTTGGCTTGAAAGGGTTAGTAAGTTAGACAAAGGCCTGGTGGATCTATTAAAGTACCCACCGAGATGCTGCTTTAGATGTCTTAAGGGCATGACGATGTGGTCCTAGCACTTTGTGCTGATGAAGACGTGGCTCCAACATTTCTATGTTGTTGATGATGATGTGGCTCTAGTATTTGTATGTTGCTGATGATGATGTTGTATCAACATTCTATGCTGCTGCTACCGATGTTCCAACATATCCATGATGATGATGTAGATGATGATCTAGCATTTATTTGTTGATGATGTTGTTTTTAGCACTAACATGCTAATGATGTTGTTGTTGTCCCAATATTCACATATTGATGTTGCAGATGATAGTGTCCCAGTACTCATATTCTAATGATGATGATGATGATGTACCAGTATTCACATACCGATGTTGCAGATGATGATGTCCCAGTACTCACATTCTGATGATAATTATGATGTCCTAGTATTCACATATTGATGTTGCAGATGATGAGCATGTTCCAATATTCACATATTGATGTTACAGATGATGATTTCCCAGTACTCACATTTTGATGATGATGATGATGTACCAATATTCACATACTAATGTTGTAGGTGATGAAGATGTTCCAGTATTCACATACTGATATTATAGATGATGATGTCCCAATACTCACATAATGATGATAATGATGATGTTCCATGATGATGATGCTTCGTGATGATGATTTTCCATGATGACGATGTTCCACAATGATGATGTTCCATGATGATGATGTTCCGTGATGATGATGTTCCACGATGATGATGTTTCAGATGCTTATTATGTTGTTAGAAAAATTCCTATGAAATATAGATCCACTAGTCATTTGTACAACTGTACTTGTTGTTGTTGATATAGAATACCTTCCTTGTTAAGAGGGAGTGTTAAAATAATGTAATTACAAAATATATTCTATTGTACTTATTATTACACTAGTGTTGTCCCTCCCTTCTGGAGACGTTGTTCCTTTGATTAGGGATGTCATTGATATAATTGGTCATGTAAAGTCTTGAGGTAAAACCTCTATTGCAATTAGGGTCAATAGTACCCAAAAAATAATTATTAAAATGTACTGTTATGTCTCCTATGACAAGTTGGCCCTATTGGGTTATTAGACTTCACAATTGATGTGTATAAATAGACGAGGTTCCCTCCTCATTTGGACACACTCACAAATCAAGCGAGTTTACTAAAGAGAGAAAGAGGAGTCCATATGGAGGAGGAGAAGTACTCTATCTTAGTCTTCTCATCTTACATTGTACTTGGTTTGATTCTATATCAAGGAAGTTTTGCTAGGTTTTCTTTCCCACGAGGGTTTCCCAAGATAAGTATTTGTGTATTCTTTGTATTACTGTGCTTGTCATGATTTCAATGATCTTCTTATTTTTGGGAATAAAACCTTTAAAAATATAACAACTCAAATACGAGGTACAAAACAAGACTGTACCCAATGGTGATGAAACGAGACTGGACTCAATGGTGATGAAAAAACACCAGGCGTAGCATCAATAGAGGGGATTGGTTCCAAAAAATTAAAGGTTCCCATCAATGAAGGATACATTCTGAAACCAACACTCTCAGTTGCCGACTGAGAATTATCGATTACTGGGATAGTTGGACTGAGGAACTAGAATTATCAAATGACAATTGATTGATCGTCACAATTCTATCTTCGTAAGGAAATCACATGACACAAAAAACTGATGAAATGATCACCTTCATGGCATAAAACCGATTTTGACCCAGTAAAAAATTATAGTTGAGGGGCGCATAAACAAATTCAACCTTGAATGACATGGATCTTCCCCCAACTGGACTTGTAGGGAAGGAACGATTCCATGCGGTCTAAAGGAATTCCCATCAAAATTTGTTAGCATAGTCATGGATTTATACAACAGGGGAGATCCAAGGCCTTTCCAACAAGCCAGAGATATCATTAAAGTCGCAACACCTTCATAAATAATTGTACATTTAATGGTGTTATTCAAACACTCCACATGGAATTGAAAATCCACATAGTAAGGAAAGTGAGGCTAGACATAGTGAGTGTCGAACCTGATGACACTAGGGACATTCAGGTCAACCGCTCTTAAAGTAGCTAACAATGCTCTCCTCTGTAAGGGACAAGTATGAAGCACCTATAAAACCGACATTGCATAAGGACTTTGGCCCAAATCCTCAATGAAAGAATAGTGTTGTTCAACTCAGGCATTAGTATTATGCACTGAGCGCTTCATGAATCCTTTCGGTATGCGTGGTATAGTCTTAGGCTTGTCAACATGTAAAGGAATATCTATAGGTGGAGGCTCTTTACCCATGGTCGGTTATGACGAACCATAATCACATGAATGGTTGGAAACATGCAAAACCAACAACATATTGATACAAACATGACCACTTTCCAGGATCGTCGATTTTGACTCACACAACTTATAGTGGTCGGAGTCCTCAAAGTCATATTTTGATTGTGCAGAAGGGGTCAGTCAAGACAACTCGAATCTTTGCGATGAGATTTGAGGCCTCATCAATCCTAGGCCACAAGTGCATAAGATGGTCTCCTCCATAAAATTTACACGGGAATTTGACCTTCCGTTTAATCTTCTTGTCCGCACCAACATTTTCATCGTTCTTGTCATAATTAGCGTTCTCCTTTTTATTCCCACCCTTATTATTATTCCCCCCCTTCTTTCTATTCTGTCTGGGTTGTTGGTTAACCTTTTGGTTCGATGAATCCATGTAATGTACATCCACCGATTGGGTGGGGGTGGACAAAACCATAGCTTTCCTAATCATAGACTGATGAATAGACACATTTTTCATTTGATTCGTAACCTGGTCTACAACTTTTGCACTTGGAGAGACAATGATGCCATCATCATGCGGCTCGGGTTTGAACTTGGTGCATCGGGAATAATTTCATATAAGATCCCAGATTGAGCATATATCAAATCTAATTGCTGAGCTTGAAAAATGGCATGTTCCTCAGTAGCCACTCCGAATGTCGAAACATCCTTAGTGGTATAAGGAAATAAGGAATTAAGGAGCCATTCCAATAATAATCCTGATGGAATGTTGGCCTTAATTAGTATCTTTCATATACACCACTCCTGAATATGGTAAAAAATCTGAGTGGCCTTATTTTGCCGAAAATTTGACAAGAGTTCGGTATTGATGTCGTAGCGAACCGACAACTGAAAGTGATCAAGGAAGATGCATTCGAAGGAATAGGTGGAGTGGACAATGGGATGAAAGAGGGGATGTAGGTAGTAGACCCAACATTCACATATCCACCACCACCCCTAATAGGATGACCACTAGTGTGAGGTCTGGACGAAGGGGGTGGCCAAATCCCAACAAGCAGAGTAGAAGGAGGAATATGACCACCTTTGAACTGATAATAAGTGAAAGGGGCTAACATGCCCCCTAGTCCAACACTAGGGTCTACACTAGGAACGTGGATGGGTGATGGAATACTAGCTGACACATTTGACATGCCAAATGTAAAATTAATCAAACTAAAGGGAACAGACCTAGCCTTCGTGAAATCAAAAGGATTAATTCTACGAGGTGGGAAGGACCAGCTATATGAGGCTCGGTATAGGGCAGAGTCCCAGGGAACCATAAGTTAGACAAATAAGGAGTCCCGATGACTCCTCCTCACATGAAAAAAGAGGTTTACAGAGGGAACTCTGATGTCTCTAAATTACTACTCATCGAAAAATATCAAATAAGCCCTCTATGAGAAAGAGGACTAGTATCATGTCTCCGCCTCTCGTGAAGAGGTTGTGTAGGATCAAAAGGTTGTAAACCTGCTAAACAACGAGACTTACAGGGCACCGAAGCTTGATACACAATGAATCTACCAAGAGAGAATCAAATAATCATGATCCCTAAGGCCATCTAGCGAACACAAAGCACACCCCTAAATAAGATAGGATGAATGCACACAAACAAGGAATGGGGGTTAATGAGCTCCCAGATGCATCAGGTATGTTTAATACCCCAGTTGTTAAGCCATAGACTTATGATTCTTCATGTGACTTATGCTCTTTTTCATTATGGACTTATGATCCTTTTCATGGTTAATGTGATCAGACACTTATGATTATTTTTTGATAACATGAATTTGGACTTTGTCACTTTTATTAATGTTAATGTTATTACTAACATATTTGCTATCTCTGAATGTTGTTACTATTGATTAACTAAAAAAATGGATACACAAAGGAAACTAAAAGAGTATGGGGGGACATGGATTCCAGAAAGTGAGGGGGAATGGGGATATCCCTAGCACCTTATAACTTGTTTTTGGATTAAGTTTGTCCATCCAAATTCATATTTTCACCTTGGTGAGATTAATAATGTTGGTCACCCAAACCTTGTACACCATACCCTATTCTCCATTTTTATGGACTATAGAGTTAATATTGCATATTTTTCACACCTTAGTGGGCCCCTCTTTCCTAGGGCACCCTCCTTGGGAAGATATTCTCTCACATTTTTGTGTTTTTAGTCATTTATGAGCCTTTTTTCCTAGATTTTAGGGGCTATAAGCTATTTTCTCGCTTCCACTCTTACAATATGCATTGATGATCATATTTTTGTGCTTCCATGATATTTATGACCCTATTGTATTCCCTCTCTCACAAATTTCACCCTCCTTGATGTTTTGTAACCCATTTTATGCATTAGTGTGCCTCCATGTGCTCTTCATGGTTCCACTCATTAGTTTTTGGTAACTCCTCCTCATGGTGCTAATTCGGGAAAGGGAATATTTTCACTAAGACACCACTCCACTAATTTAATTTAAGTCTCTATGATGAGGCTTAAAACTTGACTCTCTCTAATTTGAGTTAATCCCTTTGGGTTAGAGTTGGCCTACTTGTGCTATAAATTCATATTCCATCACATTGTTGAAGTTAATCTTGATCTTTGGACCATGTGACTTATTCTATATAACCATGATGGGAATGTTGATATTATTGAGAGTGTGATGAGACCTAGAGTGAGTCTATTTGTTTCCCTTTCCTTCCATTATATCAATATAATATTACATGTTCTTGTATAGGAATCCAATAAATGGGAATGGCAAGCTAGGTCACATCCCATAGGCAGTGGAGATGGACAAGGAAGTAGTAGTGGGAAGAATTGTGGATTTCGAAAGAGGAATTTTCAAGAGTAGTGAGAATAAGTGAGCCTCTACATGTGGATCCATGGTATCAGATTGGGGGTGACCTATTCAAGAGAGGAAGGCTTGACGATGTCTACGATTGGGAGGAAAGTTGTCCTGTTGCAGCTAGTTTCCCATATTTTGAGATAAGTATTTATCTTATGTTATGTTTTCATTACATTATTTTATTTGGTATATTGAAATGGTGTATGATTGGATATTTGAGTGTTCATATAATGAATGTTAGGATCTACATGAAGGAAGGATGAATTTAATATAATATGGAGTTGAGTTTCTATGCTCGTTACCTTCTTTCTATTATTCTTCTTCTTATTCGGAAATTGTAATTTTGGCTCTATTGTATTAAGAGGGGCACAACCATATCATCTGGTTCTCCCATATATGATCATTTATGTGTTGTAAGACCTGTTTTATTTCACCTGGAATAATTTTTCCAGTGAAAAACACCTTTCGTTTCATTGAAAAAGCTATTCGGATGACCAAGATATTTTTGTCTTGGTCCGATAGTTTTCCGGTGCCAAGATGAGCGCACCTGTCATTTGATTGTAAATGTTTTGTTTACATATTTGTTCTTAATTGAATATTTGAGGATGAGTGATGTATATATATGTAAAATTAATCGATGGATGGAGGGTGGCAACCATACAATCTGAGTTTTATTTGTGAGAGATGACTGTAGGGTACATCATCGAGAGCTAATTTTGAGGGTTGTAGTTGCAAATGGTGTTCTTGGTTTGCTATGGTTTTAGTGTGGTTGTAGATCCCACCATATGGATGTTCCATGATATGTGGTTTTCCTTAATTTTTATCCTCACTAACAACACACACATAAAAACACTGAAAATATAGAGTAATTTGCAAATAATTAATGACATCAATACTTGATTATTTATAAACTGTGCTATCAAACAAACCAAAAGTACATAAATAATTAATTCACACCAAAGATGATGTTTATCGTGTATTATTCATGTTATTTTTGCAATTAAGACCCTCAGGCCGCACTTTGGAAATTATTAATCGAGTGTCACAATTAAGTATTTAATTAAGTGTCATAATTAAATAACTAAGTGTTGCAACTTTAGTTATAATTCAATCTCCAGAGTTAAAAGTTTTAATTATTTGGGTGAATGGTTAGTTTGCTTAGTAGTAATTTATCTATACGTGTTGTGCTTAAACTTAAGTCAGTCTTAATTTTAGCACCTTTGGCCTTATCTCAAGGGTTTGAGACATTACAAGTGGTATCAACGCTCAAGCTTTCAACACTACGGCTATTGGGCGTTTTGCGAAGTTTCAAGTCACTTTGTAGACATGGATTTGCATTAGATAACTTGGATGCATGTAACTTAATATATTTTCACATGTTCGTTAGTTAATTAAACTGTCACATTGGTTTGGATATGGACTTGATGTTCAACCAGTAAGGAGAAATCTTGGAATTATTTCTACCCCCCTTGTCCAATTAGGTAGATTGTAACTTAGAAAAATTGGCTAGTTACTTTATAAACCATAAGAAAAGTAGTTTTAAAGATAATGAACTTATACCAATGTGTAGTTTAATAACATAAGGTTGATAATGAACAAATCACAACTCCAAATGATTGATTGAGCAAGCAGTGTTTCCACTAAACTATTATTTTAATCAAATTTGTGAAGACTAAATATTCAACAAGTACAAGTTCAACAGTAGGAAGTTAGAGATTGGAGATTGATTTTGAGGAAGGACGAAGACCATATAGTCTTGAGGAGGAGTTTTCTGAGGGAAGAAGGTCAATTAGACATAAGGGGAGCAATGAACCATTAATCTTGGAGGATTCAATGAGGAAGTGTATAGAGGATAATGAAATGATAGTTCATATCTAGGAGCAGATTATGAATAATCTAAAATCATTGAAGACGATCCAAAGGTCCGCTGAAAAGAGTCATAAAAGAGGTTATGTGAGGTCTAGACCGTATTCAAGGAGACCTTGTCATTCTGATAGAAACAAGGGGTATGCATCAAGCAGTATAAAGAGTAGTCCTGAAAGATATCCAATGAGATACAAGAAGATGAGATCTGCTCGAGATGAACTAGTAGGACAGTTTAGAAGAATAAAGCCCCCAATTTTTGATGGAGAATTAAAACAAGGAGAAGATGTTGAAGCATGGCTGTTGGGACTCAAGAAGTTCTTCCAATTGCACCAATACACACCTAATATGGAAGCATAGGTAGCCATATATCATTTGCAAGGAAATGCATCTATCTGGTGGGATCAACTAGTTAAGCTAAAAGACATCGATGAAGATAGAATCTCTTGGAAGAAATTTAAGAAGTAATCCTAGAAGGAATACCTCTCTGAGCATTGCTATGACAAAAATATGAAAGAGTTCTTTGATATTAAGTTGGGAAGCATGACTATGGATGCCTATGAGAATACGTTTTTGGAACTTTTTAAGTATGTAGACTTCATCAAAGATGAGAAGGTTAATATTCAAAGGTTCCTAGGTGGTCTTCCTAAATCTTATAGAGATAAAATCCAGTATGATAGACTAAGGAACCTTAAGGATACGATATGGAAGGAAAAACACTTATATGAACAAAATAAGAGTCATGCTCTATATCATAAGAATTGGAAGGATGTGAAGAAGCACAAGCAAGAGCAAAGAAAGAAAGGTTTCCAACCTTCAAAGTTTAGAAACAATAATTCTTATCGACATGATAGTCAAGGGAAGATCCTTTAGGGAAAAGAACACCCATGGAATGTTGGATATGCAAGGAAAATCACTTTTCCAATTAGTTCCCGCGTAAGAAAAATAAACTTCACAATATTCAAGAGGCTTCAAATGTTGGAGATGTAGGTGGAAGTGTTCAAAGGATCTATGCATCCCTGGATGGGATGGAAGCTGACCACCAATCTCGAATGATTGAGGTAGAATGTAATATTTCTAATAAAACCATAACTATTTTGATTGATTCACGATCTAGCAATAGTTACATTGCACCTAATGTACTTGAGAAATTTCATTTGAAGAAAAGTAAACTTGAAACAACAAGTCTAGTACAGTTAGCTATAGGAGCCAAGAGGAAAATCACTGAATTTGTAAAAGTGTGTCCTTTAGAAATGAATGGAATGAAAACCTTTGTAGACTTAAACACCATACCCTTGGGGTCATATGATGTATTGATCAACATGGATTGGTTTGATGCACACCATGCAATTCTGTATTGCCATAATAAAACTTATACTTATTTGAATGAAGAAGGGAACCGAGTGACAATAAAAGGTATACCTAGAACCATATCCCTGAGGCAGATCACAACTATACAATTGAATAATTGTATTAGAAAGGGATGCCAATTATATGAAATTCACATGGAAGAATCAAAAGAAGAAAAGAGCCAAAGCTGCAGGATTATCCAGTACTACAAAATTTTGCAGATATATTTCAAGAACCATTAGGAATACCTCCTAAGAGGGACATTGATTTTTCTATTGACTTGGTGCCATGAACAATACCTTCATCTAAAGAAGCTTATAGAATGAGTTCTCCAAAGTTAAAAGAATTACAAATGCAGTTAGAGGAGCTACTAAAGAAAGGTTACATAAGACTTGATGTTTCACCTTAGGGATCTCCTATGTTATTTGTGAAGAAGAAAAATGGAACTCTAAGACTTTGCATAGATATAGACAATTTAACAAAGAACTAGTTACATCTGAGAAACCTATAATCTTCGCCAGGATTTTACGTTCAGACAACCTGTCTCTCCATCTATGCTAGAACTCATCACTCCCTATTTTTAGAGGTCTTGTTCTGGATCACACCAAGTCTTTCTTTGAAGTACTCGAAATTCACTCTGGCTGTTTCTAGCATAGAATCGTATCTGGACTGATTATATCCAAGGATAACTTGCGAGCTTCACCAATACTTATTACATCCAAGGACAACCTACAATACTGATTACATCCAAGGAAGCTACAAACTTCACCAATAATTTTACACTCGGATAACCTGTGTCTCCATCTATGCTAGAATTTATCACTCCCTGTTTCGAGGGGCCTTGATCTAGATCAGATACCAGAGCGTCACTGCTCCTCTCTGCATCATACAAAATTTTCAATTATGATTAATCAAATAAGATAGTAGATTTCAAAAAACATATTACCTCACAACTATCTCAACAAGTGACAACATTTTCTGACTTAGTTGTACTCACCATCATGTAGGACTGCATCCTGCCAAACCAGTAGATCATACCAAATCTCCAACTGAAGAAGCACTCCAAGGTGCTCTTCCTCTCAGTGGCGCTTCCTGCCCAATCTGAATCAACATAAACATGTAGTTTAGTCTTCTGATTCATATCATACTTGAACACATACTCAACCGTACCCTTCAGGTACCCCACTACATGCTTTGCAACAATTGAGTGAACATGTCTCAGATTCGTTAGGAATTGGCTCGGGGTGTTCACAAAAAAGCATATGTCTTGTATCGCATTCGCTAGATACATCAATGAGCCAATCATCTGAAGATACATCTTGGCATCAAATGACTCTAATGAATCATCACATAGTA
This sequence comes from Pseudotsuga menziesii, assembly GCA_001517045.1. Taxonomy (NCBI): domain Eukaryota; kingdom Viridiplantae; phylum Streptophyta; class Pinopsida; order Pinales; family Pinaceae; genus Pseudotsuga; species Pseudotsuga menziesii. Next base: position 220,144 of record LPNX010934451.1, on the reverse strand, counting down.
GCTTCAAGTTTGATTCCATAGGTGTGGCTATTGCATTGCGGTCCAACATTCTTAAATTTCTTTAGAATATCCACTGCATACTTTCCTTGACCAAGGAAAAACCCATCCGCATTATGCCACACCTCCATGCCTAATAAGTAGTGCATCATCCCTAGGTATTTCATTTCAAACTCAGTGGGAAGTCTCCTCCTTTCATATTTAATGAGTTCGTCCTCTCATGTTAGGAACATGTCATCGAAATATAGGAGCATCACTGGTCTTCTGCCTTCAACCTTGAAGTAAAGTTTGGAATCCACTTTACTCTTAGTAAATCATAGGCCCATTAGTAAGTTGTCCATCATGTCGTGCCATGTATGACTTAAGGATATTCTGCAGTCACTCCCTCTTAAGTGGAGTATCATCCTCCATTTACATTATGTACTCTATGTGTCGAAACACTTTGTAACGAAGTGTCAGGTTGCTTCCTCTGCTACTGATCTTCTATGTATCCATATAAGGTCATTGGATACCAAGATCCTCTATCTTGAACTTTGTTGAAAAGTTCCTCTTGCACCCATCTGTGAGCTTATTGTCCTTTATAGGATTTCATCTTCAACCTTGTAGAAAAGGTTAATATCTTCATCATTGTAGGTGATATTCAAGCTCCTCGTGTAATTGTATGTGATATCCTTCTGAGCTCATACAAGGAATTATTTAATTTTCACACATAAGTATGCTTATTATCTGTCTCAACTCCCAGTGGTTGCTCTACATACACTTCCTCCTCGACTACACCATTTAATAATGTTGTATTGATATATAGCTGGTGTGTCTCCCATCTCATAACTGCACGTATGGCTCTAATGTAAGTTTACCTCACAACTGGTGCAAATGTATCCTCGTAGTCTTTGTCTTCTTTCTGTGAGAAGCCTTGTGATACGAATCTTGCCTTGTACCCCTCAATGTTTCCATCTGCTGCAACCTAGATCTTGTAGAACCATACGGAAGACACTACGGACTTCCCTTTAGGTCTTGAAACTACATCCTAGACATCATTCCTCTTGATCTACTAGTACTCTTTGATCATAGTCTCCTTCCCTTTCTTCTTGGCTACTTCTTCATATCTAGATGGATTTGCATCAATGATGTCGCTCAATAGTGTCACATAACTGGAGTGTATCTATGGCCTCTTACTTTATTTGGAAGTATCATCATATTATTCTTCATCTTGGGTGATTTTTCATGCCCAAGATGTTATTCATCTCTTGAGGTGGATCTACCATTCCATTTATATCCTTCTGAAGCTATTTTTTCGCCATGGTGTCTCTGACCTGGGGAGCTTCAGGTTCCTCTTCTAAACTGTCGTTACTTGTTCTTCGAAATGATATACAAGTCAAGTTCAATTGCATGATTAGAAACATATCATAATTTCCAAAACATATTAATAGTGACAAATATATGTCACATAGTCATGCAACTATCTTAGCCAATGCTACAATATTCATCCATATCTTGTACACATATAGTAACTTCTAGATTCCTTCTCCCCCAATGTTATTAAGAGTGTGTACTACTCCTAATATGTCAACAAAGAGGTTTCAAACTAGATAAGTAGAAATGGAATGCTGTACAACATCATTGACTTCTTACCCATGATATGCAATTCGATAGTATAAATGAAAACACTCAAACATGCATAATAGATCAACTGAATATAAACAAATGCACAAACAAACAATACCATGAAATGACAAATGAACAATTATATTTTGTTTGTTTGGTGGGTCGAATCCTTCTTTATCCTTATGTCCTAGAGTTTTCTGCTTCATCATCTTCTTCATTCACCACTGCATCATTTCTTATCCAAATGTTGAGATGGATAAGAGGTTCTTCATGAGTTGAATCGCTCTAGATTAGAGTACATATTCCTCATCGCTTGAGGAATATTCTTTGAATCGTGAGAGCTTGATATTCAATTTATCCCATCTTCGCTTCTCTTTTTATGAGCTGAGCTTCTTCTTGTGTGCACTCTTCCTAGAGTCTGATGAAGGTAGTCAACTTCCTTTTGTCACACATTCCTTGAATGAATGAATACCATGATCTTGGGAGCCCATTCAAGGTGGTTATAACAATCTCTTATTCTTATTCGACTGCTTCGTCATAGCATCAAACACTTCCTTTGGTGTCTTCAAGGATGACACATGAGGGATGAGATGATCCTTAATAGAATCTGCAATGATTCTCTTGGATCTAGCCTTAGCCTCATCTCCGTCAGGCTCTTTGAAATTCCTTACTGATATACTGATCCAAGTAATTTTCTTCAAGGATTAGGGAGATCCTATACTTCCATGCTCAGAATTTGTTAGCTTCACAAAGCTTATCATCAATTTGGGTGTGATTAATCATATTGAAATGATAACCTCAAATGGAAATACGAATGGTTTAGATCTTACTGATTTGAGGTGTCTGACCTGGTTTTGGAGCTTGCTGATCTAGGGTTTGTTAGAGAAACCCTAATTTTACAAAATTGGAATTTCAAACTTCTGATTGGACAGAAAGATGCACCTCTTCAAGGTGATTTTCCCAATGTACTCCTTTTCTAAAAACAGTGGTGGGAAGCTCCTAGAACAGGAAGCCCTAGTTTCTCAAATTTCTTATGTAGAATTGAATGCTATTGATTATGTTGTATCTCCAAAGTTCATTCTCCTCACAGTATGAAACTTCACACCAAGGTATCATGGTATGTATTCTTTCCAACCCCGTAGGTTAGAGCAGAATTGGATTGTCTAAGTGAGACTTATTTTGAGTTTCCCAAGGTGATTGTTTTGAAAACTATTCATCATAACAAACTTGTACAGACTTCCATGTGTCACAATTTTACATTATGGGTCTAAAAAGCAGACCGCAGAAAATATAGTCAGTTCCCTAACTGCAACATCTTGCTAAATTTCATTTGGACCTTCCTAGCCCTAGATATAGAAATTATCCCTAGGTAACCTATTTATGAATCTATTTTGGAGGAGGCTAGAACACTGATTTGGAGAAATCATATCTCTTGAAGTATAACGAATATGAGGAAAAAAAATTCACACAAGGTACAAAAAGATTTCATATTCTGCCTATAAAAGTTTTGGCTCCTGAGCCTTCTCTAATATCTATTTATAGTGAAAGTTCCAATATTACTAGATTCAGTCTTCTAGGGTTTTCAAGCATAAAACCCTAATTTCTAGTAGCTTCCATTGTAGTTGTATTTCGACTGCACAGTTCCTTCTTTCAGGGTGGATCTAATACCATGTTAGTATTTCTAAGTTAATTTACTTAGGATATTTATCTGAAAGAATAAAAAGTACAACAATACATCAAATATACACAAGATACACACGACACATATATTTTCATCGGGGAAACCATAAAGGAGAAAACCCTGTAAATTTCCTCATAATAGTTCCTTCACAAAGACAAGATAAAAAGATAGAATAACCCAAGAACAATATGTTTGCTGCAGCTCTATGTCCCTCCTCTTCCTCTCTATCCTAAAGCGCACATGAGAGATCATGTTAAGTGTGTGACAAATGAGGAGGGCGCCTCCCTATTTATATTATTCCGTTGTGCTATTAACTCAACCACTAGGTTGGCTGGGTTACCTTTGGGGCCGACCTATATAAGAATACACATAAATATATTTTCCTTTATTTAACTTGGGGGCTATTTCCCTGTCTTACAATAGAGGGTTTAGCTCTGTGACCATATACAATTATGACATCCCCAAAGGATAAACAAACATCTTCGATTGGGGTACAAAAATATACAATATTAATATACATCAAAGTATACTCCGAAGTTACAATTGCAACAAGAAAAGAAAATGGGATCCTCATGCACAGAGATAGATTTTATGTGCCTAATTTTGGCGATATAAGGAAGATGGTTCTGAAGGAAATGCATAATGTTCCTTATGCCGGACATTGAGGTTATTAGAAAATAATAGATTAAGCAAGGAAACAATACTATTGTCCAGAAATGAAGAATGATTTCACAGAATATATAGCTAGGTGCATGGAATGTCAAAAAGATAAAGTTGAGCATCGACATCGAGAAGGATTGACGAAACCCTTGCCAATACTAGAATAGAAATGGTATGTAGCGATGGTGGATTTCATCACCAAGTTACCTAAGACGATATTGCAAAATGACACTATCATGATTGTGGTAAATAAGTTGACTAAGGAAACACACTTCATTCCAGTAAAGACAACTTAGAAAGAAGCTAACATTGCACATATTTACATGAAATAAGTATCCAGATTGCATGGTATTCTGAAGGCTATAGTATCAAACATAGATTCAAAATTTACTTCTAACTTTTGGAAATGGTTGTTCGAGGGGATTCGTACAACTCTAAACATGAGTACAACATACCACTCATAGACAGATGGACAAACAAAAAGAGTTAACCAAGTAATTGAAGATATGTTAAGGATGTATGTGATGGATCAACCATCTAAGTGGGAAGATTATTTACACTTGGTGGAATTTTATTATAATAATGGATATCATTCATGTATGGAAGGAAGTGCAATACTCACATCAGTAGGGATAACCCCACAGATAAAGTCATTATTGGACCATAATTTTTAAATGAAATGGAGGATTAGATGGTTAAAATAAACCAAAATCTAAAGGAAACTCAACACAGGAATAATAACTACGCAGATTAGAATAGAATTGGAAGACAATTTCAAGTTGGAGACCACGTGTTTTTGAAAGTTAGACCCAAGAAGAGTTCCTTAAACTTGGGAAATTACTACAAGCTAACTTCCATATACTGTAGAACTTTTGAGGTCTTAGCTAAAATAGGACCGACTGCTTATGAGTTGGCCCTACCCACTTCCATTATGAATGGTTACATACAACATTGGGGACTAAGTAAAATTGAGTTATTTTTTATTCATTCCAAGCAGATTTTAGAGACTTTAGAGTATGTTCCTGAACGTCTCTCAAGACTTTTAGGATATAGGTTGTCCCTCAAAATAAACGATGATTACACTTTTTTTTTGGCACATTACAATTTAGATGGGTGGCCTCAGATTTGAAAGGCCTTTGGCCACCAATCAAAGGAGTCAGGATGCAGCATAAAAGACATGCTTATCCCAATACATGTACATCATAATGGGACATGATCTATGGAGGAGTTTCAACAGTTGGCCATCACGAGACAACTTGTGGAGGTTACAACTCCTTGCCATCTATCTCTATATTGCCAATCATCCTCCCTGCCTTCTGTCTTTGTAGCAACATGAATATCAAGACAAGTTGACCAACATTGGCTTCCCATGGGTCCTAGGGACCTTGCAAAGTGACAAGGGAAGAGCAAGATCGATCATCGATGGTTAGATCACATATGCTTTTATTACATATAACAACTAACAACTAGATTATATTAGTATTTTATATTATATACTATATTAATATATTAAATATATAGTTTATAAATATATTAACATGATATAATATATTAAGTGTATTTAGCAAATAGTTGTGTAAATGAAGGTCCCTTGTCCCACAAACAAGAGGGTTTCATAAACAAACTTGGTGTCTCACTTGGCGGTGACCTTAAAAATAGATGATAATACTAATGATA